>OX326999.1:69390139-69957639 GCA_946800695.1 Geum urbanum | reverse complement strand
GCGTGATGATGTTTGCAAGATTAGCCTAGAGGTCATCAAGTTTCAGCATAGTAGTGTTTGCAACAACCTGTGGTAGTTTCTTGAGGATACCGTGATAGTATTATGATAAAACTTTTATGTCATGTCTTTTTTTACTTTTTGTTAGTGTCTTCAAGTTCCATCAGAGTAGTGTTTGCAACAACTCGTGGTAGTTTCCTGAGGATATAGTATTATGATAAAACTTTTATATCATGTCTTTTTTTACTCTGTTAGTGTCTTCAAGTTCCAGCAGAGTCGTGTTTGCAACAACCTGTAAAAATGTTTTCAACAACATGTAGTAGTGTTTTCAAAAATCTGTGGTAGTTTGCTGAGTAAATTGTATTTGTTGATAAACACACTACAATGTATCAACACATTAGATCACTACTTCAAAACATTCAATGTAGTTCCTTATTGTTAAACATACTATTGTTGTTTCTCACATACACTACTACATCACAATGAAAACAATACTATTTGATAATCACATAAACAAAGTCTAATGCTGTTTCCCACGTACACATAAACGAAGTCTAATGCTGTTTCCCACACACACTACTACATCACAACATAAAACACTACTTCTGTTTGATAAAAATAATGTATCAGCACATTAGATCGATACTTCAAAACATTCAATGTAGTTTTTCATTGTTAAACATACTATTGTTATTTCTCGCATACACTACTACATCACAACGAAAACACTACTATTTGATAAACATTACATAAACAAAGACTAATGTTGTTTCTCACATACACTACTACATCACAACATAAAACACTACTTCTGTATGATAAGCATACTACAATGTATCAGCACATTAGATCATTACTTCAAAACATTCAATGTAGTTGCTCATTGTTAAACATAATACTGATATTTTTCGTACACAATACAGCATCACAACGTAAACACTACTATTTGATAAACACTACATAAATGAAGACTAATATTATTTCTCACACACACTACTACATCACAACATAAAGCACCATTTTTGTCTGATTAACACACCACTTCTGCTGCTTTTGGTTGCTTTTTTCTTGTTTTGTAGTTGAAATGCATATCGTTGGTCATCATCTTCTTCTTTTACATCTTCATAACTTTGACCAAGGAACAAGGTGACTTCCTTACTTGTTTCAACCGTATCTCACACTTTCACAGAGGTACAAACATCCTACCACAGATCATCACACATTTTGCAAAATTATCAAAACTATATACACTACTTGAGACCCACAATTACACTACCACAGACCATCAAACATAATACTTAGTTCATCAAATCAACAACTTAAAGTCTACGAAACTGCTACCACTTTTCAGCAAACATACTACTATAGATTAGCAAAAACACTACAGTAAATCAACAACCACACTATTATTAACATCATCATCCTTATTAACATCAATTCTAAATGTACTACTTCCAGAAAATAAATGTATTATCATAAACTCTCAATAAAACTACTGACATCATCAATTCTAAATGTACTACTTCCGGCCAACAAATGTACTATCACACTCTCAATAAAACTACTGCCATCGACAATTCTAAATGTATTACTTTTGGCCAACAAATGCACTATCACAGACTCTCTAAATCATCTTCTTCAAGATCGAGAGTGTATTGCACGCAGCAAAACATAGTACTTCAGTCAACAAAACACTCTACTTATTTACATTTGTAAAAATACTACCACATATCATCACACATACTACTACACACCATTAAACACACTACTACTATCATCAGAGTTAAATATACTACTTCAGCCATACAAAAATACTACCACAGACCATCAACCACACTACTAACATCAGTCTCATCTAAAAATATGACTTTATGCATACAAACAGATATTCAACGTCCTCTTCAACCACAATACCACATATCTTCATGCATAAACCATAGAACAACAAAATTTTATTCAAAATAAGGTAGAGAAGTACCTAAGGGCAGAGATGAGCACACTGATTATGTTGAGTACGGCTGTTCACGATGGTCAGAGCTAGAGAGAGAGAGAGAGAGAGAGAGAGAGAGAGAGGACGATGAAAACCAGATCTAGTTGGCAAGAGAGAGGCGGTGAACATAGTAAGAGAGAGGAGGTGGCCGAAGCTTCGACGGTGGCATGGAGCGGTGACCACGAGGGAGCTTCAACGGTGACGTGAAGTGGTGATGACAACAGAGCTTCAATAGTGGCATGAAGTAGTGATGACGACGAAGACTAAGTTTTTAAAGAGGAGAGGAGAGAGAAGGAGAGGAGAGGAGAGGAGACGAGATGAAATCTGTGAATGTGCGGTTGAAATGAAAAGTTATTGCTTTTAGTTTAGTTTCAATTAATGTAGAATGATATATCCGTAAATAGTATGAATTTTAAGATTATGTTTGTTATAAGGTGACCTAATTTAGTATAAAAATATTAGATGATCTGATTTGAGATAATTAATAACACGTAAGTAACCTAATATATAATTTATCCATTAGTTTAACCAGATCCAACCTCGAGTGCCCACAGCTTTCTTGTGTACATCTTTCATAATTAAGTGACTAAACCAAGATTGCTCGCATTCAGACACATCATTAACCTAAACCAAGATTGCTTGCATTTAGATTAAAGCATTAAGTGAAGAAGACACATTATCTAACCTAAACCAACACTACAAGAAAATGAGTCATTACCGGCGAGATTCCGGCCAACAAGGCCGGCGACCGGAAAAGTCGCCGGTAATGTCCATCATTACCGGCGACTTACCCCGTCGCCGGTAATGTGGCCGGAATCTCGCCGGTAATGTCTTCATTTCCGGCGACTTACTCCGTCGCCGGCAATGTGTCTTATATTAGATGCCGGATGGGGCAGCTCGATCATTCAATAATTTTGAGCGAAAAAAATCCAGAGAAATCGAAAGAAGGAAAACGTACGCTCTGAAATCGATCATTCGGTATATTGTCAAAATTAAGGCGCGCGTCGAAAACTCGATCACTCGGGAAGCTATATATATAGGTACGTAGGTGTATATATACGTATATGTGGTATATATATATGTGTGTGTGTGTTGATCAAATCCAATTCGTGAGATATATATGAAATGTTGTTGATGTACGGTCACCGAAACGAGAAAACAGGTTGTAGTTAATCTTGTGTCTGAATCAATGACTGGTATTATCGTATTGTTATCGGAGCCAGGCTTAACAGAGCCTCCTCCTACCCAGTCAAATACGTTTTGAATTGAAAAAAGGAGAATACTATCATCGAGTACTGAATCGAATTCAGAGATTAGATCGATATATATACATATGCATGCATGTGTTGATTTAATTAGAGTTGAATTGAGAGATCACGTCGATTATTAGTAGTGAATGTGTGTATATATATATATAACTAATACGTAAAATTGTTAGAATTTTCAGGATGGACAAGAGTTGGATGAGCCTCGAAAGATGGGATGTCAGATATCACCAGGGAATTATGAGTTTTGTGGATTTTGTGAAGGCTAATTGTGGAGACACTACACTTCATTATTGCCCGTGTAAAGAATGTAAGTGTTTCAGCGATCGATTTTGATTTCCCATTGATAAAGTCCAGAGGCACCTGAGTAAATACGGGTTTTGGGATAAGTACACTTGTTGGATTTATCACGGTGAAACATCGGTAGCGGGTCCGCATGATCATGGACAATTTGGTGAGAGGGCCAGTCCACGCTATGATCATGGAGATTTTGCTGAGAGGGGCAGTTCATCCTATGATCCAACATCGATGTTAATCAATGATATGTTTCCTCATAAGAGCGGTGTATTTGCTGATGAAGCACCAAATGTCCCTCCCGTCGTTGAGGGTTTCCCCCATATCGAGCCAGTCGAACCATTACCTGGAGGTCATGTCAACACAAGCGGTATGGACAAGTACAACAACCTGATTGCATTGCAACAGACTCCGTTGTACGACGGTTGTAGTAAGACTGTTCTTGAAAGTGTGATGGGAGTGATGCAGCTCAAAATGGAGAACAAAATGTCTGTCAAAGCTGTTGATTCTTGGTTGAAGTGGACTGCTTCGCTACTGCCACCCGGTCATCGTCTTCCTACCACTCATCATAAGGTGCGACATATCCTGAAAGATCTTGGGCTTTCCTACATCAAAATCCATGCATGCAGATATGATTGTATTCTCTTCTGGGGAAAAGATCTCGAAGACCTTGAAGCCTGCCCGGTATGTTTTACAGAAAGGTATAAGTTGACTCCTGCAGGCAACAAGAAAGCTGTGAAGATACTTCGATATTTCCCGCTTATTGATAGGCTGGAGCGGTTGTTCATGTGTGCTTTCACGGCGGAGGCAATGAGATGGTGGGCTGAGAGGAACTTGCCTGACGATGACACCCTTATACACCCTTCCGACGGAGAGGCTTGGAAGCACATGGTCAGGGAGTTTGATCATGTTGCAGCAGAGGTCCGAAATGTTTGGCTAGGGCTCTCATCTGACGGATTCAACCCTTTTGGCAACTTGAGTCTTCAATACAGTATATGGCCAGTTATTTTGGTACCGTACAACCTTCCACCATGGATGTGCATGAAGAAGGAATACAATATGCTCACTCTGTTAATTACGGGCCCGGGTTATCCAGGAAAGTGTCTCGATGTGTGTTTGAGGCCTTTGATTGAGGAGCTTAAGTACCTGAGTGAGTGTGGCCACCCCACTTACGATAGGTTCAAAAAGGAGATGTTCCAGATGCATGCCATGCTTGTTGGCACCATCAGTGATTTTCTTGCCCGCGGTATGTTGTCGGGCAACGTTACCAGGGGTTACAAGGCTTGTTCAGAGTGCATGACGGTTGATTGTTGCAGTCCTCATTGCAGTAAAATTGTTCAGATGCGTCACCGTTGTTGGCTTCCATATGATCACCCATTTAGGCAGGATCCAGACGCGTTTGATGGGACTGTGGAAACAGGTGTGGCACCCAGGCGATGGACAGGGGAAGAAATTTTGGAAGTGTTGAATGAATACGATTTTGGCCAGCTGAGCAATCATCCTGACATAGTGGCGTCAATTCCAGACAAGCCCGAAAGGTATAAGTTTTGGACACACAAGAGCATATTCTGGGAACTCTCCTACTGGCCCAGGTTGCCTATCAGACATTACCTAGATGTCATGCACATAGAGAAGAATGTGTGTGAAAGTGTGGTGGGCACAGTTCTTAACTTGGAGGGGAAAACAAAAGACATCCCTAAGGCACGCATTGATCTGAAAGCAATGGGTGTGCGGAAACATTTGTGGTTAAGAGATGGTAAGAGAAAAATGCCGCAAGCTCTGTACACCGTAAAGCCGAAGCATAAGCATGAAATTTTTCGGTGGCTGAGTAATGTCAGGTATATATTCTTATGGCTATGTAGGAATTTGGCCTTAAATTTTTAGCGGAGTATATATGGTTATATGCGAGAAATATAATTGGTCCATATATATGGCTTTATCTATATATATGCAGGTATCCTTATGGCTATACAGGAAATATAAGCAGGTGTGTTAACTTCCGGGACAATAAGATGTACGGATTAAAGAGTCATGACTGCCATGTACTGCTTCAACGCCTTTTCCCTATTTTCATTCGAGGGTACATGCCCAAAGAGGTAGTGGAGCCGTCGGTAGCCTTGTCAAGATTCTTTCAGAAGTTATGCACCAGGGAAGTTAAAAAAGCAGACCTGAGGGAGATGCAAGATGACATCATTTTTATCATGTGCAAGCTTGAGAGGATATTTCCCCCAAATTTTTTCGACATAATGCCGCACCTGATGATCCATCTTCCCGAACAATTGTTGCTTACCGGTCCCGTACACTACACTTGGATGTATCCCATGGAAAGGTACAAATGATTCATAAATTTGGTTTGCCTATGTTTTTATATGTAAATTCTTGTGGTTAAGTAAGTTAACATGTACTTGTTAACTTGTAGACAATTGGGAGCATACAAGGACTATGTGAAGAATAAATATGCACCTGAAGGGTGTATCGCTGAAGCATATCTTGCGCACGAGTGTGTAACGTACACCAAAGTGTACCTCGAAAATGTAGAGGACCCCCAACAACATATGCCGATAGATGAACCCCAGATCAACCTTTCTATCATCTCCAGTGACGTGGTAGTACAGGGAAGCTTGCCAAAGTCGTACAAGTTGGATGGAAATGACGTAGCCATTGCCCACTGGTCGGTACTGATTAACTATCAAGAAGTACAATATTGGAAAAACTATCATCTTCATTGCCCTGCTATTGCCGGAAATGTTGATTACCACAACAAGACGTTTGCAAACTACTTTGGTCAATGGGTAAGTATATGTGCATATGTATATTTTTATATATATCTTTATATAGCATGTATGTATGTACGTGGTTTTGTGGTTTCAAGATGACATAATTTCTTCTGTACGTATTAATATATGGACGTTTTCAGATGAACCATGTAGCAGATGATGGTTGCCCAGAGTGGTCAAACGAATTGAGGGTCCTGGCGATGAAACCGATTGCTTCAAAAGTTTACTCGATGTGTCAGGTCAATGGCGTGAAATTTATATGTGAAAATCGAGACGACCGACTGAAAACACAGAATTGTGGGGTGATGGTCCATGGTGGGCAGGATGGCGTTGACTATTACGGTGTCCTTCATTCAGTTGTTGAACTAATTTATGGGAACCGCATGAAAGTGCACTTGTTCAAGTGTAGATGGTTTGATACTAGCCCGGAGAACACAAGGACCGATCAGTATGGAACATTTTCGGTGAATACTGCTACTAGCTGGTATGAAGATGACCCTTTCGTTCTTGCCTCATCAGTAAAACAAGTGTTTTACTTGGACGATCTTCTTAACAAAGTCCCGTGGAAGGTGGTTAACCATGTTGCTCATAGAAACATATACAGTGCTGCCACACTTGGTGATACCGCAGATGATGAGGAAGTTACTGCATACCAAGAGCCAAACGCTTTTGACATTCCGGAATCATCTACGATTCGCCTTAATAATGTGAGATCTGGGAGTGTGGTTCGAATTACTGGAGCAGAACTTCTCGATGTTAATCCATATGAAGTTGACGCTGATTCAGATGACGAGGAGCGGCACATATTGCCAGAGGTTACCTATGAAACCGAGTCAGACTCAAGTGATGAAGATGATTACGATTATCATCCTTAGTACGTTGGAAATTGTAGTCGGCAAATGTACGTAGTAAAATGTACGTAGTAAAATGTTTAAGGAAATTGTAGTCGGAAAATGTACTCGGAAATTGTATGTAGTCGGAAATTGTACGTAGTCGGAAATTGTATGTAGTCGGAAATTGAACGTAGTCGGAAATCGGAACCGTAGTCGGAAATAGAACGTAGTCGGAAATCGGAACCGTAGTCGGAAATCGGAACCGTAGTCGGAAATTGAACGTAGTCGGAAATCGGAAATTGAACGTAGTCGGAAATCAGAAATTGAACATAGTCGGAAATCGGAACCGTAGTCGGAAATTGAACGTAGCCGAAAATCGGAACCGTAGTCGGAAATTATACGTAGTCGGAAATTGTACGTAGTCGGAAATTATGTAGTCGGAAAATGGTCGGAAATTGGTCGATCGGATAATAGTCGACAAATAATGACATTACCAACGAGTTGACAAGCAACTCGTTGGTAATGTCATTACCAACGACTTAGCAACTCGTGGGTAATGTCATTACCAACGAGTTGCTTCTCAACTCGTTGGTAATGTCATTACCAACGAGTCAAGTCGTTGGTAATGACATTACCGACGACGTTGACCTACCTCGCCGGCAATGGTGGCGGTATAGCTCGAGCTCGAGCTCCTCCTCCCCATTTCTCTTCGGCCTAATTCAATTCTCTCTTCCATCTTCCCTCTCTTAGCACGAATTTCTGATATCTCCCCTCTCCTCAATCCTCTCTTCTCTCTTCCCTCTCCCCTCTCTTCCTCTCCTCCCCTCTCTCCTCCCCTCTCTCCTCCTCCCCTCCTCCTCTTCCTCCTCCCCTCACCTCCGTCGCCGGCAAAGTTGGGTCGAGCTCCACCATGGCAGGTTTGAGCTCACTCTCTCTCCCTCTCTCTCTCCCTCTCTCTCTCTCTCATTCCACAATATTTTTTTTGTGTATTTTAATTAATTAATTTTTGATAATTGTGGGATGTATATATGTATGCATGTGGACAATATTTGTAAAATGTAATTAAGGTATGTATGAAAATTGTGGGAAAAAAATGTGGATAATTGTGGGGTGAAGGAGCAATATATGTGATGTATATATGTGAAAAATTAATTAATATATATGGAATGTATATATATACGTATGTTTGAAAAATGTGGAAAATTAATTAGCTAGGGTGAATTGGATTAATATGTGATGTATATATATATGTGTGAATTAAGGTGAAATTAAGATGCATGATTGATGTATATATGTGTGAAAAATTTAAAGCCGGAAATGATGTATGTATATATGTTAAGTTAGGTGATATAGTTGTTAATTTAACGTATAATAGGTGATATTGGAACCATACCAAATCGGAACCGGAACGGTTTCAAACCGGAACTGTTTATAACCGGAACCGTTTGAAAACAAACGGTTCCGGTTCCAAACTGTTCCGGTTCTGATTTGTTATAGAACCGAAACGGTTTGGAACCGGAACTGTTTGTAACTGGAACCGTTATGTTACAAATTGTTCCAGTTACAAACAGTTCCGGTTTCAAACGGTTCCGGTTCCAAACCGTTCCGGTTCTGATTTGTTATAGAACCGAAACGGTTTGGAACCGGAACCGTTTCGAACCGGAACTGTTTGTAACCGGAACCGTTATGTTACAAACGGCTCCGGTTACAAACAGTTCCGGTTTCAAACGGTTCCGGTTCCAAACCGTTCCGGTAGTTCTGATTTGTTATAGAACCGAAACGGTTTGGAACCGGAACCGTTTGGAACCGGAACTATTTGTAACCGGAACCGTTTGTAATATAACGGTTCCAGGTTCAAACGGTTCCTGTTCCAAACCGTTCCGGTTCCGATTTTTTATAGAACCCCAGTTCCCATGATTATTACGGTGTCCATGCCAGGAGGTTTTGCGGCTAATTGGCTTCGGAGAGGTTCCCGAAATAGTGGAGGGAACAGTAGTCAAGCTTCCTCCTCCCCTGCAGTTAGCAACACGCCCAGTGGGCTAATGATGAGTGCTCGCACGAGAGCCTTGCTAGAGGCGCGAGCTGAGGAGGAAGCTGCACGATCAAGAGCCGTGCAACCGGAAGTTGAGCCTCGAGCCTCAGTCTCCAGACGCTCAATCAGCAGACGTCCCTCCGGTGGCAGAGCCTCAGACGAGCGACAGTCAACGGGGGCATTGGAAACTCCCTCAATCCGAATGCCCCATATTCGCCCGGTGCCTACTCCCGTTTCACGGGAATCATCTGAGACACATGGTGGTGCTGGCGCCTCATCGTCCAGGCCTCGTCTATCTCCGCCGTCCGGTCTCTTCCTACCCGACGAGATTCCTGTCATCCCTGAATTCGATGATAGGGGGATGCCTGTTTATATTGAAGGACAGCCGGAGTTCCTGAGCGTGGAGAAAGCGTATAACTTCCTCCCGTTCGACCCCGTGTATCTTTGGAGTGTGAGGTGCACCAACCAACAAACGGACGATGCAGGTAAATTTTATTTAACATCAGATTGATTACTTAATTATTACTTAAGACTTGCGATAGGTTCAATTAATGATATCAATTTGTTGACATTGTATTATTAGGCAATTTCGTTAATGGGACTGGAAAACGGAAAGAGGCTAGAGGCACCTGCACCGGGAAGAGACTTGAGCAGGCCACCGGCGGAAGGAAAACGCCCATAAGGGCCAATGAGGATGGCGAGGTGATCGAGGCATTCGACACCACGCGCAAATATGTCAGCATGGCCGGTGCGATCGTGCGGGACAAGGTCCCAATGCTTTGGCCAGATTGGGAATCTGTGCCTATCTACGTGAAGATGCAAGTGCATAATGCATTCAGTGTGAGTAAAATCGTATTTTCATTACGTAAATTTTACATTTATTAATTAAGTCCGAATAAATATATATATAATTTTACCTTTTATATATTCATATTGCAGGTGTGGTTTGACGTGGATGAAGTTCTTATTCACACGTGGGTAGAGCGTCAACTACATATGAGGTGATGTGCTTCGACTTATTTGAATATATATCGAGTTAGATTTTTGTTTATCAAGTGTTTTAATATCTCTAACTTTTTTTCCTTCTTTTAATATAGGTATAAAGAGTGGAAGAACGAGCTTTCTTCCCATTACACTGTATACAAGGAGCTAGGCCGAGGTTCCACCCCTAGCGAATTCCGGTTTAGGGAGTACGAGTGGTTGTGGCTGATAGCCCACTTCGAGCACCCCAAAGCTCGGGTATGCATCCTTAATATATCTTTCAAGCCTAATGTATCGTATCAGATTGAAATAGTTAGTTACTAATTTTTTTTCATATGTTTATCAAACAAGGCGATTTCGAAGACGAACCGGGCGAATAGATTGAAAAACACCAGGGCCCATCATGCAAGTTCACTCAACTACATGGGTTGGTCGACTAAGGCGCATCAACAACAAGAGGTGAACCCGTTGGTGTATATTCATCAGAAGTTCTACCCGCAGTGCCCTGAAGAAGCGGTAAGTCTTTCGCCTCTCCATGTGTTAATAAAACTATTTTTCAAGATGGAAATAGATTTTGTTAGCTAATACGTTGTTCATTTTCCCTTTTCAATTAGTCGAGAGTGGAGGAGGCGACCGCAGAAGTGACCATGAGTATAGCTCGGACTAACCATCCTAACTGCTCCGAGGAAGAAGTCACCCAGTATGCCTCTCAGATCGATCCGCTTGATCCCCCGATAGCGGCTCGGATCATGGCAAAAGCGTGCGGGACTGGAAAGAATACCTACTACTGTAGGGGAATGGGCACGGCGGGCGAAGGACTATTGAAGAACACTTCAGAATACTCTACCGGGTCAAGAAGTTCAACTTCTAGTCGTAACCTCGCGGCGGAGCTTCATAGGACGCAGAGGGAGTTGGAGGAGCAAAAGAGGCAGATGGCCGAGTACCAAATGCAGCAGACACAGGTGCAGGCTCAGATGTATACATGGATGCGGACGATGTACGAGGCTCAGACTACCGGACAACCTTCCCCACACCTCCCCCGGTCCCTCATATCCCTACCTATCCACCACCACCACCGCACCAGTCAACGCCAGAGCAAGACCAAGGTAGCCACCGGAATTCAAATGAGTACATGGATTACTTCAACCCTGATGACCCCCAAGTTCCTGGACCTGACATGTAGTTGTAGTTAATTTTTTTATCGTCGTTGCTATTTGTACTGTACGTTGGACATTTATGTTGAACTTGTATGACTGTCTTTGCTACGTGTACTGTTGAACTTGTATGATTGTACGGTTTATCCGGTTCAATGCAGGTTATGGAATTGGGCCCAATCCAGAACCGCGTTTTTTTTTCAAAATTTTTCCCCACATTGCCGGCGACATGGACTCGAGTCGCCGGCAATGTCTCAAATTCCGGCCACGGCGGCGCTGTCATCGCCGGCGACGCCGTCGCCGGTAATGTCCGAGACATCACCGGCGACGGCGTTTCCCGTCGCCGGCAATGTCAACACCGGCGGGGAATCACCGGCGACGTCATTGCCGGCGACAAGTCGCCGGTAATGTCAATTCCGGCGAAAAAAAAAAGACAAGGCCGGCGACGGCAGGTCGCCGGTAATGTCTCCATTTCTGGTAGTGCAAGATTGCTCGCATTTAGATTAGCACAAAGAAAGAACTTAGACTCGAAATAGATGTCATAAAATAGAATTAGAATTATATTACAAAAACACGTCTTTATACTCTACACAAAACTGAAATTCATTACAAGAAGAAAGTAGAAGGATCGAAATACACTCTTTGTGTCGTGATTGCAGTCGCAAAACATGTACAAGATCCTTCTATGGATGGCTAGATGAATCCTCAGATTGCCTCATAGTCGAGTTTAGAAACAGAATAACTATCTCTTAATAATTAGTATTATTTCGTAGTTAATTAAAGGTTCTGCTCATAGGAGGAATTAATATATAACCAGAAGACAATTGGATAGGAGCGGCAAGTAGTCTAGTATATCTCAAGGTCCCTAACTACATGCATGGTTACATGCGAGTAAGCCGATGGCGTCACGTGTCTTGTCGATCATCCAGATCATGCAGTCCTCTCTATCATATCATTTACTATCTAACAAAGCTGCCTAGAATTTTTACTGTTTATACGAGGAATATGCTTTTTATCTCACTGTTCATCGAGGTTTGGTTGCGTTCACACTTGAGTTTGCGTTCATACGTGCGTTTGCGTTCACACTTGGTTGCCCGATTTCCTACGTCTGGCCTTAGGCTTTGGTACTGTTCAGAGACTGTTCATCGCTTTTAGGGCAACTGTTCATCGCTTTTGTGAGTTTTCCTCTCACTGTTCATGAAGGATTTGGTTGCATTCACACCTTGCGTTCACACCTCTGAGTGAACTGTTCTCCGTCTGCCATTTATACTCGAATGCACTGTTCAACGGGTTTTGGGGTATTTTTGTCTCGCGTTCACACTTCCTCAGTTTTGTGGCTTCGTGTTCGCGCTTTCCGTTTCTTCTCCGCGTCATTGTTCTTGGCCTCTCCATTGTTTTGGATAGACTCCTCTCTCTCTCTCTCCTGCTTTCCATAACTTCTCTCTCAACTCCCAAGTCCTCTTCTGAGAAGATTTCATTTAACCGCAGAAAAAAAAGGGGACACCTTTGCAGATTTTTAGTGGAGTTGGATCGGTCGGAGATGTAGAGCTTAGTGGACGTGGCAGGAGATCCGATCCCGACGTCGGCGCTGCTGAGGATGTGAGATATCGATCGAGATGTATGTGATTTTTTTTAGAATTTATATATTGTTTTATTGGCTATATATAGAATGTAATGTTGATTTGAGATTTTGATATTGTAGAGAGAATGTCAGTTATTCGGTCGGTTTCAGTTTCGAGACATTGCCACCATTGTCATGCATAAAATCTTTAACTCTGAAATTAGGCGCCCTTACATTATTAATTTTATTGAAAGATTGATGCACAAAATTTATTTTGCGGTGAATCCTAATAGCATCTTAAAAGACAGGTGATTAATTCTCAGGTGAAAAAGGTTCTAATACTATAGCTAAGTAGGCTGCTACACAATTCACTAACCTGTTCAAAATGCATGTCTTTGATTTCTTCTTATTCAGGTATATTTATTTTTAATAAGATCTCATTAGTTTATCTGTTTATGGATACTTCCAAGTTATGTAGTATCAATGTGTAGCAAATCATAACGTTTATGATTTTTTCATGTTCTCATTCTCTTAGTTTATATAATGCAGATTCATGCTTTTAATCTCTTATTGTTGGTCATGACTACACTATTTAGCCCTGCCAGATTAGTCCTTTTGCATGACTCTTTACAGTTCACACTGATTCTGGAAAGTGACGCACAAAAATATTAATTTCTCGGCTATAGCTGTTAAGATGTAAAGTATTGAATGCAAATTGGAACCTATAACTTACTATTAATTAGTTTCTCGATCATGATAATTTGTTAAATTTACATGAAGTGTTAATAAATTTTGAAACTTTTGAATTGAAATGGATTTGACCTACTTAATCAAAATTTACTTGGTTTCAAAGTATTTAAGGCTCAAGTTCCTTATAATCATGATGTTGTCATTCAAATAGCTAGAAAGCCTCTTGAATTGGCAAAAGCCTATTTATTATTTTAGCATGTAATTCTTTGGGAGCTTATATTTGGACTCTCCTCCTCCTTCATAATTACTATTGGACTCCTTTTACATGTAATTCCTGTATACTTTGAGCATTGTAGCTGCTGTATCACTTAACATTGCAAAAGAGGGTACAACATCGTCATCATCACCAACAAGAGAAGAGAAGAAAAAGATGTTATATCATGGTTTGATGAAAATGTAATATAAGATATCCATCTTCCGTATGTATATTATGTATTATAATCGTAATATCTGACTATGTATGTAATAATCATGTAAACTACAGTAATTTTATCATATTCATCATGTTTTGTAATCCTCTTTTTGTCTTGGTCTCTGAATGATTCTCCGAAGTACTTTAATAGTATCAAAATTGGGTCAAAGTTTTAGACTGTGATTCCATAATATTCATGTCTCTTTCTTGATGAATTCAGAATATGTTGTTTTTGATAGGGGTGAGACTGATTCCACGAAGAACCGGAGAACCAGAGCGAATCAAACCGGAACCGCTAGGTTCAGTTCGGTTCTTTGAATTTTACAAAGTAATATTGATGGTTCGGTTCTAAGTGCAAATGTTTCGGTTCTGGTTCCGGTTCCTAAGTTACAAAATTTTAAGGAATTGAAAAGAACCGGTAATAAAAAAATAACACATGTCAATATATTATTGGTAGTCTTGTAAAGTCTATTATGTACTATAGACATGCGTATATAGGATCATTACTTTCTAGCTATAAAGTATATGAAAGAAAAAATTGAAAACGCTAAATCTAGTTAATTTACCTAGTCGATAACCCTCACACTCTCACCCAAAAACTCTCACGCTTAAAAAAAATGCGGATGATGCAAGGGCAACAAAAGTTACCAAAAATTAGTTTGTTAAATAGAATACAACTTTGAGGTACATATGCAGTCTTTAGTTCAGAAATTTTCGTGGACTATAGTTGTTGCCTTTAGTTGTTATATTCAACAAGAAATTCATAGACTTGTTTGACGTAACTTATTTAGCTTGCAATTTGTAATATATTTGAACTAAAATGATTCGATGATTGTTGGATACATGCGGATCGAGTGATTTGTGGATGTATTTTATTTTTCATTTTGTAATTTTTGTTCTTTTTCTTCCAAATTAGACTATTTATTGATTTTTCTTTATGTATTTAGGACCCATTAGAACAGGAGAACCCAACTGGTTTGTTGCGGTTCGGTTCCATACAGGTTCCTCCTAAAAAATACAAGCATCGAATCCTATGTACATTGAATGGTTCCGGTTTCGGTTCCTGAAAATAATAGATGGAATCGAACCAGCCCCAGCCCTAGTTTTTGAAGTGGTTGAGAATTATTATTTTATTTTTTATTTTAGAAAAGCGAGTCTAGGACTAAACCCATGTCCCAGCTCGAAATTTTATTCAAACCGCTAAAAATTCAAAGTTCGGGGACAAAAAACCAAACATCCTTAATAATAAAACATTACAAGATATAAACCAAACTAAAGAAACAAAAAAAACATCAACAAATAGACAAGAAAAACCAAGATCCTCAACAAAATCTATAAGAAGTCATTGAAGAAATGTCTCAACTGTATCCTCGAGCCAAAAACTCTGGCAAAGATCTCCACCACACATTCCCAGCGTTTGAAACTCCATAATTAGCTAGACTATCAGCTAAAGAATTCCCTTCTCGATAAATATGAGTAATATTAATCTGCATATTTTTCATAGTACCAATACAATTACTCCACGCATTTCTCAAATGCCAAGGAACTTTTACAAGAGCTTGAACAAAATACTGTATCAAAGAATAATCTGCTTCAATCCATAACTGATGCCAATTTCTTTCCCAAGCCACTCTCACCGCCTCCACTACTGCCAAAAGTTCCCCTCCAAAGCATCCTTTCCTACCAGATTAAAATCAAAACTTCCTACAAAAATTCTTTCATGGTCTCTAAAAATTTCGTCGTAACCTCCCAAGTTTGGTGGTCTAAAAGACCCATCCGTATTCACTTTCAACCATCCAATAGGTGGAGGCTTTCATGTAACTGAAATAAACTCCCTCGCACTCCTTCGCAATGGAGTTACCCCCAGAGTACCAAAAGTGGCTGAGATTAACATAATTGACAATCATAACAGAGCTGTCTAGGATTGAACTCTATTATAAGGACTTACATTGGCTCTTGGAAATAGGATTTGTGCCTGCCGTTTTGAGAGTTGAAGTTGGGATTCATAAAAGGGTTTTTATTATGCTCTATGTGGTTTTGCTTAGATCTAAGCGTTGATTTTGAGTACTTCAATCAAGTTGTGAAAAGTTGGAAGGGTAATGATCAAGAGTTGTGGCTAAGATCAGGATTTAAGATATTGGTCCATCACTGTATTTAAATAAAATTTTAAAAAAAATTGGTGCATCTCTAGATCGGTCTCTTCTAAAATTGTTACATTTTATGTGTTTTTTTATTGAGAACATAGAGTTTGAATAATCTAAATATCAAGTCTCTTTTATTGAGCTTGTTGTTAGACGACTATGTGGAGCCAATGCAGAGGTAAGTTGAAGAGATGAAGCCCTCTATAAAAGAGACAGTTTGCTCTTTTTTTTCTATTGATAACAACGTATTTGAGGTCAAGAAGCAAGGTTATTACTCTCATCCTCTCTTCCTTTAAATGTTTCCCAAGGATTTAGTTTTAATGGCTGAAAGGACCCGACTCCGATTTAGTTGCCTAAATCGAAATCAAACCCCTTCGAAAACATGACCTTAAATTTTTTTTGCTAGAGTTTACTTTGAAATACATAAGCCAAAATTAGAACCTGCAAAGAGAATCACACTTCAAATATTCCACAAAAATCAAACCGTGGGGCTCCATTCTCCATCTGAATTTCTCAACATCATATATATAATAAACCACAAGGTTTACAAGAAATCTAGAAAACATTCACGAGTAAACTCAACTGAAAACATAACATAAGTATTCAAAGCGACGCATATACACATCATATACAATCAGTAGGTCGAACTAAGAACCTACTCGAACTGAAGTGTGACCAGAACTCTACGCCTCCACCGTCGACGTGCAACCCCGGAATTCAAACTGTAAATTGGGCAAAAGAAACCGAAAAGCCCAGGGGAAGATAAATAAAATTGTTAGAGTGAGTGGACGAAAATAATAATATATCTTTCCCAACATATACGTATATATGAGCATAAAAGCATAATGCGAGTCAATGCACATGAAAATCCCGACCAGGTACATTTTCCCTGATCCATAAAGATGCACATAAAATCATGCGGGGTCACTCACGGACTCTTCCGCATAGTACAGTCTAATCACGGGATGCCAGACCCACACGTGATTATAAGTTTGAAAGACCTCGGGTCAGGATATTTGTCTCCCCCAGAGCATCTCGGGGATCAACCAAGAACCCAAAGCATCGATGCTACCTCTATATCTAAGACTGTACTCTATGTAAATCATAAATACTTTCCATGCACATGCATAATCGTAAAATGAAATCATAAGACGCATACTTGTATGTGCATAATTGTAAATTCATATTAATACAATGCATAATCGTAAAGTGTATATTCATAAATGCATAAAGTAAATGCATAATCAGGACTTTCAAATCAACTGTGAAAATAAAGTGTCCACTCACAGTACGAAGCTAACTCTGCGATCCGGCGGAAGATCCCTGCCAAACACTCAATCACGATCACCTGAATAACAGGGATACGATTAATACATATTAAAACACAACATACGGAGCTAATACGTCAAGAACCCCGTGTTCTCGAAGGACGTACCGCTTAAAATATCGACGAGGATAACAAAATTCCCAAAATATATCCAAACACCCTCGTCCCAAAATAGAATACTCAAATCAACTCAAAAACCTCAAAACTATGATCGGGACGCGATTATGAGCAAAATGGTATAAAAATCTTCAAAAATCTCAAAAAGTCAACTCTCGTCGGAGCTCTGCATTTGACCGCCGCCGCCGACGGTGGCGCGGTGCCAAAGGTGACCAACTTCAGCGACCCATACATCAAAATCTTTCTCTTCTCAAGCCCAATACATTTCCCTTCTACCACCAAGGCCAATTCAAACCACACCGGTTGGAATTTCGGCCGAAAGTCTCGCCAGATCTTCCTCTCCGGTCACCACCACGTACCAGCTCAAACCACCTCCAATTCTCAAACAAAATGCCCCGAACTCTACAATGGGTTGAGAGGAGCCTAACCCTGCACCACCGCGACACCAAATCTCACCGGAATCCGCCACCTGATTCCGGCGAAATCCCCAAATTTCATCGAGTTCGTTCTACCTCAAATCACAACCAATTTCCACAAATAAATACATGAAACAATAGGAAATTAAGAGAGCTTTCCAACCATATCAAAAAAAGGCCGGAGGTGGCCAGAATCACCGGGTCCGACATCGGGAAGAAAACGGTTCGGTGGGCGAAACGGGTCAACCCGAGTCAACTCAGTCCAACTCGGTCAAACTCTGTCCAAATGTGACTTTTCGACAATTTTACGACTATTCCATATGTCGCGAATTGACTGAATTCACAATTTGGATAACTCAAATCCAAACGGATAAGTACGACTAACTCAACGATAATTTCAAATATTCATTTTATATTCTCCGATTACCCGAAAAATCCTCCGAAACCTCCTACGAATTCGAAATCAAATCATCTACAATTGCCGCGAAGGAACTCAAGCCAAATTATCAGCTGATAATTAAGTCGTGAATAAACCCGCTATATCGACCAATTACGACAAAACTGCTACTAATCGTGAAACTCGCAAATCAAGCCAATTAACATACCATTTCCGGTTCGGGTCGTTACAATGGCATCTATTTATTTCATTGCTATAAGTAAGTTGACCTTTCTCCTTTATACATTGATTTTTGGTTTTGAGAAAGAATTGTATCACACCTTAGTTATGTGATTTTTGCTAAAGAGAGCCATGCAATCATCTGTAGTTCTATAGATGGTTGTTTAGGATGATTACATTTCTATATCAGATATCTAGAAGTTCATAACTTCTCTATTTCATTATCAGATATAAATATTATTATGTGATCATAAAATTTTGTGTCTTGAAGTTATTGTACCAAGATTTATCTTCGTAGAAGATAATAAAATAGATCAATTCTTTTTTTCTTATTATGCCAACCGGCTCTCATATTCACATAATAAGTATGTGATATCTTTTTATGTAGTAAATTTCATGGTTATATAAGGACGAATGTATGTCTTATATAAAAAAATCTAAGTGTTTGAAGACTAAGAGGCATTATGAAATAATAACTTAATTGATAGTCATGTAGTTAGTTAGAACATTATCATTCAAAGCGGTTATTTAAAAGGGAAATTTTCTACCCATGTCATCAGATTAAGAAGAAGATATACACACCATATTAATTATCAGATGGCTTACTCTATAATATTTTTGAATGATGTTTTAATCTAGCTAATTACTCATGTATATTTTTGTGTATTGTAGTCAAACCAATGAGTGCCTTGACAATGCTAAAAGACATTTAGCCATACAGTATTGGGATTATTGTAAGGGTGTGTGTTGCTTTGAAATAGAGACCACACAAAAACTGTTACAACATATCAGTATCAGAATGCTGGAGTTGAATTCAGATATTTACCATATGAAAGAATGTTCATAATGTATGTAAGTTCATAAGGTTACTGAAAATAAGGCTTTTTCTGCGCTGCTTCTGTAACTGACTGGCGTTCTCTCAACTTCCCAAGTTTGTAGCATTTTTTTTTTGTAATTTTCTTTATCGCTTTTTGGGGGTATTGGTGAAGTATGGATTGCATATATACCAATTTCGAGCTCCCAATTGATTTTAGGATTATGAGTTCTGTTCTTCCTGGTGGCAGAAGACGACAATGAGGACAAGTTTTGTTTACAGCGTCTAAATTGGCCTCATGATGACAACCTAAACTTCTTTCAGCTCCAATTTCAAGTCCTTGTTGGATAAGGTGTCCCTAATGGAGTGTGTATTATAATTCTTCTTGAGTGTGCATCCACATTGTACCAAGTCATGTAATGTAAGTTGTTAAGTTTGTGTCATGTAATGATGATTTATTAGAGCTGGTTATGTATCAAGTTATGACTGGAGCCATATTGACACAATTTATTTGAGCAAAATATATATCTTATATTTTTTCATTCATCAAAATTCAACTTATTAATGAATTCATCTTAATTTTATTTGTCTTAATTTGTTATTGATTTTTTATTTTTTATACTATACAGTCTATAAATTTGCGATTTGAATTCATGGGTGGTTAACTTGCAGAGTTGAGTTTTCTTTTCAAAGTTTCGTCGCTTCATCGCCGACCTTCGTAATTTTCTAGATTGTATGAGCATTTGAAGTTTCTAGATTTGAATCTAGGTAAAGCTTTAAGTGTCTTGCTATGAGAGTCAAATGATTTTCACTGCTTCTTATTCTGGGTTTTCTTTACTTATATTTTTTTATTTGGTACTAGTGTTGCTTGAGAGAATCTTGAAAACTTGACAAAACCGTTTCTACTCTTGCGAATAGGTCATCGGATGATTGTATGAAATGCTTATCTAATTTCAAATTGATTGTGCTATACTCATGGTCTGCATTGTATCTTATATAGAATTGAATTTCTATCTAACTAGGTTCATCGATATTTTATAGTTTTTTACAACTGTTATAAGTTACAAATAACACACCCAGATATAAAAGTAGATGGTTTTGCAATGTAATAGTGTCTTCATGACATGTCTGATTTTTGTAAAACTCAGCTTTTCTGAAATCTCAAGCAATTCCAAGTCATCATTGATTACAATTGAGGTATGAGACTTTATCTCATTAATATGTCATGTTTTGCTAACATATTAAGCTTGAAATTCAGCTTGCATTGATTGATGCGCATCGCTTTGCTTTGATAGCATTTTTTATGTGTAATGTCGGATAAGAAGTTATTGAGCTTAAACTTAATATATTTTTTTCCACCTTGTACTATCGACTACTTTTTTTTTAGAGTTTGGTCTGCATGCTCGATTCTTTGAGGATTGATATAGCTTTATTATGAACTGTTTAGTGTAATTTTTGATTATATAATTGATTGAATATAATTTGGTTTGGCTCTCTACAAGGGGTAATAATCCTAATGATATTGCTTTGTTATATTCTATGATAATATCATTTCCCTTTGTTTAAATTTTCAAGTTATTTTTTTATGCAATGGACATGTAATTAATCAATGAAAGTATATATTTTATTGCTATAATGTTGCATTAGTTGTAAAAACCATATGCTTGCAACAAGATATCTAATACTTTGGTGATGTTTCTGCTTTATACGAATATGGCCTCAGTATCAAATGTATATGTTTGATACAAAACAGAGGTATCTAGCTAGCTGATGCAAGAGTTATATATTAATTTTTATGTGGATTGAAATACAAACATATGAGATAGAGAAATACTTATTGGAGTCAGAGGCGTCAAACATGGTGGTGAACTGGTGAAGATTGCGGTACGAACCTCCAAAGACTAAGAATCAAATAAGATTTGTGGAGGTAACCACAAATAATGTATTTTTATTTAAGCCAAATATTGCAATTGTATCAAGAAGATGCCGTTTCCAGAGACGTAATAACTGCTCGAAAGATAAAGTCAATTGATTATTCCAAGCACGAGATTAGCACAATCAAGGTAAGTGGAACCAACATTTCCTATTTAGCTAAGTACTATTATGTGAGTATCCAAAAACAAATTATCTTTTCCATTGCAAGTACTAATGAGCCCTTCTTATCTAAATAAGATAGACAAGTCAGCCACTCTGAGTACAGTGCTCTTGATATGAAGCATATACCATGGCAGTTACCTACTTTACACAAAATTGATATCAGCAAGTACATAATTTGCTACACTTCACTCACAACGTTGTGGGTACTTTGTGCTATAATTTATATTAACTGAGTTCAAATTACAAGTATGAATGTGAAATCCAATCCAATGCATACATCTGGTTGCTAATGGCATGATATGCCTTATCTACGCTTATGTCCTTGATGACTAATATAAACACGATATAATCATGATATAAACATGCTTTATCTACACTATCTAATTCTATGTAATTGAATTGCATCTTTGCAGAAATCTAACTACAATTTCGCATTTTTGAGCGTGACAATGGAAATGTCACTTTATCAAATTCTGTGTTATATATTATTGAGTCACATTCTTGCAAAAATCCAATTGCAACTTCACGTTTAGACATTATAACAAAAATGTACAACTTGAAGTAGCTTCAAAATGATTTGATAGATACCATGTGTAAACTTTGAACTAAGTTATCAATCCAGTTAATCAATATTCGGCTTCTCTTAATCTACATATCTTCAGGATGTGTAAGCGGTTCTAATAATTCGTTTTATTCAATAGTACTTGATGCAATATTCTAAATAGTTTCGAACTATTCAATATTGATTTGGTATTGTGATTGATAACGTATGACTATATGTGTTGAATTATTTACTAACGAAGGTGGTGCCAAAAGAGTTGAATAACAGCTCATGTCCCTTTGGCAAATATGCATTACCAGTTTAGACAATTTTGATATAACAAACGTGAAGATAACAGTTGCTACAACTTCAGATTATGTCATCCAACAATGATTTCATCAGATTACTTTAACACTTCAATTAGCAATATATCATCCAATTGTTATATATATGGCATCCAACACTTCAATATGATTTGGCTAGAACCAGGGAATCTATTACTGCAATATTCCAATAGTGGTCATGTTCAAATTGCAAAGTCAGTTTGGAATATAAACTACCATATGCGACTGTTGTTATAATATCAAATAGCTTATAAAGAGTGCAGTGGATATTTATACAATTATCATATCACTTAACTGTAGCTTTGTGCCCTTGCTTCATAACATAAATCACTCATTGTTTCTATATATCCACAGGACTCGCCTAACCTTTCATCTCATTTACTGATCTGTTCATACTTTAAATAGCTTATTTGTTGCTCTATTCATTTGTTGTATGATTGCATAAATACCATGTTTGAACTAAGTTATAATTTTTATCAATGATAAAATTAATCTGGAATTTACCTATCTATATTCGCTTATTGTTGATCTATATATTTTTTGGTTGTGTAAGGATTCTAAACATTTGTTTTATTCCATCATAGTTGATGCAAGATACCGGAGAGCATTGGACATTTGTTATGATCACTATATCACTTAGTTACAACTTTGAGCCCTTCATATTGACTATAAATAGATCATTGTTCCTATATATGCAGAGCACTCTCCCACGCTTTCATCTCATCTATTCTCTGTATTAACATTCCCATTTGTTGAAATCTACTATTAATTGTGGCTCAAATCTACTGTCTTCATTCAGTGTATATAGCTCAGTCATGCTGCCCCAAAGGTTTGGCAATACATTATGTCAATATACAGTTTGATGCAAATTGAAAACACATGTTCACATTATGAAGCTTTGAGAACTTTATTCACACTATAAATAGATCATTCTTCCTATAAATGTATAAATGCACAACACTCTCATACGTTATCATCTCATCTCTTCTCTGCATTATTATTCGCATTTCTTCGAACAATACTGATAAAACCTCCCTAACAACAATAACAATACTGATAAGATCATTCTTTCACGAGATTTTGGATATATATGTACATCCAAAGGAATGATGAATTTTGTAGCTTAATTGTATAAAAACAAACTAAAATGTTAAGATTGGTGTAAATAAACATGAGGTAATAAGGTTGTATTCCAACTAAAATATTAAGCTACAAGGTTGCATCATACAGTCTGGATGAAATATTGAACTTGGCAAAAAATTGTATCCCAATTGAAAAATTATTGTCATTGACAACCTTCATCAAGTTGAGAAAACCAATAACATACTTAGCATTATTCATGTACATTATATGCTTCTTATCTCTCCTACTATAAAACACCATGTTGCCGTACTTAATTGAGTAGAAAAACTTCTTAAATGACCGCCCCAATGGGCCGGGCATCCAGTTAGTTCCCTACAATTTTGTGCATGCAAGTTGCAGAAAGCCGATCGTCATCCCAAATAGTACTAAACCCTATTTAATCAACTGGCAGTGTGGGTACTTCTTTAGAAATAACGCAATAAATAGTACTTTAAAAATCCAATAGAGCTCATATCTAGGAACAATAATGATAAATAGTATGTTCCTCTATGTTAACTGTTAAACATCTTTGGTAACTAGCAACTTGTATATTAGAACGAAACAATTATGTTATGTTGTTGGTAATTTGTTATGGTCAATTATCGTAATATCTATATTTAATAAATAATTTTAAATTAATTTTTTACTGATTTGTAATTATTTGTAGTCGGATACATATTTAACGATGTTAATTGAGGAGTGATAAACACAAACTCACCATGAGGGTGAGTGAACCAAACTCAGCTACTTGACCACTTCTCATTTATTATTGAATTAAAAAAATTACTTGATGTATGTAATGCTAATTCTTCTTCCATTTTACCCTCTTTTTAGCCCCACTCACATAATATGTATGCAAATCACTATTATTACATAACAATAAAAAAATTAAGAGCAAACTAGGCATATCAAAAAATATATATATGATGTAGTGTTAATTCTTCTTCCATTTTTGTCATGGTCTAATTTTACTCTTCTTGGCCCCACTGATCAGATCATAAAGGATATTTTTCTTTTCTTTTTGCTAAGTATGGAGATACTTATTTGTATAATTAATTATGCTCTATGTTCTATTTGGTTAACAGAATGCTTGGTTAAGACCCTGTTTTGAACACCAGAAGACTAATTTTTTTTTCCTATGGTTCAAAAAAATATGTTCTTTATCTAATATCTATTCTCTTGATTGATTTACATAAAAGTATAATACTGTATATTAAGAAATAGGGCTAGAGCCGAATTTTCCTTACATGATTGAGCAGAAAAAAAAGGAGTACATTAATAACAACAAAAATTATGCCTAATTTGCTCTTAATTTTTTATTTTTATTTAATAATGGTGATTTGCATATATATTATCTAAGTAGGGCTAAAATGAGGATAAAAATGAAGAATTATCAACACTACGTCAAGTATTTTTTTTTAATTCAAGAATAAAGAAGAAATGGACTTAATCACTCACCCTGATAGTGATCGAGAACATATCACTCTCCATGTTGACTACAAATCACTGTGCATAGGAATATTATTATTGTTATTATTATTATGAGTGATAATGTATTCACTTTTTTTATTATTCATTTGTACTTCTCAAACTGTTAACACACTCACACATTGTGCACAGTACCTCGGATTTCTAGTCCATGCATGGACGTGACCGATATATATGATGATGGAATTTAAGGGATACAATGAAATAGGCAAAGGACGCGTAATATGCAATAACCGAATCTCCCGAGTCCTGACCTCCCATATTGCAACTTCCAGGTCAGCATGACCAAACAGGATGACGGCGTACATGCTGGCTACCTAGTTGCTCGTGACATAAGGCCCCAGTCCAAAACACACACACATATTAATCAATTAAGGGATCCGGAGAGTAATCTAATCATAGATCGAGCAAGTTTATTACTATTAATTCCTTTCCGTAGGTAGAGACTAGAGACAGCACGTAACATAGAAAGGTCAACACTCATTAAAACCAACGAGCTTAATTGCTTCCATAAAATAAGTTTCAAAAAGAGAGAGGGGATTAGCAAGGGATGGACTGCATGTAACTCTTTAACGTGTTTGCAGCTTGCGTTCCTAAGAGGAAATTAAGAAAAATATGGAAGTTTAGTTTTCGTGCTTTTACACACCATGTTAAGTGGAACTTGATACTATTTTCAGACGTTGAATGCAATATCATTCTGTAACAAACAGTAAAATATCGGATATTGAGAATATATCAATACTTAAAAGTATGAATTTTTCGATGAAATTATCTAAGTAATATCAACATTAATAAAATTTTGACGGTTATTATAGAAATTTTTTAAAGTTATAATTAGTTTTTGTTTTTTTATATCGTATAATCATAGGGTATATATGTGTTGTAGATGACTAAAATTACCAACCTTCATGCGTAGCAATGTTGGTTAGGGTGCCAGATCAGTTACATAATCACCAGGTTTCGATGATTATTGCACAGTTTTCATGTCAGTTGGACAGTTTGTTATATATATTGTTTAGAATATATTGCTAAGAATCTTCTTCTGCCTGGGCTTGGGCCTTCATGATTGGACAGTTTTCATGCCAGTTGCATGCATTTTCAGTCATTATCTCACTATCGAGAATATTTGTCGCTAATTATATCAGAGCTCCTCTTAAATGATTTTATTGACGAAATTTCGCCGATTTAATTGATATTTAATACTCTGCTCTTTAGGTTAAATTAATCGATCTCTCGACCAGCAGTTTATATGAAGATCACAAAATCGAGATCAATCGGCCAGCTTTCGAAATCTATATTTCAATTCGAAGAAAATGAGACATTATTTGAAGTAGTAAACAAGAAGTTAAATTAATTACCTATTTCTAAAGAAAGGAAAAGAAATGAAAACTGGATAAATGTATTGAAGTCAATTCTGTTGTACCTTGAAATTAATCTTCATGTGAAAGTGAGCTCCCAACAACCTCAATTTACAATGACAAGGTAATAGATTTTATACATCGTACGCTTAGACTTTAAGAGTTTACTCTCTATAACAAGTTTCACGACCGTTGACGATTGAAGCAATATAACAGATGCGATTTTGTCTCATACGCATTAGAGAATTGGAATAATTACAAAACGTGCTGTGATACACGTTTGTTGTTGAAAGTTTGGGAACTTTGATAGAGATGTTTACACAAGAAGATATTGGTCTCTCTAAAACATGCACCAAAAGTCGCTGGAGTATCTAAACCAGCGCCAGATCAATTTAACTGAAGCATATATAGTTCAATATCATGTCAACATGAATATTTAACGAGTAGATTTGGCCGAGTGATGAATTGAAGATTGAGGACAAAATGTCGGTAGCTAAAGATTGGTCTATGCACGGGAGGATCCAATGCCGTGTCTGCGAGTTTAGTGAAGATCGAATTTTTATGTATTATAGGTTGGGTTAAGTAGTTGTTACAGGTGCTTTTAAACTTGGCATCACTAATATATGTTATTCTTTTCGAGCGAGCAACGCAATCAAGGTACTTGGCATGGAGAGATGAAGATTATATCATTGATATGATACAGACATATCAATGCCCTCTAGCTAGCTAGTTCATATACATGCTGCTCCATAGTAGAGGACGCCTCGACACATGCCGAAAGATCACAAAATGTAAAACCCCATAACTGCGTTGCATGCATATTCAATTCAAAGCAAGAATTATTTTGATTTAAGTAATTGACCCAGATATTTACATCAGTTACAAGTATCAAGTAGTCACAAGTGTAATCTAACCACGATCCAGTTTTGAGTCGTAGGAAGCAAAATTAAAGCACATTTCCATCATTATTAGTTAACTAGGGTTAAACTTAAAGGTGAGAGCCTAGTTCAGTTACTAAAACAGAATTTTCCATGGAACCTTAATGCGAATACCAACCATGCTTTTATGTTTTTCTTTTCTGTAAATTTGTTTTTTATTTTTCAATTCAAGTCACCTAGAAGACCAAAAGGAAACTTTCATGATCTTTACATTTCTTTCTCTCTTTCTCATGCTCGGCTCCAACTACCCCATCCGACTTGGAATATGGAAATCTATGCCTTCGTGTCTTTTGTACGTATTCTCTTTCCATAATTTTCAGATTATTCATTGACTGGAATTCAACTCATCACGTTTGTTTGATTTCTTTTTCGTATCTTTCTTTCTGTAAATTGACTGATATATTGTTCATCTTGACGAAAACAATTCAAAAGCCTAGCTAGCTATGATCGCTTTACGTGATGATACCTTCTAAATAGTTCGATCAGAGAAACATGTTGATGATCATCTGACCTAACTTCCTCATCTTTTAAATAGTTTTGGAGAATATTTATCTAACAGCAAGAGATAGAGCATATACGTTGCTCCTGCTGTTCTTTATTTCGATCAGACTTCCAAGCTGCTTCAGTTTAACCGATTAAAGCAGGTCAAGGCGGGAGTACTAGAATTTTACGTGAATTGATGTTCTTGATCTTTTGTGTTTTTCTTTCTTTCGTCACAGGAAAATGAGTAATGATTCTCGACATTTTTTTTACCATAAGACAGTAACAAATACACCCTAATTAATCAGAAAGAAACCGAAAGACACTACACATAAATCGCAAACTATGCTAGTACGTACGTAGTACTCATCATCGTTCCACTACTGGAGGAGAGCTTCCAAGCGACAAAGGTAAGTTCCTTCGTCACTCCAATCTAAATGAGGCAACGAAAAATGAAATCGTAGCCTCAGAAATGACTTACGTCGCTTGAACTTCACTCCGGTGACGAAAATTGTTCTTCGTCGCTTCAATCCCATGAGACGACCACTTTTTTACATCTGAAGCGATGAAAATATTATTGGTCGAGTCGCCTCGAAGAGATCCGAGGCGACAAAGATTGATCAATCTTTGTCGCCCCATTTTTTTAAAACTGAATCTGCTCTCCTTCTTAAAGTCAAACTCTTCATAAAGTTGAAATTTTGGGAAAATAGTTAATTCGCGTTCTAGAGCTGTTCTTGTGCGATTTTGGGAGAAACTTGAGGAAATTGAGAAAAAAGGTTGTTTTTGCCATTCATTTGATTCTTAAGTAAGGTTAATTTGATTTGTATCTCTTTAACCCTCTTTATGACCATAATACATGTTAATTTAGAAGTGAAAATGAAGTTTATGTGAAATTTTTGAAGTTGAATTGAATTTGGTCTTATGTTGTAGTTTTAGTGTTTGAATCATTGAATTGTGATAAATCATGTTATGGGTTCATGAATAATGTTTGAATTTTGGTTAAATTTAATGAAATTTTTGATGATTAGTGTAGATTAGGTGTATTGGTCTCAATTAGTGGTGTTATTAGAGTTAATCATGAAATTGAGTGTATGGTTAAATATAATTGTGGTGTTTATCAACTTAGAAATCCCGTTTGAGAATCAACAACTCAACTAGTTGATCGAGTTGAGCTGTTGATTCTCGAATTGTCCCATTTTTGGACACTTTAGGTGAACATGACTTTGTTGATCCTTTTGTTATTCATGTGGTTTTAGTTTCAGTTTTGGAATATGGTTTCGACAGTGTCTCCTTTCAATGTTCCCCGAGTGAAAATTAGGTTGTTTAGATATGTGTGCACTAGGGGAACTGTAGGGAGATGCTGCCGAAATTTTCCTAAAGAAGTGTGGGGGCAGGTTTTGGTTGAATCGTAACTGTGGCGTGGTTACTTTGTTCATAATGATTGTTTATGTTGACAAGAAACATGGAAGGACACCCAGACAAAACTTGGATGACATATCCTCATGCTGATCCAAGGTACATCACATGCATATTCGAGTTTATGAATTTTTCTCGGCGACATAGTAACGGAGCCGATTATCACTTATGCCCGTGCAAACGTTGTAAGAACGGTCCGTTCAAGGTTACTATGGATGCCATGTATCATCACTTGTCACACAATGATTTGAGTCTGGATTATACTGTCTAGCACCTTTACGGGGAAGTTTCTAGTAAACTGGCAATTCTCAGTCAATGAAGACAGTGGCTTCAAGACAGCCTCAGTCCTTCTAGTGGTGCCAGTCCTTCAGTGAGCCCGCAGTTGGAGATTTTACATGATGCATATCCGTATTATCCTGGATACTATGCAGATGCACCCCAACAATTTGTGGAAGATAATTCCGGCATGAACTTCAATGACATGGTAGACGATGATTATGAAAAGTACGATAGATTATTGAAGGAGTCACATACCTCATTATATGAAGACAGTGAGGAAACTGTTTTGAGTGCCATATTAGATGCAATGGAAATGAAAAATAAAAATGGATGGTCGGACACAAGTGTTGACTCTTTATGTATTTACATTAATAAACTTCTTCCTAAAGGGCACACATTCCCCTGTTCATACTCGAGAATTAAAAAAATCTTGAGCACTACAAGAAAACAGCACTTAGACCACGGAAACGTAATTGTTCCGTGGTCCAAGTGACACTTAGACGACAGAGACTTATCCGTCGTCCAAGTACCACCTGGACGACGGAGAAGTCTCCGAGGTCCAAGTGATCACCTGGACGATGGAGATGGTATTCTTCGTTGTCCAGGTGATCACCTGGACAACGGACCGACACGCCGTGGTCCGAGTAACTTCCACTTAGACGACGTACCGACACCTCCGTCGTCTAAGTGAAGCATTATATAAGCCCGATGCCAAACCTCTTCATTCCATCCTCTGTCCCGCGGAAAATTTTAAAGATCGAAGAAGAAGGAGAAGGGAGAAGGAGAAGGATCAGGATCAGGATCAGGATCAGGATCTCCGCTGACTAGCTAGCTAGCTTAATTAACTGATATCGAGAAGGCCAGCAGGTACGTACGCAGTTAAAATTTGCTTAATATATATTTAGTGAAAACGTACATACATGCATGGATGTTAGCTATATATACAGATTAAATTCCGTACGTAATTGATGGATCGATATAGATCGAGTACGTATAATTAAGCGTAAATTAATGGACTAATATATATATATGTAATAATTAATTAATTATAATATTTTGTAGCAGTATGGACAAGAGTTGGATGAAATTGAAGAATAGATGTGATGTCCGGTATATGGATGAAATTAGCGAATTTGTGAATTTTGCGATAGAACATGGTCAGGGAAAGAAGCGTTTCAGGTGTCCGTGCCAGAAATGTCTTAATTGTCAGTATGTGGAGGTTAATGTTATGGTGCAACACCTGTACGAAAATGGTATTATGTGGAGTTACACTACATGGAGCGAGAATGGTGAAGTAGTAGAGTTCAGCGCAACAGACTTCAGCTCAGGGTACAGTTACCATGGTGCCTCATCCAGCGGCAGTGGTGCCGGACCCCCAGCTTGCAACCCAACTGCAGATTTGGTCCATGATGCATTTCCGGGATGTAGTCATGGTGGACACCAACACCAAGACGAAGGTTATAGTACCACTAATGAGCATGATGACACATTCCCCGCTGCTAGCTTGACCGCTGACACCAGTGAGATGGATAAGTATAACTAGATGCTACTTGAAGCGCAGACCCCGGTGTTCCCTGGATGTCGAGAGAATGTGTTGCAATATGTGATGGAGCAAATGAAGATAAAAGTGAAGCACAAAATGTCAGTGAGTGCTTTTGACGAAATTCAGGAGCAAATATGTAAATTGCTTCCTGATGATCACAATCTTCCTAAATCTCATTATAAGGTTAGAAATATCTTGAGCAGCCTCGGCCTAAAGTACAGGATAATTGACGCATGTCCGAATGATTGTGTGCTATTTTACAAAGAGTATAAAGATTTGGACTATTGTCCCGTACGTGGCCAGTGCAGATTCCAGGTGAATAGGAAGAGTTCGAAAAAGAGAATTCCTGTGAAAGTTGTTCGATATTTTCCCTTGATTCCCAGATTGTAGCGCATGTACATATCTCTACACACAGCAGAGGCGATGCGATGGTACGCAGAAAAGCGAATAGATGACGATGTCCTGCGACACGCCGCGGATGGGGAGGGTTTCAAACATTTCGACAGAGAATTTGGAGACTTTGCTGCAGAGGTTAGAAATGTTAGACTCGGCCTATCTACAGACGGACTCAATCCTTGGGGAAGTAATAGCTCCGCCGTCAGCACTTGGCCAGTTATTCTGATGCCGTACAACTTGCCTCCGTGGATGTGCATGAACAAGGAATTTAATTTCCTTAATGTACTAATTCCAGGTCCTAAATCTCCAGGGAAGTGCTTAGATGTCTACCTCAGACCTTTGATCGACGAGCTGAAACTGTTGTGGGAAAATGGAGTCCCAACTTATGACAAATTCACTGACACGATGTTCACGATGAGGGCTGCCGTAATGTGGACGATCAGCGATTTTCTAGCGTATGGGATGTTGGCAGCCTGCAGGACAAAAGGATATAATGGATGTCCTATATGTTTGGACGACGTGAACTCTAGTTGGCACGCGGGGAAGGTGTGTTACTTGGGTCACCGTAGATGGCTTCCTCACGACCACCCATGGCGACAGGATGAAACTCATTTCGACGGGACGGTAGAGAACAATCCTAAACCCCGTAGTTGGTCGGGCGAAGAGATTTTAGAGAGGTTGAGCTATTTCGACTTTGGTGTGTTGACCAATGACGCGGATGTAAAGAAATGCAATCCAATTCCTCCACATGATCTCAGCTATTGGGATCACAAGAGTATATTCTTTGAACTCCCTTACTGGTCGAAGTTGAAGCTGAGGAACAACTTGGACGCGATGCACATAGAAAAGAATGTGTGCGACAGCGTGGTGGGAACAATTCTCGGTATTAAGTTCAAGACTAAAGATACTCCCAAAGCACGCAAAGATTTGGAATCAATGAATCTACGTCGTCCCTTGTGGTTGAGGAGGGATAGGAAAGGAGTGTACAACAAGATTCCAGCTGCACCTTACACAGTGAAGCCGACACTTAGATGTTCTGTATTTCACTGGTTTAAGAGCGTTCGTTATCCGGCTACGTATGCAGCTACTATAACTGGAGCAGTGGACGAGGTGCAACACAAGTTTGTTGGTCTAAAGACACATGACTATCACGTTATGCTGCAACGTCTGATTCCATTGGTAATTCGACCATACTTGCCTCGTGACGTCGTAGAACAAATAATGGCATTGTGCAGATGGTGGCAGAGGTTATGCGCCAGAGAATTAAAGAAGTCAGATGTGGTGGAATAGCAACAACAAATTGTGCACATCATTTGCAAACTAGGGAGGATTTTTCCCCCTGCTTTCTTTGACATCATGATTCACCTAATGATCCACCTGCCCGAGCAGGTGCTCATTTCTGGTTCGGTCCAGTACACTTGGATGTATCCTCAAGAAAGGTACGTACAACTAATTAATTATACAGGTTTTTCGATTCATAATTTGTTCCACTGTAGATTACTAGGTAGCTATATGTACTTATTCTTATTGTACGTTTGATTTTGTAGACAGCTTGGACAGTATAAGTCATTCGTCAAAAACAGGTCGGCCCCGGATGGCTCCATAGCAGAGACATACCTAATGCATGAGTGTGTTACTTACTGCAACAGGTACCTCAAAGATCCACCACCTCCCACTGCCTCCGATCGCAGTGCCCGCATCAATCTTTCTGTCGTCACCAATGTCGTCCGACCATTTAGAGGAGTATTAAAGGAATTGTTAACATGGGAAGAACTTATTGAGGCACATTGGGTAGTGTTGCGAGACTGTGACGAAGTTGAGCCGTACATGATGTCATACAGGGAGAGGCTTTAGGCGTTAAATCAAAACAAGAGTTCGGCGTGGATTGAGAAAATGGTTAAGAAAAAGTTTCCCGATTATTTCTTCCAATGGGTACGTACATACGTCTCGGTATTTAATTAGTAATTTATTACATATCGATCATGTTTGTAGAAAGTAAACCCTTATATTAATTTGCCCTTTTTCGCAGATGATTGATCTGCAAAAATCTGAAAACCACGGGGAGGGGGGGGGGGGTGGTGGTGGTCATGGCCAAAGCACTTGCTAGCAGGGAAGCCGATTAAACACTATATTTATCCCGGATGTTTTGTGAATGGTGTAAAGTTCCATTCATTGGCCCGAGATGAAGGAAGAAGAACACAAAACAGTGGGATAGCAGTTGGGAAAGACAATGATCTATATTATGGGGCTATTGTATATGTGGTTCAGCTATGTTACGGGAATGATGTCAACGTTTTCCTATTCAAGTGTAGATGGTTCAAGCGTACAAAGGAAGACCTGGGACTATTATCAGTCGATACAAACTCAAGCTGGTATGAGGATGAGCCTTTCGCTCTCGTCACCTTAGTTCGCCAGGTGTTCTATCTCGACGATCCGAAAGCCGGTGAAGGGTGGAAAATAGTGAACCATATCTCTCATCGAGGAATATGGAATACAGAGACAATTGAAGGGACACCAGCGACGACTGAAGATGCTGCTGAACCAGAAAGAGACATTCCTGCCTATCAAGAGCCTAATATTTCTGTCATCCGCTCCGATATAATGGACCTGGTTCAAGATGGTGAACGGTTACCCATGCCTGATGGTTGTACAGATTTAACTGAAGATGAGATTATCGATGCCATTAATGAAGAAGATGAAGAAGACGAGCAGGATGAGGACGCAGACGAGGACTCAGGTTATTCGTCGGACGATGTTGAGTATGATGAAGAGGATGAGCAATCGGATACCGGGGACGAGGATGATGAGGATTATGATGATGACTACTTAACTATGACGAGAAAAATTAATTGGTAATTAATTTATGTAATTATTGTAATATATGATCGATGCATCGTCGATCAATAATTAATATAAATATTATAAGGAGGAGAATGTATATATGTACGTATATCTTCGACTTTTTGTACTTAATTAATTAATTACACGCGTCCATGCTCGATCAGATCGGATCGACCGACTTACGTAAACTAAATTAAATTAATTAATTAATCCGAATTATATATCCTGCACAACGGAGAAATTAATTACAGACTATCACCTTTTGGGTATTTTGGCTATCTCCCTAAATCCCCGACCCTAAATCTAGCAAATCGGATCGATCAATCATTTTTTTAATTATATTCTTGAATCAGAATAATTGAACGGACACACAAATGGCCGGGGACGACCTAAACCCTAAACCCTAAGGCCATAACCCCTGAATTCAGGGTTTGTACACTTGGACGATGGAGATGGTCATTCTCCGTCGTCCAGGTACTCACTAGGTCGACGGAGAAGGGAATTTGCGTCGTCCAAGGGCAAAACCCTAAACCCTAAGGCCCCCTAACCCCTGAATTCAGGGTCTCTGCACCTGGACGACGGAGGTGAGCTTCTCCGTCGTCCAGGTGCAGAGACCCTATGCCCTAAACAGTAAGGCCCCTAACCCCTAAATTCAGGGTCTCTTCACCTGGACGACGAAGATGAGCTTCTCCGTCGTCCAGGTGCAGATTTCGTAATTTTTTCTAAGACAACGACCATTTAGACCTTCTTCCAATGCATATTCTTTTCGTCAAGACTTTAGAGTAAACAATTGTTGGTGTGTGAGCTTCGACGGTTCGAAAATCGGAGTTGCGAAATGTCTTGTATCCACGTTTCCGGTTTGTGAAATTCTCGGTTTTGCGGTTGACTGTGCCGATGAAACCCTTCCCGAACTTATTATTTTCTGGTCCTTTATTGTAATTATATATTATGTTACGACGAACATATCCAACGGTGGCCCTCCCACAGCTCAGCTAGCAAGTCTCTCGGCGCATAGCATAGGGTCAATCGTTCGTAGCCGGGTTCGTCTCACTGCCCCTACTTGGAAGGAGGTGCCGGATGATAAGAAGGCGAAAGTCTTTAAAGGACTTTCGGTACGTAATACGTACAATTTTAGTTATTATATAATATTGTTAATATTAGTTATAATTTCATAATATATACGATTATAATTTTCTATTTATTTCTGATAGGAATAATTTGCGGTGGATCCGACACCGGCGATGTTGAGGCATATCAACCAAACCGCCAACTCCATCTACCGTGATTGGAAGTACAGGCTCCATCAATACTTCGAAAATATCGGTCCCGTGCCTGCCCCCGGAGAGCTGCGTGGGGATAGAGAAGATGAGTGGGAGTGGTTGTGTAACCACTTTCAGGATGACGAATTTAAGGTGTGTACTTTTTTTATTTCAATTAAGATAATTGAATTATTTAAATTTTAAGTACTTATTAATTTTTTAATGATTTAATTATGTTGTCTAACAGAAATTCTCCGAACTCAACAAAGCCAACCGGGGGAAGAAGGACAAACACCATACTTCCGGCGCCAAGCAACTCATTCAAATAGCAAAGGAGCATAGGGATAAGGGCTCCAAACACCCTTATCTCGATGCAAGCATAAGCGTGTACGTGACGCCTGGGCTCGATAATGAAGCGAGTCAATACGGCGTAAGTGATATATATATGTGCTTTTAATTGTAGTAATTATTATTTAAATATTATTTCATTATAATTTTTAAATTATTATTTTGTAGGCAAGGGTGATAGAGCGTGCGCAGGAAAAATTGGCTAACACTCAGCTTGCGTTCCCAGATTTGCCGCCGGAAGACCTGTCTCTTCTATCCATGGAGAGCCAAATTGCAATCGCGGATGAGGTCTACGGTCGTAGAGCTGGCAAGGAGGTTAGGCACTTCGGACCTAAGGTGGTTCGAGATTTGTCGACGACCTCCGACTCATCATCTACGGGAGGTTCGGGGCGGCGGAGAAGGACTCAGGCTGCGGCCGTCGAAGCAGCCATTCAAGAGGCTCGACTGGCACGAGAGGAAAATCAATCCTTGCGTCAAAGACTGGATGAGCAACAAGTACAAATAACCCAACTCATCGCCTTCATGCAACAATCTCGAGGAGAATGTCAACCTCCTCCGAACCCATACCCCGACGACGACGACCCGGCTGGAGGCGGGGGACTCGGCGGCGCATCTGCTCCTCCAGTGTGTTAGCTAGTAGTTTATTAATTATCTTGTTTCTTTCCGCATTCCGAACAATATTTTAATTTTTATGGGTTTTTTTGATTATGTATGTACAAATTAATTTTAATTATTTAATTACGTAATATTACAAATTTAGTTTATTTAAAGAATTTTAACATTTTTCATTATTTAAATTCAATTAATAATAAATTAAATTATTAATATTTAATTACAATTTAATTTTAAAAAAAAAATTAAATAAGCACTTGGACGACGGAGATTAAGTTCTCCGTCGTCCAGGTGCTTACCTGGGCCACGGAGAAGCTGCCAATCTCCGTGGCCCAAGTAAGCACTTAGACGACGGAGAACTTAATCTCCGTCGCCCAGGTGCTTACCTGGGCCAAGGAGAAGCTGCCAATCTCCCTCGTCCAGGTAAGCACCTAGACGACAGAGATTAAGTTCTCCGTCGTCCAAGTGTTTACCTGGGCCACGGAGAATGTCCGCGGTCCAAGTGCATTTGGACGACGGAGAATAAATTCTCCGTCGTCTAAGTGCTTGGACGACAACACTTGGAGCACGGAACTTGGACGACGGAGGTTCCGTCGTCTAAGTACTTAGACGACGGAAAAACTCACTTAGACGACGGAAATGCTCCGTCGTCTAAGTGCGTTTTTCTTGTAGTGGAGTGATCTTTCACTCGGTTACAAAAGAATTGATGCATGTGAGTTCAACTGTGTGTTGTTTATGGAGGTGCTTGTAAACGAGATGATTTGTCCAATGTGTAATTCTGAAAGATATAAGCCATATACATATGACATTCCCAAAAAAAATGATTCGTAACTTCCCTCTAACACCAAGGTTGATGCGCTTGTTTATGTCCCCACACACTGCCAAGCATATGCGATGGCTCGGGGAGCGGATATGAGTGGCTGAGGCTCAGCTGATGGAGGAGCATTTCAACATTGTGACAGAACTTTTTCAGATTTCGCACGGGACTGCAGGAATGTGCGCCTTGGAGTTGCAACAGACGGTTTCAATCCATTCGGAACAATGGGAACTTTGCATAGTACATGGCCAGTTATTGTGATGCCGTACAATCTACCACCGTCAATGTGCATGAAAAAGGAATATAACATGTTATTAGTGTTGATTTCAGGCCCTAAATCTCCCGGAAAGTGCCTTAGTGTACTCATTTAGCCAATGATCGAGGAGCTAATACATTTATGGGTCGTTGGAGTCCATACTTTTGATCGAGTAGACAATGAGGTATTCTTAATGAAGACAGCAGTGATGTGGACTATCAGTGACTTTCCTGGTTTAGGGATTCTTGCGAGGTCAACGGTTAAAGGGTACAAGGCATGTCCAATTTATCTAGATGCGCTGACTTCAGAGCATATATGTGGGAGGATAGTTTATGAAGGTCATCGAAAATGGCTCCACCAAGACCACCTTTGGTGATTGAGTAAGGCATTTAACTGGAATGTGGAGTTTGGCGGAAGACCCTATCAGAAGGGTGGAGATGAAATTTTGATGGACTTTAGGTCACACGCTTACCCTATTCTTAGCCAACATGACGATTTGAACGTGCCGCACAATCCGAATAACAGACAGTGTTGGACTCACGAAAGCATATTTTGGAAGCTACCTTATTGGTCATCATTGAAGATCAGACATTGCTTAGATGTCATGCACATTGAAAAAAATGTGTATGACAACATCCTTGGAACCATTTTTGTGATTGATAAGAAGTCTAAGGATGGTCCAAAAGCTCGCGCTGCTTTGAAGAAGAGGAATGTGTGAAAAAACCAGTGGCAAAGAGAGGGTGACGAGGGGAGGGCGAAGGTTTCTCATGCACCATTTTTAGTTAAAAAGGATGCTCTAGAACATGTGTTCCAGTGGTTCAGGGATGTTAAGTATCCTCTTGGTTATGCAGGTAGTTTGAGAAATAAGATGAAAGTGAGTTCCCCGTCACCGTTTTATGGATTGAAGACGCATGATTGCCATGTATTGCTTCAACGTCTTCTTCTAGTGGTTATCAGAGGGTTCCTGCCAGAAAACGTTGTGAAGCCATTGATAGCACTATCAAATTGGTTTCGTCAACTATGCAGTAGGGAGCTTAAGAATGAGGTTGTGCGTGACATGGAAACTTATATAGTTATGATTCTTTGCAATTTGGAGCTCATTTTTTCCTCCACATTTTTTTACATCTATGGTTCATCTCATGGTTCATCTGCCCAAACAAGTATTCCTTACAAGCCCAGTACACTATACATGAATGTATCCAATTGAAATGTAAAATATTTTTCATTGCTAATATTATGTTAGTTATGTAATATGTAGGCAATTAGGAAAATATTGTACTAACCCTATATGTGTTTTTGCAGGCAATTAGGAAAATATAAAAAGTCAATGAGAAATACACGTTACCCGGAAGGTAGTATTGTTGAACGGTACCTCATACATGAGTCAGTGACGTATTGTAAGTCTTATCTCAGATGGAAAGACCTCGAAGATATTGACACTTCCCCAAAGTGGAATATCAGCTTTGTTTCACTCTTAGTAAGACCAGATATTATCAAGACTCGTTGCCAGTTCAGGTTGACTGAGGTAGAGACTGCTGAGGCTCACTAGCAAGTCTTGGTGGAAACAGACGAAGTCAAACCTTACCTAGAAGAACATCTCAGAAGGTTCAAGGCTAAAAATGGTAAAGATTTCGACGATCTTTGTCGGAGGAGGAGTTTTCTTTGATGGTTCTTAACATGGGTACATCCAACTATTAATTGTTGTAAGGTTCTTTGAGGGTTTATAACACTTATCTTTCACTTATCTCTCAGGTGTCCCTTAAGGATAAAAACTTGGACTAGAGCTTGGTTGCAGGAATAAAGTCATTAGCCCGACAACCTCAGCAATTCCAGGTTTATAAGTCGTGTTATGTGAACGGTGTCAAGTTCACCTCGTTTGATAGGGATCAAAGAACCGTGACTCAAAACAGTGGTGTCATGATAGACATGGGTTCATCCATGTTCTATGGCCATGTTAACTATGTGGTCGAAGTATTATATGCAGGCCATATGCCAGTGGTGTTGTTTAAGTGCACATGGCACAACTCCGACTACGAGGACGATCTTGACACCGTTATAACAAATCACGGACTAATATCAGTGGATACAAACAACAGTTACTATGAGGATTCACCCTTCATAATTGCAACCAAAGTAAAACAAGTATTCTACATGGACGATCCAAAGGCCGGTGGTACCTGGAAGGTAGTACAAGAAATGTCGCACCATAATGTCTACAGTGCAGAAGTACTTGCCATAGATGAAAACATATTGCGTACAAGAGATCATATATTCGAGCCTTACCAAGAGGACACTCCCACGGTGATACAATTTTACCAAGATCTTCAACTACTTTTGGATGAAGAAGGAGACAAAGACGAAGACGAATCTAACGAGGACGAGGATAAGGATGAGGACGAAGACAAAGACGAAGACGAAGCCGAAGACTAAATTATTATTATTATGAATTTGAAAACTAAATTCGTATTTGCTTTAAAGCATACATAATGTATTTGAAAACAATATTTCTATTTTTGGAATTTGTAAAAATAACACAAAATGAGGCGACCAAGATATCAAAGTTCGTCGCGTCATATGTTCCAGGCGACCAATAATAAATCTTCGTCGCTTCAGATGTTCCAGGCGACCAAGAATATTTCTTCGTCGCTTCAGTCATTCGAGGCGACGAAGAAACCAATTTTCGTCGCCTCGTCTTGATTATAATTCCAGAGCCAGTTCAGTTTTTCTTTCTTCTTCACTTTATCTCTCTTTTTCGTTTCTCCTCCACCTCCGCCCCCAAATCTCATCATCGAATCCCTAACGCCTAAATCCCCTCCCCTAAACCCTAATTTCAGTCCCCCTAAACACTAATCCAACCCTCCCCGAATCCCCAGTTCTCATTATCTCCCTCGGTGTCCCTAAACCCGAGTCCAAAATTCGGCGGATTGAAATTTCGAGCGGTGGTCACTTCAACTCCGGCGGCGGTCACTTCAGCTTCCTTCATCTTCTTGTATGGGCATGGTTTATCTTCATTTAATTTTGTTTATCTTAACTCCTACTTCTACGTAACAAAAGGAGAAACCGTGAACCCACATATATAGAATTGATGTTTCATCAATTTATTGAGATGCATAGATAACTCATGTGGTTTTATGGAATTCTGAGTTTCTTATTGAATACATGCTTCCTTTTGGCATTCCATGGTCACTATTGGTACTTTGAGAACTAAGCAACTGTGGTGTGGTTTTGTTTAATCGCACCGTGAGTGAGAGAACTAAGGATGGAATCAGAGTCTCCTCTCTATAATAAGCTTAATAAGCTGCTGCTTAATTTGCTTTGTAGGTATTGGATTGTTAATTTGGATATATATATATATATATATGCATCAGCACCATCGATCGATTGATTTTCTTGCCTCTTGCGCGCGCGCGCGCGCACACACACACACGCACATTCTCCGGATTCTTCAGTACATTCTTGCATTGCCAAGAAATTTATGACTAGCTAGCTACCATATATATATAAGAAAATATGCTTATGTGATGCAAATTTGGGGCTTATGCGTTTAAGCTAGCAACTGTTTCCTTTTTTGATGCCTATTGTGATGCTTTCTGGTTTTTACGTATTGAGTGTGTAGAGATATATGGCAACATTAATTCATTATATGGCAGAATATGAACAGATGGTGCTTATGTGTTTAGTAATTTTGATGGCAGTATTTGAGGACATAAAGTGATAAAACTCTTTATATGCATTTGGCAGTAGTTATTTTCAACGAGATGGTGCTTATGTGTTTAGTAATTTCGATGCTTGTGTGCTTACATACTTTGCGATGCTTAAGTGAATTTGGATATATACTATGCAATGTACATTTGGATTTGGCGTTAATGTTGGTTTAAATTTGGTGTTTTATTTGCGATGCTTATGTGATAGTGTAAATAAGTTCTTTCAAAATTACAGAATGGCACCCGGGAGTAGTAGTCAGCGGATGAGGAGAGCGGCGCTCGAGTGTCGTGTAGCGGCGGCGGTGACGACAACGAGTCCTTCCGTCTCCGGGGGCCCCACGGAACAATCCGGCACTGCAATGTCGCAGCCTCATGAGCAGCATTTCACGCTCGCCCCACTGCTTGAGGACACTATTCCGGCGGCGGAAAACAGCGGTGCGGAAACGACCGGCACCACTATCGCCTCAGAGGCCCCTCCCGTCCTCAGCATCCGCTGTAAGAAGACCAAACTCCCAGGTCAGGTCCACTTCTTTTCATTTTTAGTTTGTTGATTACTATTTTCGATTGGTTATCTATAACTATTAGTAATGTCGGTTTGAGTAGACATGGTAACCGGAAACGCGACGACGATGCAGCGCATGGTCGTTGTCGAGACAAAGACTGAGTACCTCGTCTGGCGAAACAACAATAAGCGACTAAAGGTGGAGTACTCTACGAGGCATCGGGAGCCTGCGTCGAGAGAGTATAGAAGTCTGATGTCCCGAGACATTGGTAGCATCATCCGTAGCAAAGTTCCCATGCTTGTGCCTAGATTTTTGTCACTTAGCGATGTGCACCGTGACGTCGTCAATATTGGTATTGAGGTATACAAACTGCGCTTAGCTTAGTTTGTTACTTTAAGGTTTATGTAATTATAACTTTTAATTAAAACATTTTAATTTTTTGTGCTAGACGAACTATGACATCCCGACGACCGATGTGGAGATGTGGAACTTTATAGACGCGACGGCGCAAACAATCTATAAGGACTGGAAGTATGATTGCCATCAGCATTATCTCCACGTCAGCCAGGAGACTCTTGCCGAGTTCCTAGGGAGAGAAGAAGAATGAGCGTGGTTAAAAAGCCACTTCGAAGACCCTGATTACCTGCTAAGCTTCATAAACAATCCGCAGAGTTCTTTGCAACGATTTTAAATTTACATATTTATATATTCATATTTTTAAATGATTATTTGGTATGGCAGAAACTGTGCGAACGGAATCGAGGAAACATAAACAAGAACAAGGAGCAGCAGCTCAACTACCATTTGGGCTCCCTCGCACTCTCATACCGGAGCAAGGTGTTGGAGAATGAGGGTCATAAAGCGCCGTCTGTCCAAACTTGGATCGACGTATACCAGCTGGACAAGAATGCGGCTGAGAAAATGGTGAGCGAAAATATGTTACGTTACGTTATTACAATTATTTTGTTTGCCATATTTTAATATTATTTTATTAATATATTTTAATTGAGCAGGCGGTAGTGAAGCGAAGGCTCGACGAAGTCTTGTCACAGCAAGATAGTGCAGCAGGTGACTGTGACGGCGATGTGGTTTCCCGTGACCATCCTCTTCCTCTTGATACACAAATAAATATCATAGAGGAAGAGATGGGTTCAAACATAAGAGGTAATACTATAAAACCTATGGTCGTTTATCTCGATTTACGTATTTGCTTGCTTTTCGTGTACTATTCAAACATATTTATTTGTTCTTATTCGACGTGACAAGGGTGGGGCGCGTAGTCACACGCGACCCCAAACCCAGAAGAGGGGCCCAGGTGACAAGCAATTTGGAAGAAACCCAATCCCTGAAAAGGGAGGTCGCTAAAGCCAAAGAGGAGGCACGCAAATCCAGAGAGGATTATAATACGCTCGCCCAAAGGGTGCAACAAATGGAGGCCCTCATGCGATCGATCCAAGCTGGGAGTCAACAAGTTCCAGTTCCTACACCCACTCCTAGCACGTAATCCAGCTGCAACGCCGTCCCCAACCATGAGTCTACTTTGTGAACAATAGTAGTTAGGGTTTGTATAGGCATCAAACTGTGTACGTTTTGATTTGTGGTTTATTTTTGTGTATGGATGAAGATGTGTGTTGAATGAGTTTGTTTATCACATATTGTCCGTTCAAATTGTGTACTGTCGTAACTTGCTACGTCAATATTTAATTAATTATTTTTTTTTGTCACTCAATGGAGCAACGAAGATTGACCTATCTTCGTCATTTCATGTGTAACTGAAGCGACGAAGATTGATCTATCTTCGTTACTTCATGTGTAACTGAAGCGACGAAGATAGGTCAATCTTCGTCGCTTATAATGGCTGCCCTTGGTCGCTCCAATTTGACCAATGTTGGTCGCTCAAAGGAAGGAGTGACAACTCTCATCTTCGCCACACTATTACGAGGCGACGAAGATTGGCTTCGTCGCTTCAGAGTAATGAAGCGACGAAACCTTATTAGCCTTCGTCGCCCCAATCTTGGAGAGACTAATCTGACGCGACGACGCTTAAGCGACCAAGGCATGGTCACCTCCCGTCCAAGCGACCAGAAACGTTCTTGGGCGACCACTCTTTTTCATCGCCTCGTCTCTCTCCTCCAATAGTGTTCACATTTTATTTGCTATGGCAAAATTTCTTGCCCAATTAAGGTACGTATTCCATCATTGCCTCATAGTTGTTGCAACTCGTTGAAGGGCTTAGACTACTCGAACACCATAGTTGATCAAGCGACACAAGATAATCAAAACTTCAAAAGTTATGCTGATTGCTTTCGCGACATGATTACATATATTTGATGATTTCTTTTGGCTCATCAGTAATATGAGAAAAAAGGGTATTCTTCTTGTTTGTATGCCGAGCTGTTGGAGTTCTCAACTGTACGTGATAGTAAACATGGAATTAGGCTCTTCTCTAAGAACACCATCACATATGTTATCCAGGATCAGTTCTGGACCTTTGAGGATTCTATGCCTGCATGTATGGATTCCAAAATATGTAGTCCGAAACAGCTTTGGATCATTTTCAACTTTCTGCACCTGCTTGGTTGCTTTGCAGCCTTGATCTTTCATATGACTGCACCTAAAGTAGCTCCTGCATGCACATAAATATAAATTACAGTTGAAATACAACTAATGTACATCATCATTTAACTAGCTAGATTCTCATTATACACATACCTCGGGTGGCTGGCATTAAGGATCTGTTTCATTCCGTACTTTCTCCACGCATAACCGTCGTCAACAAAATCAGGGGCGTCTGTAGTCCATGTTTGTGAAGTCTTTCTGCAGTGTGATTTACAACAGAAAGCCTATCTATAATATATTTTCAATGAGCCAGACAAAACATGCATATATGGGTTGCTACAACATCCAAGCATACAGAAAGACCGATAGAATAGCTTTCAATTCAAGTTTCATGTTGTTCTAAGATCCAAAGGAGTATGCTCAAGAAGATATGTGTTCAAAACTTTTAAGTAATAAACGCCAAGTATGATCCATTGTTTGCTACCTTCTCTTGTAAGAGCCTCTACGATCCACGAACCCTTCCCTATGCTTAAGAACCTCATAAGCATCCCAAGTTGATGAATCGACAATAGTGGGAGCAGCTATATATAGTACCAGTATTGGACTGAAATCGAATAGGAGAGATCAGCTCCTCCTTTAACTCATCATGTTCTCTAACTAGGATACTAAGGCTATTCGTGAACGAGCTCAAGATCTTGGTAGCAAGATCTTGCGCCCATCCACCATCACCAACATCAAGAGGAAACATTCGGAGTTGATTCGCAAGTTGGTGCCCTTGAACCAGCTCTTGCATCACCCTTTCCCAATTCGACGAAGGAAAACTCTCATCTGACCAATTAGTACAGTACTGATCCATCATCATATGATCGATCAGGGTACATATGATCCACTCTGCACTACTCCATCCGATATCCTTTATACGTGTGCGGAAACAGGTCTCATTTCGAAACTAGAAGATGATTGGGGAGCAAGAAAGAATATACAGTAATAGTGGTCAAGATAGACGCACAGTCAATCTGCGAGAAATTTCTCATACATGCTTAGTGGTGTTAACGTGCGCAAGGAATGACGTGATCCTCGACGTCGTCATAAACAATTTTTGTTGTTTATACTTTATAGCTAGGGTACCTGTACATTTGTGGGTTGCAGACCGACGGTGTACTTGGGTGGATATAACCGTATATATACTCGTATAGTAAGTTGTGAAAGTATGAATTTCAATTCCTTGTTATTTTGCTGGTGGAATTTGATTCCGGTCTAGACGACCCTCTGGAAGCTTGGAAATTAAGGTTTTTAAAGGACCCTAAATTATTGCTTTTAGTAAAATATACTTCTTTGAGTTGTTTCTTATCTTAAAATTCAAGACACAATGTCATCCTCATCACCTTATCGATACGCGATTATACAAAGTAATTAGGCTTTTATGGGACATCCACTCATCGATCAGTGACCAAACTAAATTGGCATCAGTCTCCTTCCTGCGTTTGTGTCATTAGCTCCCTTCTGAGGCCTCAAACCTCTAGAGCATCAACAGTGTTAATTTAAATTTAAAGTTAAATTTAGGGGAATGAAAAAAAAATTCAAACATAGATAAGATTAAAAAAAATAACTTATGACATCAAGGTAAAAAAGATCCAACTTATGACATTTTTTTTCTTCCAAAAAAACTTAACTGACATCATTTTATCCCAAAAGGCTCAATAAGTTATAAAACTCATTTTCTACCGATTTTGCCTTTCTTTCCTAATTTGAATTCTAACTATCCACTTTAAGAGATTCACAGCTCTCTCTCTCTCTCTCTCTCTCTCTCTCTCTCTCTCTCTCTCTCTCTCTCTCTCTCTCTCTCTCTCTCTCCAGCCGAATCAGACGACAAGACTCACTGGACTTTGTAGCTCTTACCTCCACGAAGCTAATAATAGCTTGGTTGCTTCCCAATTCACTCGGTGTTTTCTGAATCGAAGAATTTAAGATTTTGAGATTTTGATGTTCAAAGGTAAATTCGACGTTTTATAATTAGAATTTGAGAATGTTGTAGAAGAGAAAGTTGATTGTTGTTTGATTTTGAGCAGAATAAGTCTCGGGTCGCCGAAAAATGGAATGACAAAATGGGTGAACAAATAGATAGTTATCCAGACAACTACCCAGACAGCTACTTAGACAGCTACCCAGACAGCTACTCAGACAGCTACTTAGACAGTTACCCAGACAGTTACAACCATAGAATCATGGGAAAAAAATAATGTGATGGAAGAATATATTGAATAAAATACCCTATAATTAGATTCAACATTACTTTCTCATCATATATAATTTCTCAAGAAAAAATGCTCATTTTAATTTGTATATATATGCATGTGAATCATGAAGAAGAATAGATTAAAAGGGAAAGAATCTGATTAATTGATTAAATTATGGAGTCAATTAAGTGAAGTGTAGGGTAGTATAAGACGTCATTAATTCAAATAGAATTGATTTTTGAGACAAAGACAGCTACTTAGACAGCTACCTAGACAAACACTTAAACAACTATCCAGACAGAAACTTAAATAGCTACCTAGATACTTAGACAGCTATCCAGATAAATATTTAGATAACTATCCAGACAGATACCAAACTTAAGACAGCATTGTCATCAAATTTCTTTATAATCTAATGAAATATGAGGAGCATATACACTTGGAGATACCTGTAATGTGGCTTGATGTATCAGCCTCTTGTCATTTTCATTACCCCTTTCTTCACCTATTCCAGGAACGTATGGAAGCTCACTTGAACTTGGAAATTGGGAAGTAGAAGATGACTTTTCATATGGAGGAAATCTATCGTACATATGTTCATCAGTTCCCCTGATGCCCCTGATTAAAGGGTCTCTGACAAATCCCCTATCTACTGCAGGGTTATGAGCCTGCATGGATAATGGAAGGGTTCTTCGTAAAGCCTGCTGGGATGAAATCTTCTCACAGTTTGTAACAGAATTATTAGCGATTCGAGAATTAATGTTTGGATGCTGACTGACATTTCCGTTCTATGAATACATAGAACCATCTGCTCAGGGGACCTGTCGACTTGGGGCTCTCATGTCATTACTTGAACTGGGATGAAACTTTTCCAACACCTGCCGGTGCTGATTAAAACTAGAAGAGCATTAGAAGCATGTGCTCTTCTGAGAGAGGGCACCTTTCTTGACTTTCCAGCATTATCTGCATATTGAACAGATTAAGGCATGTGATTTAAATTAGAAACAAATCAATCTGAACAGGGTGAGGCCTTAGAAACAGAAACCCAGGCTAACATGTAGTCCTTGAACTTGAGCCAGATGCAGAAAACGAAGAGGGCAGTCTCCTACCAACAGGTTCTATCTCTTCTAATTCACTATCAGATGAACTAATCTCTATAAACGCATTATGAGACATCTAGGTCAAAAGATGATTTTCCGTTTTTATGAGCCGTTCAGAATTTGACTGCAAGTCAGAGAGAGAACTTTAGGTGATTAGGTCTGAAAAATGCGGTGGCATTTTTTATAAATAATTTAAACAGTATATCTATTATCTATTCACAAAATAGAATGAGTTTTTTTTGGATTGAAAATTTATGGTTAATTTTTGAGGAAAGTGAAAGTCTAAACCGAGTCTTTTTCTCATTTTTCCTTAAATTTAAATATTTTTTCAACAAAATGTTTCAACAAATACCCTAAAAATAAGCTAAATATAATTTTGGCTGCGGCTATTCACACCCAATTTTTTTCTCTCCTCAATCCATTACTCTTTATACCTCACAAGAATCTTTCAAAAAAAATATAAAATGCTGGATACACCCCAATTATTTACCTAAATATTCTTTTTTGGGTGTATTTATTGCAGAAAAGAAAAAAAAATTAAAACTACAGCCTAATTCTTATTCTCACTCCATTCTTCTCCCCATATGAGAAATTCTAGTATGTTTTAACACATGACATACATTAACTTGTAAATTTTTCCTCAAAGTTGTAAAATGAGTATCTGAACTTGTAATTCTGTCATAAAAGTTGTAAAAATATTTTTGATTAAGTGATTACTACTAATGAACTAAAATTACAAGAAAAAGTCTTTTTACAACTTTTTGAATAAATTTATAAGTTAATGCATGCCATGACTAGTTTAAAAAAATAAATAATTCAAATCTCGCGAAGAAATATCGAAGTCAGCAAAGAAGTTGCGATAACAAATGCATTTACTCGTATTTGTCATAACATAAACAAAAAAAGATCACATGTTTGTTAAGAGTCTGACAAACAAAACATTCACTACCAAACGAACCTATACTCGTGTTTGTTAGGACCTTGTCAGATATTGTACTTTTCACTATGCCAAAAAGTGTTTCACACAATGGTTTTAGCTTATTGTCTTATATAGGTCTAGACTGTTGTCTATTGAGCTGAGGAGAGAAACTATATATGACAATGGTCCAAAAATAATTGTCTGAAGAGGACTCAAACAATAGATTTACATACATATTAGTATTGTCTGAATATTTTTTATTCCACAGTCGTTTAAACGTTATTGTTGCGTCTATTCTATTAAGACGAAAATTCATGTACTCTTTTCTATTATCTAAATTGTACGTAAAACCTATTATGTCCATGTAGTTGTGAGTAAATTTGTCACACAACTGATTCTGAGTTTATTGTGTAGTAATGTCAGATTCAGACAATACTTTTGTGGTATCATCCCTTGTGTTATTCTCACTCAGACAATACTTATCTTCCAAGTTATTTTGCATAGCATCAATTCACTCAATAGTTTTATGTCTAGTAATGGTGTCTTTGGTTCGATCAAGAAATTCTCTCAGTACCAGAAAAATGCACTTAGGCGACAAAACAATTTCATCGTCTAAGAGGCATTTTTCGTCGCCTAAGCACTTAGACGACGAAACTTTCTTAGACGTCGTCTAAGTGCTGTAGTGCAAGTACTTAGGCCACGAAATTTTTTTGTATTGTCGTCTAGGTAACATCTTAGGCGACGAAAGAAATTTCGTTGTCTAACGTCATACATGATGAACTTTTACTGAAAAAGTCGACGAAAATTTTCATCGTGTAACTTATCTTGGACGACGAATGAGAAGTATTTGTTGTCTAAGTTGTTACACCTGGACGACAAATAGAGTAGCTACTTCGTCATCTTAGTGTATTAACCTAGAAGATGAAACTTGAAGATTTCATCGTCTAAGTGATATTTTTTTTAATAATTATTTCAGAAATATAAATTAAATTAAAAATTAAATAGTCAATTAAGAAAAATACTCATTGAATATAGTTGTACATAAGAATTATACTGTTCGGATCAAAATATAAACTACGTACATACGAAACTAAACAAAAATATCGACGTTGGTGGGAGTTTGAACCCCGTCGATTCTCCCGGTGTTCGGATAGACATCATCGGGTCCAGAATCTCGAGGCGGGACATTTGGCTGACAGAAAGGCAGATGGGTTATGCCTTGCGACCTGTGGTACTCTATCATCAAGGACATCTTTGCCTGTAACAGACCAGTCTGCTCATAGGTTGATCAAATATGCTTAAGGATCGATCTGGCCTCCAGCTGGGCAAATCGAGCCTACTCCTTGAACGCTCGAACCCGCTTATCGGCAGCCACCGCACTCGATCGCCTAGTTGCCGAAACATGACTCAAATCTCGCTGTACCACTTGTCCAAGGTCACGAACCTCCTTCCCATCTCGGTGGCCAAAAATTGTATCTCCAATAGCGATCTGAGTCTCCAAGGATAGAGGAGGCAGCTCTTCGGGCGGTATCTCCTGGTTCTGTGACTGTAAGTGAGCCACTTCCTCGGCGGTCATTTGTTTCATCGATACTTGAAATAAATTTCATAAACAATATATGATTGTCGATTTCTAAAAAAAAAAATTGACATAGTTTCCCCTAAAAATTGAGTAAACCAAAAACCTGCACGAAAGAAAACACTTCGAATAACCAATTTCTAAAAGAACAAACCGTGGGCACCAATTCCCATCCCGATCTCTCAAGTTCACAATTATGTTTAATATAGCCAACTAAATCAAATTCAAGAGCACAACTTAATTAAATGTTCTAATCTTGATTTAATTTCTTCAAACCAACAGTAAGATTAAACTCATTCAATTTTAGAATAAGTTTTACTTACGGCGTGTTGACTAGTGATATCTTCTTCCTACCCGAGCTTATAATAAGCAGACACTGAGGCATCAAGATGCGGGTGCTTCGAACCCACATCTCTTTGAGCCTTTGCTATGTTGATCATCTTGCATGAGCTCAAACCGTGGTGATACTTCTTCATCCCATGATTAGCTTTGTTCGCCTTTGACCTTCTTTGTTTTACAACAAGGAAAATTAATTAATAATTAAAATTTTAAAACTATGATATGATTATTTACACTAAAGCAACGAAAGATGAACCTTATACTGGTCGGACCCAAAGTGCTTGACCAATCAATCACACTCATCTTTGCTTTCGTTGAACTCCTCTGGGACACTAGAGGAGTCGTGTTCCTCATAGTGCTTGTGCAAGCTGTGCTTCCATCTCTTGTAAGTATCTGAGGTCGTCTTTTGTACGGCTTCCAACATCTCCATAATTTGGTCCAAGTCAAAGTGTACACAACAAAAAATAAAAAGATTAAATTCCTAAACTCTATATTTTGTAATTATTTATGAAATAAAATTAAATTAAATAGACCATATTACCAAGAGTTCTCAGACAACTCTGAAATTTTCATCATCCTCCAGATCATCCCAAGTATGGGACATCATATGTACGTTTGTACAATTTTCTCTATTTGTGACGCGGTCAAACTGGAGAGCCCCTTCAATGGTGGGCCTTTGGTGAAATTATCATACTGCATGCCAATCTGGTTCCCCGTTATCTTGCATAGTTTCTCGACTTTTCTTCCATTCCCAATTCCTCGAGTTCATTTGGCCATGGCTGAGGGGTCCCTACTGGTTCCTTTGTGTCAGACTCTATAGCAACCAAAATTACCGGAAGACTGAGGATCTTGTGAGGATGCCTCGGCGCCCAAATCCAAATTCGTTGGCTCGTCATCTATTGACTAGGAATTATTAGCACTCGAACTGGACGTTGACATAGAAGGAGCCGTAACGGTCTTTTGTGACCGTAGACCCCAACCCAATTGTTCAAATGCAGATTGCAATGAAGCCCTCTGCTCCTGTTCTGTGTGCTTCCTTCTCCTGCTAGTTATCTTAAGCGCTACAAATGAAACCATATATGCAAAATTTACTCCATAAAACCAACCATATTCTTCAAAACACAGACAAATTCATTTAATCCAGTACCTATTCAACACAGCCTAATTACATGCCTAAATTCATCCAACACAACCGGTACCTAAATCATCAAACACAACCTAAATTTGACTTGCTCATTCCTATTCAGCCTTATCCGTTTTCATTCAACATAATACATAAAAGATCCATCAACAACAATTCTACACAAACTCTATAATCAGAACATATATAAACCTCCATAATCTCAAAAATCTCTATCAACAAACAATTAACACCCACCTTTCATCATCAATCAACACACTTACATAAACATTCAACATAGTACTGTAACACAATCTAACATTAGCTTAAAGCATGAAACTTTCATATCACCAACCATATAATCAACTACCAACACATAATAGCATAATTCTACATTAACACCCATATTAAAAAGTCCATAGATTGATCGTCATACAATACATAAAAAATTCACACCAAAACCCTAAAATTGGGATCAAATTGATGAGAGAGAGAGAGAGAGAGAGATCGGTCGTGTGTCGGGGGTGTCAGAGTGAACCCAGAGGTACTGTTGGAGTGAACCTGGAGGAAAAATGGAGTGAACTCGGAGGTGGTGTGGGTTGGACGACGAAACGGTTTGGGGGCCGCCGGTGGTGTCTCTCACGACAGTGCGGGATCCGGTTCGAAGAGGAAATCGGAGGTAGAAGTTTGGGGATAGGCGTTGACAGAGAGAGAGAGAGAGAGAGAGAGAGAGAGAGAGAGAGAGAGAGAGAGAGAGAGAGAGAGAGAGAGAGAGAGAGAGAGAGAGAGAGAGAGAGAGAGAGAGAGAGAGAGAGAGAGTTGGGGCGGCGTCAGAGGGGAGTTTGGGATTTTTGTTTAAGGATTTGGGGATTATGCAGAAAGATATCGATAGAGTTGATCTTATTGAAGGACGTAAATGATAAATTCATCTACTTCGCCGTCTAAGTGGTTTAAAAATTATTAAGACAACGAAACATTATAATTAATTTCGTCATTTAAGTCGTTTTTAAAATTTCACTAAAGTATTTGCTAGGTAGGAAAAACCACCAATTAATTGACTTTGGACGACAAAATTATATACTTTCGTCGGCTAAGCATCCACATAGATGACGAATCCATGATATTTCGTCGCCTAAGGGTAAATTTTTTTTTTATCTTTTGAAATAAATCAGAAATAATAATTTTGGGTACTTGCATGAACCATATAAGAAAGCAACTGCCAGATTTAACCATTTGGTTCATATGACAGGGTAGAAAAAAAATTGAAGCCAATGTGGAAAGTGTTTGTATTCGAACGATATAATCTTGTGAATATCGACAAAATGTTAAATAAAAAATAGAAACGATCGTTAATTATTAATCGTAAAATTATTTTCGACGTTACGAGCATTTTCACTTACGTCAAAACTTTATATATCAATTAAATATAAATTAATTGAAATTTAACATAAAAAGTAGATTAACGAGTTAATACTTGTTATACATCTACTAATGTTGTATAATTTAAGTGTTCGTATGTCTATATTCACTCCACATCAATATTAACGAAATTGAATTTGAAAAAAATACCGTTAGATATATTCATTACATCATACTATGTAAGTAGATAAATTTTAAGTCAATACGAAGTTCGTTAAGGGTTTGATCAGCATAGTCAACCATAAAACCGAAATTTCAACAAAACGGAAATATTGATATACGAATCTTTCGTAACTCCGATTTTCGAACCGTTGACACTCAAAGTCCAAGAAATGCTTATTCTGTGCTCTCAATGAATATAATACGCAATTTAACATGGTACACATGATCATGCTCTTACAATAGGTCAGATTGTGAAACTCTACTTAAATGACGAAAGTTGTAGAATTTCGTCATCTAACTAGAACTTAAACGACGAAATATTATAATTTCGTCATCTAATATTTTCAGGGATTAGGTACGTCTTCTAAGTAATGTTTAGATGACAAAAAGCTCACTTTTTCGTCGTCTAATGTGTTCTTAGATGACGAAATTTTACCATTTCGACGTCTAAGTTCATTTTTAACAGAAAAACATCATCCTTTGTTTATTCTAAACTCATTCCTCTAAGACATAACAAGTATTACAAACACTCCATTGGAACCTCTTTTTATTAATGCCTTGTAATTCGCTCGATCATCGATCGATCAAATATTCCTACACGTAAAAATTAATTAATAAATTGATTAAGTTTGAATTCAATCAAATTCGATCGATCAATCACTTTCGTCATCATAGTCTTCATCAACATCTTCCTCTTCACTCTCAACTAACGACTGATCCTCATCATCATAATCGTATACGACAACGTCTTCATCTTCTAGCTTCTCTTCAGAGGAATTATTATTCTCTAGGTCCTTGATCTTCTTTTCAGTAATATCTATTTCCCGATCATGCATGGGTAAGCTTTTGTTATAGAAAATTAGTTGCCTTGTTTTTGGGATGACAGAAGTATCAGGTTCTTGATATGCATTGACATTATTCAGTTGAGTGTCAATCGCTGACGTCCCTTCAAGTGTTGTGGCACTCCATATTCCTTGGTAAAACAAATGGTTAACTACTTTCCAGTCTGCACCCGCTTTCGGATCATCTAGGTAGAACACCTGCCTGACTAAGGTGGCAAGATCAAATGGCTTATCTTCATACCAACTCGAGTTTGTATCGACTGATAAAAGGTTGAGATTTTTCTTCGTACACTTGAACCATTTACACTTGAATAGAAAAACGTTGATACCATTCCTAGATAGTAGATGAAGGACATTAACAAGAACCCTGTAATATACATCAATGCTTTTTTCGACCGCGGTCCCACTGAATGAAATTTTACACTGTTAATAAAACATCCGGGGTAAATATAGTCTTGAACCGGCTTATGGGTCAACATGTGCTTTTTCCATGACCACCACCATTCGTGGTTAGAGGATTTTTGTAGATCCACTATCTGCAAAATTGTGAACAATATATATGTAACAACCTGAATAAAAAATTACGCATAAATTGGCACGAATTAGAATTATAGTTAATTAATCGTATCGTGTAGTTTGTTAACGAATTTTTCACCGGGCAAGAATTAGACTTTATTTTCTTCACGGAAGTCGTAGAGTATTTTGTTTTGAGTTTGTAGGAATTTTTCGGAGAATTTTTCGGTTAAGCGAGCTATTTTTTATTTATGATTTTTGGAAGTCCGCGTGGAGAAAATATTTAAAAGTATTTATTTTAGGTCAGTTTAATCTGAACCGTTGGAACTTGATTAGATCAAACCTCAGCCGTTGATCTGATAAGGTGCTTGGGGGTATAAATATAGTATTTACAGTGGAAATACGTAAAAAAAAAAATTAGAAAATACAGAAAAAAATACTAAACCGGACGACCCGTATTGCCGGCGACGCGACCCAATCAGACCTTCACCGGCTATTCCTGCCACATCCGGTGGCGATCTAGGTATGACATCAAAGCCGTTGATCTCTTGAGTAGTTTGGTGGGTTTAATTGTGATTTTAGAGGTGATTAGGATTGAACCCGAATCGGGTTTTAGGGCTTGGAATTCCAGTCGTCGGTGACAGCATTCTGGCGAGTGTTGGAGGCCGAGGGTTGGGGGTTTCGACTCCCCTGAACCTCGTGATGCTTTTTGGGTTGCCCGTTTGGACTGAGGTGGCGTAACAGGGATGGTGCGACAGTGAGGGCATATCGGTATGAAAGTTTGGACTGTGGCTTTCAGGCTGTTTTCTAGCCACGGTAGTGGTCGGATGGCAGTGACCCTTTGGGAAATGTTGTTAGGCTTGGCGAGAGCTTTCGATTGCTGTATTGAACGCTCCCATCGGAGCTGTCGCCATCGGAGGCGCGTGTGGCTCACGCACCGCCGTCCACGGCGGGGCTCTGGCGAGGCAAAAATTCAAAATTGACCGGGGGGGTTTCTGAGTTGATTTTCACACGTTTTATCGAATTTCAGTATTAAATGAATATGTTATTTATTCAGGAAACCGTGATCGAGATTTTGGCGATGGGACTTCAGTCGGACTACGGAGCTAGCTTTGTACTGTGAGTAAACATTTGTTTTTCACTGTCGATTTGCGAGGATATGATTATGCATTTTACGATTATGCACTTTACGATTATGCATTTTACGATAATTCATTTGCATGGAGGCACATATGATTTATTTTACACAGAGCATAGTCACAGTTGTTGCATCGATGCACTGGCTTCTCGGCTGATCCTCGAGACGCTCCGAGAGGGATAGGACAAATTCCTGACTCGTGATTTACATAGTACCTAGGAGGGTTAGGACAAACACCTGACCTGAGGTTGTTTATTTTTAGACTCACATCATTTTTATGTACATTTATAATGAAAGACATATTATTTATAGTTTCAGTTTATAGTGAAATATTATTTCCTTCCACTCACTCTAACGGTTTTATTATTTTATATGTCTTTCCCTGAGCTTTTTGGTTTCTTCTGCCTAGTTTGCAGTTTGTATCATGAGATTTCACGTCAGTGACGGATGCATAAAGTGCGTGTCACTGTACTCATCTAGTAGGTTCCTAGCTTAACCTACTAATCCTGTGTAATATGTAAATTAGAAGTCGCTCTGAATACTATATAGAGTTTACATCCGTTGTGTTGTATTTTACATTCAGTCTTCGAATTTCTTATTACCTTCTGTAAACAGTTTATACTTCTAGTGGATTCAGTGCTTGACCGATTTGAGAAATTCGGATGGGATTTGGTGCCCACGGTTTGTTTTTGTGGACATTTTAGAAGTGTGTTTTCCTTGCAGATTTTTGGATTTTTTTATTTTAGAAGAAACTTAGGCAAATTTTTTGTAGATTTGGTTATCGTTAGGGCTTAATTCCGGTTTAGATAACTAAATCGGGATCGGGTCCTTTCAATATATGAATGTCTATTTAATTAATTTTTACCAAAAATTTGACATAGTTCCCCTAAAACCATATATCTGCATGCAAAAATTGAGGAAAAATACTACTAATCCACGAAACACCAAAATAACAAATTACTTTACCTAAACCCTAATTCTATTTGGATTTCTAAACATCAAATAAAGGGAGCACAAAATCTATATGGTTTAAATATACCCATTGGACAAAATAATCAGAGAACCTCTTCTTAACTACTTTTTGAACCCAGTTTAACTCTTGTCCGGTTTATCTGTCTGGATTTTCTCCCTGTAAACTTTCATGAACTTTTCGACCTCGTCACAATCTCGCAACACTACCCAATGGGGTTCATTAAGTTTCTCCTGAGTTAATCTTTCATTTAATACATCTCTAAATGGTCGTATAACATCTATGACCACTAAAACATTGTAGCTAACATGTGTATTGGAGGCTGTCTGGACTAGATCTTTGAGGTATTTGTTGCAATATGTTACACATTCATGCATTAGGTATGTTTCGGCTATGAAGACATCTAGGGAAGATTTATTTTTTACGAATCGTTTATACTATCCGAGTTGTCTACAAAATGGAAAAATTTATTTCACATTACTATAAGAAAAAGAGATATATAAATGATGGAAAACGTGTTTAACAAATTTAGTTACATGAAATATTGTACATTTCTTGAGGATACATGTTAAAAAAAATTGGACCCCTTAAACTTATGAACTATTGACTAACTCATAAGTACAAAGAGTTCTTCACTCGCAAGTGCACGAGGTCAAGTTTAGTATAAATGTAGGAATTCGAGTGTCGTACCCACGAGGATTAAGCACTTAGACTCCCTAGCTCACAATGTTTAGTACAAAGACTACGACTAATTAGACATGACTTGACACAAAGACTAAAATAAATAGTTGAAATGAATCTCAAACTGCTAAGTCCTTTGGAGACTTCGCATTGCAAGGAATAATAGAATTACGATAAGTGGTTAACAAAATTTGATTGATTGATGATTACACTACAATGCACACGAAAATAGTAAACAAATTCAATACAAAAAAAGATGGTCGGCTAGGGAAGTCCCGTTAACCACATGATTCATCAAACAATGTCCCGGTTTATATATTAGATTAAAGTCCGTTACACAAGTTAATGTCAAAATCGAGACCTTTTGGATCACGTTTGGTTTTGAACCCATGATCCTAGGTCATTTCGAACTCCAGATGACTTGAGCCCAACATTGAAGTATTTCGTGAATCAGAACCAAGACCTAAACCATTTTGGACTTGCATCTCGATCATATGTCACATTGTGAAGTCAACAAGCATATCGTGTGATATATGTGGAAGGTTTGCCTTCTTTTGGAAAATCAAAGTCAATGTGATTCCCCTAACTCACACCTATTGGGTTACGAGTCAAGTGAGTCTACTATAAGCCACAAAAACCTTTTGGATTTAATGTGTGCTTGACTAAAGTCCTTCAAGTCTATTGAGACTCGAAAGAGCTTTAGTCCATACTAGGTGATAAGGCAATCAAGTCTCAAGGTAAACCTCTTAGAAAATATCATAATCATGTTTACATGCTCATCTAGCCTTAAGTGAGTATCTAATTCAATTAAGATCTATTTTTAGTCTCTTTACACATACATTAACTTAGCTAGGGTCAACACATGCATAAGTGAAACTAAACATGAAGCTCAAGCACAATAAACATCAACAAATACACAATTTCTCATTCACAATACACAATTACATAACATACTAAAATCATAAATCATTCATAATCCAAGTCATCATTTATTCATCTCATGGCTAGGGTTCTAACCCTAGCCTCCCAAATAAAACTACTCACTACACATAACTAAAATCAAGTTTAAATACATCAATAGAGTAAGTAGGATGAAGAAATAACCAAGGAATCTCCCCAAAGTAAGCCAAGCTTCTTCAAGTCCACCCTTGTGCTTCTAAATTTACCTTCTTTGCTCCAAAGTGTCTTCAAACTTGTGGAGGAGAAAAAGGAGGAAGATTGGAAGATAAATCTAGCTTCTATCTAGAAAACTTAACAAAGAACCCTAGAGAGAAGCTAGAGAGAAAACTAGAGAGTAAATAGGCTCAAAACTTGAAAAAATGAGTGAAATGAAGTGTGGTGTGGGTGGGTGAGAGGGGAGCTTAAAGTTGGCTGAGTTGGGAGGCTCCATTTCGACCCTAGGATGATAATAAAAGAGGAGATGAAAGATCGAAGAGTTAGCTTTGAATTAGGAAGACCATGATCCACTATTTTAGGCTATGGAAGATTAAACTCCAAATTAGTGACATCATATGGTCGAGCTTCTTCTCTTTCTCTCCAAATCAGATTGGTAAGCATAAATAAGCTGAATGGTCCCTATTGGGCTGGACTCCATGTGATTGGACTGGCCGACTGTGGCAAATTTCGGCGGGTTCCGGGCAACTTTCGGTGAAGTTATTTTGTCATTTACCAAAAGTTACTTCAAATTCTCTCGTGACCTCAGAAATGTATATGTCTTCTCCAATAAGTATCTATATCTTCATATTTAATGCATTTCTGAGCCAACTCTACATTTCCTAGCAAGAACAGAAAATAATATAAGGACAATGATTTTTTCATAGAAAACAAGCTATAAGCATAAAGTTAGGAGCGTAATAGGCACATAATTATGATCCTGGCAACCATCTCACACTTAATCTTTGCTTGTCCTCAAGCAAACTAAGGCGAAAAGAAATAAGCTAAGCTAGACTCAAAGCACAAAAACACACAAAACATGTACAAGTATGTAAGTGTCCCGACTTAATGATTGAAATCCCTCATAGAACTATGACTAGATGGATTGAACTACTTTTGAGCAACACTTTGAAAACGTGAAATCAATGTATATGTAATAAGCTGAAATGGTTATGCACTATGCTAAACCAAATGCATCACAATGAGATGTATTCAAATTAATATGTTTCCTAACCATCAAACTCACTAGATATCACTCAATGCACACAACTGTTTGAGGGTTAGTGTTTGTACTCAAAAATCGCATCAATTACATGTTCTACATAAGCTCGATTTTCAGCCAAATGCTCAAACAATCCAAAAGCACAAGGATTTCAAATCAAGAAGACTTTTATTCGGATTGTAACGGGGCTTAAGGAAGGGGTTTAATGAAAGAATGGTATAGGAATTCGAGAACCAAGCAACCTACAAAACAATTCACATGTCGAAGTTCCTTACTAAACATCTAGGTGCCATTAACTTCTTCTTTTTTTTACACAAAACTACTTCCCAAAACTCTTATTCTTTATGTACAACGCATACTCTTTTTGTGAAACTCTTTTCTTCTTTATATTTTTTTCTTTCTTTTCTTTAATACTCTTTTCTTATTTTTTTTCCTTTCTTTTCTTTTTGAACAAAACACAACACAAATAAACATCACAACGACCTCCTCCACCTTACACTTAACCTTTTGCTAAACTTCACAATATGTACAAGCTCTAAGCACATCCTAATAAGACTTCATTATCGTTTGCTCGATTCTCTAGTTAAGCATAGGAGTAAGTGTTTAGGCTTGGTAAGAATTTGTGGTGTTCAAGAATTAAAAGGTTAAATAATATAAGGCTTAAATTAGCTCACTAAAGGATGTATGCATTATAGGGTTCAAAAGTAATTTGGCGAAAGTGGTGATCATCCTAATGCCTTTATCATTTTCAAAACAACTTATGATTTGGAAAATGTTTTACATGGTTTAAAGCAAGTTCTAGATTACACAATAATTTATCGATATCACACATGAAAGAATAGGTTCATAATGTAGCTATGCATGCACAATAAGGCTCAAAATCTTACATGGGGCATAGATAGCTCGAAAACATGTCAATCATTCTTTTTCTTATGTGAATGCATTTTGAATGACATATGCACTTTTCAAACTGATTACACATCCATTGTTTTCTCTTTTCAAACATACTCAAAATAATGCAATCTACTAGCCATTGGTGCAATCTCATCATTGGGAGTGGTTATTGAGACACAAAACACACAAAACAAAAATATTTTTTTTATTACAATTTCTCACATTTTTCAATTTTTATGGATTTTAGGATAAGGAGGATACGACTTAGCCGCCTACCTCACACTTTAGAACCAAATTGTTCTCAATGAGGAATACTTAGGCTTAGAGGGTGGTCTCTCTTTCTCGCTTAAAAGTGATCAGAATTAGAACATTGATCCCACAATTTCAAATCTAAATAAAACTTTTGGAATTTTTTTTGGTAGGGTCCAATTTCCCCTCATATTTTTTCTTTTATATTAATTTTTTTCTTCATAAAACCACATAATAACCAAAAGTGTAAACAAGATAGCAAAGCATCATCATTTCACAAAATTATTCACCTAGCACATGTTCTCCTAGGCATAACAACTAGCATGCATTCATACATTAAGGGTTATATAGTCTCTAAAAAATAATGAAACTATTAGAGTCCTATCAACCACAATGGGGACATGCCTACTAATTACATTTCAAAGGAAAACCACATTGTAATCTACCATGTAACACAAGGGGACCTCACATTTAGAACTTTAACACTTAGAAAGGCGTTTAAGTCATAGTAACAAGTGTCACAACATGTATCACACCAAGACTACCACATGCCAACACGACTCAAATAGACAATAAGCATCATTCCTAAACACATCCATGTGAAGCAAGGAAATAAGAAGAGTGGGGATAAAGAGGGTGCAAATGCTTTGAAGACCAACTCCTAGCTCCAAATGCATGAACATCTAAACCAACGAAGACCAAGTTAGGCCTTGCCATCCAAAAGTTGCATTGTCTTGGTCATGATCGGCAATCAGCACCCTCACATTGAAATTGATAGTATTTGAAAGCTTAAAGGGGTATATGGTCTAGGCCATGGCATTCAAACTCCAAAAGAAGCTTGAAAAGTGTGCATTAGGAATGGCCTTCGATGGGTCGAAGGAAACTCTTCGATCCATCGAGGCAGAGCCCCTAGATCGCAAGTGACAACAGGTTTTGATGGATCGAGGAAAATCTTCGATCCATCGAAGCATGCATCCTTGTTCGCATTACTTCAACATTTTTAGAAATGTTTTGCCCTTCTTCAAGTTCTTGACTTTCATGCCCATTCCACGATGTTCTACACTCCTCTAACCTCACACTTATTTTTCTAACATACCAATAGTGTCCGACCATCATAGTTTGTAGTTTAAGGATGTAAACATGGTCCATAATTCCACTATTTTGTCATGGTTGATACTTCTTGAGGAGTACCACTCTACTACTTAGAGCCAGAGGGCTTTTTGACTTGTCATATAAGCAAACATCAAAGTGATCCATGAAATTTCCAATGGTAGACCAAAATGGGTACCTTCTTGGTGTATTCCTCTTCTTCTCTATCACTCTTCCAAGTAGCATTCCAAACTCTTCCTTCAATGTTGATGTAGGTTCGATGCGTGGGAAGGAAGTAGGAGGTGGTGGCATCTCAAAATAAGGTAGAGAGTCATCTATATAGCTTCCTTTCCAATCCTTCACTTCATCATAAAAAGATTGGTTGCTAAATTGGGGATCAAGAGGCAAGAATGCCTTGGTCTCAATCCTAGCATGATGATCATAACTCAATGCTCCTCTTGCTCCATGGGGAGTTCTTGGTGGTACCCTTTTAGTGGTGCGGGCATGAATGGTGGTGCTTCTTCAATTTGGTCTTCAATGTTTGTCATAAACACATTATCTTCACTTTGGGCATCCCTTTCATCTAACTCATTCATCAATTCTTCATGATATTCCATAACCGGTCGTGTAGATGAGTCCGGAAGTACATTTTCCTCAACATTCCAAGATTCATCATACACTGTTGAGACTTCATCATTAGATAAGGACTCATCATCTATGGAATTTGGACAAGCTCTTACCCAATATGGCATTGGCTCTTCTTCGTCGAATGAGGAATTATCATACTCGGCTCCTTGAGAGGTTGAAGCTTCATGATTGATGGAAGGCTCTTGAGGTGCCAGTTCTCCTTGAATAAACTTTTGTGCTCTCTCGGCTAGGACACTCACTTGAGCTTCTAATCCTAGAATGTCCCTTTGAAGTTCCTCTTTTGCTCATTGAAGTTCTCCTTGTATACGTTGGAATTTATTCCTCATATATTGCCTTGAAGCTTTTTTTGAGCAAGCAAGTTGGCAAGCATCTCCTACAAATCCAGAGTAGGGCTTTCTTCTTGAGGTGGAGAGGGTGCCATCAATTGCCTAAATTATGCACGGGTCTCCTCTCCTTGAGCTAGGTGTTCCTCAACTCGGCCTAGGTGGGTGTGAATAAGTGCTTCCAAAATTAAACTAGGGACTTCTTCTTGAATAGGTACCGAGTGTGATTGATGCATCCCTATATTGTACTCGTACTCTTGCACATATTCGGGGTACTCAAATCTCAAGTTTCACTTAAGAGGTGAATGCAATTGAGAACCACATAGAGCACAAGCTTCAACATAAGAGAACATCAGCTCCTCGGCTTGATAATTCCAATCTTGATAGCCTCTTTTGTATGAATCTTGTTCCCTAAAACCACTTGAATTTTCCTAACCATTATACCATTCGTCCATGGTTCAAGGTAATCAAACTAACAAACAAAAACAAAGCTAAAACGTTAAATGCTCAAAGGTTGTAGTTGCTCACAATAATGAGTCACCAACAACCTTTGAAGAAAGACTAAAAGACTCTATAAAACACTACGTTAGATAAGTTCCAAAGGGATATAGATAATCAACGTAAAATAAAAAGAGTAGAAATGAAGTGAAATAACCTTAGCACAGCACCTCTTCGATGGATCGAAGCAGCTACCCTAGATGACTGACTGAACACCCTTTGATGGATCAAGAAAAAAATTCTCGATGGATCGAAGGAGGCACCCTGGACCGTTTTGCACACAAGCTTCAATGGGTCAAAATGTACCCTTTGATGGATCGAAAATTGTCCTACAACAAAGGTTAGAGCACAAATCCTAACACAATTTCACCCCAATACACCTACCAAAGTATCACATGGAATAAAGAGAAGAAAAACAAAGTTCTAAGTGGTAAGTTGAAGAGAATTAAAAGCTAAGAAAACAAACATCAAGCTAAAATATCTGGATAATCAGCAATCAAGGGCTAACCGAAGCTAAGGAATTAAGATAAACTTAATCTCCGACAACGGCAGCAAAAACTTGTTTAAGATTTTGTACCCCTTAAACTTATGAACTATTGACTAACTCATAAGTACAAAGACTTGATTCGCAAGTGCACGAGGTGAAGTTTTAGTATAAATGTAGCAAGTCGAGTGTCGTACCCACGAGGATTAAGCACTTAGACTCCCTAGCTAACAATGTTTAGCACAAAAACTATGACTAATTAGACACAACTTGACACAAAGAATAAAATAAAAGGTGGAAATGAATCTCACACCGCCAAGTCCTTTAGAGACTTGACATTGCAAGGGATGATAGAATTACGGAGAGTGATTAACAAAGTTTTATTGATTGATGATTACACTACATTGCACATGAAAATAGTAAACAAATTCAATACAAGAAAAGATGGTTAGCTAGGGAAGTCCCGCTAACCATATGATGCATCAAACAATGTTCCAGTTTATGTATTGGATTAAAGTTCGTTCACATAAGTTAATGTCCAAATCGTGACTTTTTGGGTCACGTTTGGTTTTGAACCCAAGTTCCTAGGTCATTTCGAACTCTAGATAACTTGAGCCCAACATTTAAGTATTTCGTGAACCAAGACCCAAGCCAATTTGGGCTTGCATCTCAATCATATGTTATGTTGTGAAGTCAACAAGTATATCATGTGATATATGTGGAAGGTTTACTTTCTTGAATCTCTATTGGAAAATCCGAGAGAAAGTTTATGTGATTCTCCCAACTCGTACATATTGGGTTACGAGTCAAGTAAGTCTACTATAAGTCACAATAACCTTTTGGATTTAATGTATGCTTAACTAGAGTCCCTCAAGTCTATTGAGACTCAAAGGAGCTTTAGTCCATGCTAGGTGCTAAGGCAACCAAATCTCAAGGTAAACCTCTTAGAAAATACCCTAATCATGTTTACATGCTCATCTAGCCTTAAGTGAGTCTACTATAAGCGACAATAACCTTTTGGATTTAATGTGTGCTTGACTAGAGTTCCCTAAGTCGATTGAGACTCAAAGGAGCTTTAGTCCATGCTAGGTGCTAAGGCAACCAAGTCTCAAGGTAAACCTCTTAGAAAATACCCTAATCATGTTTACATGCTCATCTAGCCTTAAGTGAGTAGCTAATTCAATTAAGGTCCATTTTTAGTCTCTTTACACATACATTAACTTAGCTAGGGTAAACACATGCATAGTGAAACTAAACATGAAGCTCAAGCATAATAAACATCCACAAATACACAATTTCTCATTCACAACACACAATCACATAACATACACTAAAATCATAAATCACGTATAATCCAAGACATCATTTGCTCATCTCATGAACCCTAGCCTCCCAAATAAAACTACTCACTACACATAATTAAAATCAACTTTAAATACATCAATAGAGTAAATAGGATGAAGAAATAACCAAGGAATCTCTCCCAAGCAAGCCAAGCTTCTTCAAGTCCACCATTGTGCTTCTAACTTCACCTTCTTTACTCCAAAGTGTCTTCAAGCTTATGGAGGAGAAAAAGGAGGAATATTGAAAGCACTACCAGAATTCTTCTCATAGCCGACGACTTTAAGTCGTTGGCCTTTCCCCAAAATTCGTCGATTATATGCATAACCGACGACATGTCGTCGGTTATAAGGTCGCCGGAAACATGCCGTCGGTGGAAGTATAGCCGACGAGATGTTGATGACATCGTCGGTGATAATGCAATGTATCACCGATGACAAATCATTGCCGGCCATAATCTAAAGTATCACTGACGACGTAACTCGTCAGTAATGAGGCTCCTCCGTGGTCAACCTGTTGACCACTCAAGATTATGGCCGACGATTCTTTCAAGGACGTCATCGGCTATAATGTAGCAACTCGCAGGAAATGTGGGATTATTGCCGACAAGTTAGGTTCTTCTCGTCGACTATACCTGGTGACATTTTACAAAAAACTGCAGGTTTTGGATTTGGCCCAATTCCAGAACCTGCAGTTAACAACACAAACAGCACAAATACACATCCAACAGTACATACATATTTGTCCAACAATACAAAAATAAAATACAAAAATAAAATACAACTACACTAAGATTCGGTGAAATCCATGTTTACGAAATCATTTGAACTCCAGCGGCTACCCTGGTCTTGCTGCAACGGTTGCGGCTGTGGAACACTGGGGAACACAGGCATCGGTGGAGGTGTGGGGACTGGGTGTCCGGTAGTCTGGCACTGGTACATCGTCTGCATCCATGTCATAATTTGTGCCTGCTGCTCAACCATAACTCGGTGTTGCTCGACCATCATCCGGTGCTCGGCCTCTCTGACTGCTTGCTGCTCGGTCAATTGCCGCATCTCCTCCACCACCCTCCTTTGCTCCTCCAACTCCCTCTGCATCGTCTGGAGCTCCGCTGCTAGGTTAGAGTTCCTAGAAGAAGTTCTTGACCCGCTAGAGTATTCCGAAGTGTCCTTCAATACCCTTTCACCCGCCGAGCCCATTACCCTACAGTAGTGGATATTCCTCCCAGTCCTGTACGCTTTTGCCATGATCTGAGCCGTTATAGGGCGATCAAGCATATCGATCTGAGAGGTATACTGGGTCACTTCCTCCTCCGAGCAGTCAGGATGGTCTTTTCGAGCTACCTTCATGGTGACCTTTGTGATCGCATCCTCCACCCTAACCTAATTGACAAGGAAATATGAATAACGTATAATTAAACAAAAAAAATTAATAGAGAAAAATACTTTTATTAACACATATGTGAACTAATTAATGAGGCCAAAGACTTACCGCTTCTTCAGGGCACTGCAGATAGAACTTCTGATGAACAAACACCAACGAGGTGACTTCTTGTTGTTTCTGCGCCCTAAGCGACCAACCCAAATAGTTGAGTGAACTGCCATGATGGGACTTGGTGTTTTTCAATCCGTTCTCGTTGTTCGTCTTGGAAATTGCCTTGTTGGATAAACATATGTCCAAAAATTAGTAACTAACTATTTCAATGTGATACGATACATTAGGGTTGTAAAATATATTCAGGATGCATACCTTCACTTTGGGGTGCTCGAAGTGGGCTACCAGCCACAGCCACTCGTACTCCCTAAACCAGAGTTCACTAGGGGTAGCACCTCGGCCTAGATCCTTGTACTTTGTGTAGTGTTTTGAAAGCTCGTTCTTCCACTGTTTATACCTATATTAATGCCGGAAACAAATGTTAGAGATATTAAAACACTTGATAAACAAAAATCTAACTCTATATATACTCAAATAACTCGAATCACATAACCTGATATGTAGTTGACGCTCTGCCCACGTCTCAATAAGGCATTCATCCACGTCAAACCACAGCTGCAAGATGGATATATAAATGGTAAAAATTATATATTTCTTCAGATTTAATTAATAAATGTAAAATTTACGTAATGAAAATACGATTTAACTCACCGCCAGTGCATTATGCACTTGCAACTTCACGTAGCGAGGCACAGCACCCCAATCTGGCCACAGCATTGGGACCTTGTCCCGCACGACGGTCCCGGACATGCTGGCATACTTTCGCGTGGTGTTTTCTGTCTCGATCACCTCATCATGCTCATTGGCCTTAATGATCGTTTTCTTTCCCCGGTGGCCTGCTCAAGATTCTTCCCGCTTACGGGGCCTCTAGTCTTTCGTTTTCCATTGGCATTAACGAGATTGCCTAATAATACAATGTCAAAAAACTGAAATTATTAATTGACACTATTTATAGTCCTCAGTAATAATTAAGTAATAAATCTTGTTAAATAAAATTTACATGCGTCCTCCGTCTGCTGGTTCACGCACCTCGCACTCCAAAGATACACGGGATCGAACGGCTTGAACACGTACGCTTCCTCCACGGTCAGGAACTTCGACTGTCCTTCAATAAAGATAACCCTCCCCCTAGCATTGAATTGAGGGATCACAAGAATCTCGTCGGGCACGAAGAGAACGGACGGCGGAAATAGACGAGGCCTGGACGATAAGACGCCTGAACCATCTGCCTCAGATGATTGCCGTGAAAGAGGAGTAGGCACCGGGCCAATAGGGGGCATTCAGATCGAGGGAGTTTCTGATGCGCCCGTTGAGAGTCGCTCACCTGAGTGTCTGCTGCCTGAGGGTCGAGGCTGGACTGAGGGTTGCAAGGATCCGGATCGTGCAGCTTCCTCTTGTTCTCGCGCACGTATTAAAACTTGTGTGCGAGCATTCATTATATGGCCATTGCGCGTGTTGCTGATTGCGGCAGAGGATGCTTGACTACTGCCTCCACCATTTTCGCTCTGGGATCTCGGTCCGGATCTAGTCGCTCTCCGTTTGTTGGCCCCAAGGTAATTTGTCGCAAAACTTCCTGCACATCCAACAATTAAACACAACAACAACAATTCAACAACCACATCCGTGACAACAACAATAACAAAACAACATGTTGATAGCAAAAAAATATGCATATATATATATAGACCTTTATACATCAAGTTTATGCAAAAATAAATTACCAACTAATTAAACCAGCAGTATATACATGCCAAAAATATATTCTATATGCCAAAAATAAATTCTACATGCCAAAAATATACTACAAAATATATTCTACATGCCAAAAATATACTACAAAATATATTCTACAAGCCAAAAATATATTCTAACCAACACAAAAATATATACTACAAAATATATTCTACATCTCACAACTCCATCAACGATATTTAATTAACCAAAAATATATTCTACAAAATATATTCTACAAATATATTCTACAAAATATATTCTACACAAAAATATATTCCACAAATATATTCTTAATTATACCAACACAAAAATATATACTACAAAATATATTCTACATACACAAAAATATATTCTACATTTCACAACTCCATCAACGATATTTAATTAACCAAAAATATTTTCACCAAAATATATTCTACAAAATATATTCTACACAAAAATTTATTCTACAAAATATTTTCTACACAAAAATAAATACTACCAATATATTCTAAATTATACCAACACCAACTTAAAATGCCTTAAATAATTAGGAGAATTTCATGTAAAATTGAAGATGATAAAATCGGATTAAGAGAGAGAGGGGACCTATCATTCTGCGTCAGTGAGAGAGAGGGAATCGGATTGGCAGGAGGCGGCGGAGGTGCTTGATTTCCGGCGGCCGGAGGGAGGGAGGGGTGAATTTCAGATTTGGGGTTTTTTTTGGGAGAGGAGATTTGAGGTTTTTTTGGGGGGAGAAGCGAGAGGGGAGGGAGCGGCGTCGTCGGGGAGAGGCGAGAAGGCAGGGAAGGGTGAATTCGGGCGAGGTCGGCGGTGAGAGGTGGAGGGGAGGCGATTCTAGGGTTTGAAGTTTATGTCGAATGAAGTCCCTGCCTCGTCGAACTGGGGATATATGGCCAGAATTATAACTGATGAGTTAGTAAGAAACTTGTCGGTTATAGTATGTTAACTAGAAAAATTTGCGAACAGGGCCTCAAAATTGTCATTCAAGCTGATTATTTGTTGTTTAAAACATGGCTATCTATTTGAAGACGTGAATTTCCCATATATATACAGCATAACAAATATACATGCACGTTTATACTCAAATACATCATTAACGTACTAAGGATGATAATCAAAATCATCTTCATCACTTGAGTCTGGCTCAGTTTCATAGTTAACCTCTGGCAATATGTGTCGCTCCTCGTCATCTGAATCATTGTCTACCTCATTTGGATTAACATCAAGAAGTTCTGCTCTAGTAATTCGAACCACACTCCCCGATGTCACATTATTAAGGTGAATCGTAGAGGATTCCGGAATATCAAAAGCTTTCGGCTCTTGGTATGCAGTAACTTCTTCATCATCTGCGGTCTTACCAAGTGTGGTAGCACTGTATATGTTTCTATGAGCAACATGGTTAACCACCTTCCACGGGACTTTGCTTATAAGATCGTCAAGGTAAAACACTTGTTTTACTGATGTGGCAAGAACGAAAGGGTCTTCTTTATACCAGCTTGTAGCAGTATTCACCAAAAATATTCTGTACTGATCAGTCCTTGTGTTCTTCGGGCTAGTATCAAACCATCTACACTTGAACAAGTGCACTTTCATGCAGTTCCCATAAATTAGTTCAACAACTGAATGAAGGACACCGTAATAGTCAACACCATCTTGCCCACAATGGACCATCACCCCACAATTCTGTGTTTTCAATCGGTCATCTCTATTTTCACATATAAATTTCACGCCATTGACCTGACACATCGAGTAAACTTTTGAAGCTATCGGTTTCATCGCCAGGAGCCTCAATTCATTTGACCACTCTGGGTAACCATCATTTGCTACATGGTTCATCTGAAAATGATAACAAACCACATAAGAAATTATGAACATAGAAAAATAAAACCACACACATACTATATAAGGATATAAAAATATATATATACACACATATACCTTTATCCATTGACTAAAGTAGTTTGCAAACGTCCTGTTATGGTACTCAAGATTACTGGCAATAGCAGGGCAGTGAAGATGATAGTTTTTCCAATATTGAACTTCTGGACAGTTAATCAGTACCGACCAGTGGGCAATGGCTACATCATTTCCATCCAATTTGTACGACTTTGGCAAGCTTCCATGTACTATCATGTCATTGGAGATGATAGAAAGGTTGAACTCAGGTTCATCTATCGGCATATGTTATTAGGGGTCCTCCAGCGCTCCCAAATACAACTTGGTGTACGTTGCACACTCGTGCGCCAAATATGCTTCAGCGATACACCCTTCAGGTGCAGATTTATTCTTCACATAGTCTTTGTAGTCTCCTAATTGTCTACAAGTTAATAAGTGCATGTTATGATACTTAAAAATAAGAATTTACATATAAAAACAGAGACAAACACAAATGTATGAATCATTTGTACCTTTCCATGGGATACATCCAAGTGTAGTGGACCGGACCGGTAAGCAACAATTGTTCGGGAAGATGGATCATCAGGTAAGGCATGATGTCGAAGAAATTTAGGGGAAATATCCTCTCAAGCTTGCACATGATAAAAATGATGTCATCTTGCATCTCCCTGAGGTCTGGTTTTTTAACTTCTCTGGTGCATAACTTCTGAAAGAATCTTGACAACGCCACCAACGGCTCCACCACCTCTTTGGGCAGGTACCCTCGAATGAAAACAAGGAAAATGCGTTGAAGCAGTACATGGCAGTCATGACTCTTTAATCCATACATCTTATTGTCCCGGTAGTTAACACACTTGCTTATATTTCCTGCATAGCCATAAGGATACCTGCATAGCCATAAACAACAATTATATTTCTTGCATAGCCATAAGCAACAATTATATTAATTTCCTGCATAGCCATAAGGATACCTAACATTACTCATCCACCCAAAAATTTCATGCTTATGGTTCGGCTTGACGGTGTAAGGAGCTTGAGGCATTTTTTTCTTACCATCTCTCAACCACAAATGTTTCCACAGTCCCATAGCTTTCAGATCAATGTGTGCCTTAGGAATGTCTTTTGTTTTCCCCTCTCAATTCAGTACTGTGCCCACCACACTTTCGCACACATTCTTCTCTATGTGCATGACATCTAGGTAGTGTCTGATAGGCAACCTGGGCCAGTACGGGAGTTCCCAGAATATGCTCTTGTGTGTCCAAAACTTATACCTTTTGAGCTTGTCTGGAATTGATGACACTATTTCAGGATGATTGCTCAGCTTGCCAAAATCATATTCATTCAGCACTTCAAAAATTTCATCCCCTATCCATCGCCTGGGTGGCACACCCGTTTCCAAAGTCCCATCAAAAGCGTCTTGATCCTGCCTAAATGGGTGATCATTTGGAAGCCAACAACGGTGACGCATCTGAACAATTTTTCTGCATCGAGGACTGCAACAATTAACAGTCATGCACTCTGAACAAGTCCTGTAACCCCTGGTAACGTTGCCCGGCAACATACCGCGGGCAGGAAAATCACTGATGGTGCCAACAAGCATGGCATGCATTTGGAACATCTCATTTTTGAACCTATCGTAAGTGGGGTAGCCACGCTCACTCAAGTACTTAAGCTCCTCAATCAAAGGTCTCAAATACACATCAAGACACTTTCCTAGATAACTCGGGCCTGGAATTAACAGAGTGAGCATATTGTATTCCTTCTTCATGCACATTGATTCATGTTAAACCAAGCACTTAATTAAAAACTTAATCAAACACAAATACAATTAAAACCCTTCTTTGTTGATGTAGCATTGGTAAATGGGGATCGTTCTTAACCGGGGATTGAGGGTGCATGCATAACTATGCTAAGGTTGTTTAGGGGGTGCAAGATTGTTGGTTTTAAGTTTCCTACGAAATGAAATAAGAAGATGGTTAGATACATATCAAGAAATCACAAGTTCTAACATGTTTAAACTCATAGATAAGCAAACAATCAAGAATACATAATCCTAACATGCATCTAGCCCAAAATAAGTTCATTAATCTATTATTTACACGTTGATGATCACATCTAGTTACCTAGCCGATTATCCCATCTTTGTTTAAGTCCTACGAAATTTCTAGGTTAATTAAAACACATACACATGCTTACATATTAGAGAGCAACCAAATCATCTAGTTAACTTCCTAACTCAATTTTATCTTGATTAATTCGGTGGAACATGCTAGGGTGAACCAAATCATCTAGTGTCATCCTAAACAAGTTTCAGAGCATTAAGAACTTAGTAAGCAAGCATACATGTTCGAATCCAACCTACAAACACATGGAAGAACTCAAAACAAGTCAGAAATAATCATCTTTACACTAAAACATTAGTCTTTTATTACAAAGTCTCGAAAAACCAATATAAACCGAAAATAAATACAAAGAGGCCATGTTACACTTTTTGCTCCGAGGTAGTCTCTCTCCGCAAGCTCCAAGCGCACGTCCCTTTGTTGGTGATGGTGAACGCAAGATTCCAAGACCAAATCTAGCACAAGTAGGCTCACAGGTGTAGGAAGGATTATTTATAAGGTGGTGGAAACGGTATTTCGGTTTAGGGAGAGGTTGATCTTAACTAAGTATGAGAGGAGTTACTGTTTGGACAAGGGTTGGCTCTATGATGTGTGTTCCCCATGAATGATTCGAGCTCCCCTTTATATAGGAGAAGGGTAGGGTTTTTCCTACCAAAACAAGACATTCCATATTAAAATCGGGAAAATCTGACCAGTTGTAGTAAAACGTGTTTTCCCGGAGTTCCAGATCTTGAAAAATTCTGATTCTTATTTCATTGGAAATTTTATTCAAAGGGCTATAAAATCCATATAAGGAACGCCATATTTGGAATTGAATTGGATTTACTACGGATTTTAGAAGTTAAGTGACCTGGCTGCCCTGTTTTCTTCTTCTTCAAGGAAAATGAAATCTTCATATCTTCAAATCTTGCATTCCTTATTCCCTAATAATTCTTGGCCGAATCTAGCATATTCTTGCACATATTTTGGCCCTCAAATCAGGTCTAAAAATTCATATAATATCTCCCAAAATTCGTCCATTATATGCTCCATATATTCCGCCATATTTGCTCTTTCCTGGGTCGCGCAGGAGAAATGTCTTCATCTTTTTGTCCACCATTTTGGTATCCATTTCATTTGGCATTTGGTTTCCAATTCTTGACACCATATGGGAATGCATTTTAGTAACCATTTGAAGACCATTCCTCATACCATTTCTTCTCTGGAATTAGGAACTTTTCTCCTTAGTCCGCTTTTAGCTCCGAAACGCCTCCTTTATTATTTCCTCATTTATTTCTACTAAAAACATAAAGTAAGTTAGAAACATATTTACTAAGCACAAAACAAAGCTAAATATAGAGAGAAAGACATTAATAATCAAGCATAAAATGCCTAGATCACACATCCATGGTGGAAGGTTGTACGGTACCAAAATAACTGGCCATATACTGTATTGAAGACTCATGTTGCCAAAAGGGTTGAATCCGTCAGATGAGAGTCCTAGCCAAACATTTCGGACCTCTGCTGCAAAATGATCAAACTCCCTGACCATGTGCTTCCAAGCCTCTCTGTCGGCAGGGTGTATAAGGGTGTCATCGTCAGGCAATTTCCTCTCAGCCCACCATCTCATAGCTTCGGCCGTGAAAGCACACATGAACAACCGCTCCAGCCTATCAATCAGCGGGAAATATCGATGTATCTTCACAACTTTCTTGTTGCCCGCAGGAGTCAACTTATACCTTTCCGTAAAACATATCGGGCAGGCTTCAAGGTCTTCAAGATCTTTCCCCTAGAAGAGAATGCAATCATATCTGCATGCATGGATTTTGATATAGGAAAGCCCAAGATCTTTCAGGATATGTCGCACCTTATGATGAGTGGTAAGAAGGCGATGACCGGGTGGCAGTAGCGAAGCAGTCCACTTCAGCCAAGAATCAACAGCTTTGACAGTCATTTTGTTCTCCATTTTGAGCTGCATCACTCCCATGACACTTCCAAGAATAGTCTTACTACAACAGTTGTACAACGGAGTCTGTTGCAATGCAATCAGGTTGTTGTACTTGTCTATACCGCTTGTGTTGACATGAGCTTCAAGTAATGGCTCGACTGGCTCAATATGAGGGAAACCCTCAACGACGGGAGGGACATTTGGTGCTTGATCAGCAAATACACCGCTCTCATGAGGAAACATATCATTGATCAACATCGTTGTTGGATCATAGGATGGACTGGCCCTCTCAGCAAATTGTCCATGATCATGCGAACCCGCTAACGATGTTTCACCGTGATAAATCCAACAAGTGTACTTATCCCAAAACCTGTATTTACTCAGGTGCTTCTGGACATTATCAATGGGAAAACGAAATCGATCGTTGCGACACTTACATTCTTTACACGGACAATAATGAAGTGTAGTGTCTCAACAATTAGCCTTCACAAAATCCACAAAACTCCTAATTCCATGGTGATATCTCACATCCCATCTTTCAAGGCTCATCCAACTCTTGTCCATCCTGAAAATTCTAACAATATATATATTTATGTATATACATTCACTACTAATTAATTAAAAAATCATCATTACATCTATATAAATATATATATATATATATATCGATCATTAAACTAGCTACACTAATTAAGTTGACCCATATAAATATATATATATATACCAACAATTCCCAATTACAAATTTACATGTATATATATACATATTAACAATTAATCACAGAATAAATTTATATACATATATATACACATGCATATTTTCATTGAATTCATCTCAAATCAACTCAAAATCAACAGTCAATCACTCAAAATCAACAATATATAAACTCTATCTACATATCAAACCATTAATCTCAACTCTAAATCAACAAACATATATCTAAATCAACACACATCCACATATATATATACGCATATATATACGTACCTATATAGCTTCACGAACGGGTTTTGGATGACTTTTGACAATACTCAACGATTTCAGAGCGCTTTCCTTCTTTCTCACCGGATTTTTGTAAAATGAATGAGCTGCTGCAGAGTAAATCTGATATAAGCATTATAACCGACGATTCAATAACTCGTCGGCTATGGACACAATATCTCATCAGAATTTCGGCCAAACCATCGTCGGCCATACTAGACATTATAGCCGGCGACGAGAAGGTAAATGTCGATGAGTCGTCGGCTATAATATTATAGCCGGCGATGAGGGAAAAAATGACCGACGAGTGAGCTTTTCGTAGGTGATACTGCTTATAGCCAACGATATAGGACGTCGTCAGCCTTTGTTTTCTTCATTTCGTGGGCAATGGGTTGTATTCTGGTAGTGAAGATAAATCTAGCTTCTCTCTAGAGAACTCAATAAAGAACCCTAGAGAGAAAACTAGAGAGGAAAATGGCTCAAAACTTGGAAAATGAGTGAAATGAAATGTGGTGTGTGTGGGTGAGAGGGGAGCTCGAATTTGGCTGAGTCTAAAGGCTCCATTTTAACCCTAGGATGATAATAAAAGAGGAGGTGAAAGATCTGGGGGTTAGCTTTGAATTATGGAGACCATGATCCACTATTTTAGGCTATGGAAGGCTAAACTCCAAATTAGTGACATCATGTGGTCAAACTTCTTCTCTTTTTCTCCAAATTAGATTGGTAAGCATAAATAGTTTGAATGGGCCTTCATTAGGCTGGACTCCATGTGATTGGGCCTGCTGACTGTGGCAAATTCCGGTGGGTTCCGGGCAACTTCCGGTGAAGCTATTTTGTCATTTTCCCAAAATTGATCCAAATTCTCTCGTGACCTCAGAAATGTATACGTCTTCTCCAATAAGTATCTAATTCTTCATATTTAATGTATTTTCGAGCTAACTCAATATATCCTAGCAAGAATAGGAAACGTCATAAGAACAATGCTTTATTCATAGAAAACAAGCTATAAACATAAAGTTAGGAGCGTATAGGCATATAATTATGGTCCTAAGAATACACCTAAGTGTACTGGACCGGACTAGAAAGCAACACTTTTTTGGGAATGTGGACCATGAGATGAATCATGATGTCAAAGAAAGAATGAGAGAAATCCTCTCTAATTTGTAAAGGACGTGAAATTTTTTTATTGAAGTTCGACCACATCTAACTTCTTCGACTCTATAATGCATATCATTTGCCACCATCTGCACAATGCAATTATTGGTTCGACGATGGCTTTAGGTGGTAACGCGTAAAACATGCATCAAATATTAACACAAAGTAGACACTCAACACATATCTCACACGTATGCAATTTAAAACCCTTCTTTGTAGATGTAGCATTGATAAGTAGGGATCGTTCTTAACCGGGGATTGAGGGTACTAATGCATGACAACGTTTGTAAACATAAAATAAAAAGTATGGGGGGTGCAAAGTTTGTTGTCTAAGTTCCTACAAATTTTAAGGTAAAACGTCCTAAGCTAATATATTTACAAGGATCGACTCATCTTTCACCTAACTCTTTAGAACCTACCAAATTACATGCAACCTATTAGTTCTAAGTCTTTAGCGACTAATTTCATGCATATCTCTCGAAAGTAAAGTGTAGGGATTGCCCTGACACTTCGATTGATTTAAGGTAGGATTGCCATGCAATAAATCAAAACGTTAAGCACAAAATATAGCATGAAAACCAAAGACTAAAACGTGGAAGGTTCACGTGAACTTGATAAAATTACAAACCAAAAACACTTCCACGAATTTGTCCATACAAACCAAGAAATAATACAAGAAGTAAAGAGTAGAAGTCATGGTTACACTTTTTGATGTCGGGATTGCCCTAGTCTACTTGATGTAAGCCACGCCTTCAATGAATGGAGGAGACAGTTAGGATTGCCATGAAAGTCTCGATGGAGGAAGGTAGATGATGGATTTTGGTGTGAACGGCTTCTTGGTATTTCTTGGAGAGATTTTGGACTTGTGGAGGTGTTTAGAGGCAGAGCTCTGGCGTCTAGAATGAGTGATCCTCTTTGAAAGAGTCGAGCTTCCCTTTATATAGAAGAAGATTAGGAAACTTCCCACCTTCTGAAAGCTGTCAAATCTGACCCTTCTGTATTAAAAGCTACGTTTCGGACGTTTTACAACTTCAAACGGCGTGATTCTTTCGGCACTAGAAAATAGACTTCCAGGGATTTCCAGCTATGCATTATTTGTGCCATAATTTCTCCTGACGCGCCTTCAACGCCCATTTAAATTTGGCTGTTAGGCAGAATGACCTGTACCCACTAAATCCGGGATTTCTGAATATCTACACATTGTAACGGCATGATTCCAGTGGGGTTGGAAACTAGACTTCCATATATTTCTAAGAATGCCTCACATGTGTCCAAATTCGTTTTCAATTGATTTTGGTGGCCTGTTGAATTGGGCTGATCTGCATCGACAGATTTCTGGATTTCTAACTTTCGGTCCATCTTCTTCTTTTGGGCTTCTTTCTCTCCAATTCTTCATTGGCCGAAAATACCATGTAATTGCACATATTTTGGGCTTTAAATCATATCCAAATCATCTTGGAATATTCTCCACAAATGTGGCCCAAGTATCCTCCATGAATTCGGCAAGAACATGCTTTCCATGATCGCGCAGGAGAAATGTCTTCATCTTTATTTGCACCATTTTCATTTGTCACATGGTTTCCAATTCTTGATGGAATTTGAGAATACGTTTTAGAAACCATTTGAAGACCATTTCTCGTACCATTTCTTCTCCGGATTTAGGAACTTTGTCCTTATCCCGCTTTTAGCTCCGAAACGCCTCATTTATTGTTCCACATTTATTTTCTACCTAAAAACATAAAATAAGTTAGAAACATATTTACTAAGCTCATAACAAAGCAAAATGCAGAGAGAAAGACATTAATAATCAAGCATAAAATGCGTAGATCATTAGGCAAATAATGTTGAATTACAACTAGAATCAAACATTGCAACATAACATGAAAATCATGAGTCTTTAGACTAATGAACTTCTGTTCCCCTAATTTGACACAACGATATATATCCACTGCATAATTAGACGGAAACCAAATACTTTTAAACCAGTTAAATACAACATCCCTCAGTATATGTTTCACTATGTAAGGTGCATCATGCATCTTGTTGTAAACAGCACTCCTATCCCTCTTTAACCACAAGGGACGGCGTAAATTCATAGATTTCAGATCTTTTCACGCTTTCAGAGTATCCTTAGTCTTCAACTTAATACCAAGAATTATTCCCACCACGCTGTCGCACACATTCTTTTCTATGTGCTTGACATCTAGGTTATTCTTGAGTTTCAACTTCGACCAGTAAGGCAGTTCAAAGAAAATACTCATGTGGTGCCAATATCTAACATCGTCTGGAGGGTATGGATTAAGTTTATTCACATGATCGTCATTGGTCAACACACCGAAATTGAATATGTTTAACCTCTCAAAAATCACTTCACTAGACCACTGTCGGGGTTTAAGATTATTCTCTATTGCCTTGTCGAAATTATTCTTATCACGTCGCAACTGGTGATCATGAGGAAGCCATCTACAGTGACCCATGTAACACACCTTCCCCGTATGCCAACTAGAGTTAACGTTGTTCAAGTACACAAGACAAACATTGTATCCTTTGGTTATGCAAGATACCGACATCCCATACGTAGGAAAATCGTTGATGGTCCATATATTACCACTGCTCTCATCATGAACATTGTGTCAGTGAACATGTCATAAGTTGGAACTCCATTTTTCCACAATAGTTTCAGCTCGTCAGTCAATGGTTTGAGGTACACATCTAAACACTTTTCAAGGTATTTAGGACCTGGAATTAGAAGATTAAGGAAATTAAATTCTTTTTTCATACACATCCATGGAGACAGGTTGTATGACAAGAGAATAACTGGTCAAGTGTTGACGGTAATGCTATTATTACCCCAAAGATTGAATCTATCTGTAGAAAGTCTAAGTCTGGTATTTCGAACCTCTACTGTAAAGTCTTAAAATTCTCTATCAAAATATTTAAAAGCCTCTTCATCTGCCACGTGTCTGAGCACATCGTCATCTATTCTCTATTCCGAGCACCATGTTATCGCATCTGCTATGTATAGAGACATGTACAAATGCTACAATCTGGGAATCAACGAAAAATAGGGAAGCACCTTCATAGGAATCTTCTTTTTCGAACTCTTTCTATTAGGGTACTTCCATATGGAATGGTTGCAATAGGACAATAGTCCAAATCTGTATACTCCTTGTAAAACAACACACAATCGTTTATGCACGATGGATTTTCTTGTACTTTAGATCGAGTTTGCTCAAGATCTTTTTTACTTTCTAATGGGGATCTGGAAGTTGTGATGATTAGGAAGCAAATCACATATGTGTGTTTGTATTTCGTTAAAATCATCATCCGATATTTTTTGCTTCACTTTGTACTCTATTTCAATCATTATGGCATTGAAGACATTATGTGCACATCCATCATACACCGGGGTCTGAACTTGAAGTAACATGTTGTTGTACCTATCCATTTCAGTAGTGTCAATGTCTAGGAAGTCTGCAAGGGCTGTGTCATAATGAGAAAATGAGGAGTATCAGAACATCCATCTTCATGTTGGTGTCCAACATGATAGCTGAACACAGGAAAAGCAGCATGCACCAAATCCATAGCAGGGTTCCAAGAAGGGGCGCTACTACAGCTGGATGAGTCACCCTGGTAATTGTACCCTGAGCTGAATATTGGTCCTGAGTTGTACTCTACTACTTCGCCATGCTCACTCTGTGTAGTGTAACTCCACATAATACCATAGTCATACAAGTGTTGAGACATAACATTAACCTTCACATACTGATTGTTAAGACATTTTCTGCACGGATACCTGTAACATTTTTTCTTTTACCATGTTGCATCACAAACATCATAAACTAACTGATTTCGTGCATATATCTCTCATCACTTCTATTTTTCAAATGTATACAACTCTTGTCTATAGTTATGCATAAGTTAAGTAAAACATAAATTTTTTGAAGAAGTCATAATTATTTAGCAAAAAATTGTCATTCTATCAACATTCCATTGATCTTATCATTCTTAACTTATATTAATTAGTATTCATCATAGATAATTAAATTACATAACACAAGAAATTACATTTACATATTTAAATCCACATATTAATATATAATTATCAACTAATTAATCAAACATTTAATCATATATATATATAATCAACACATGCATGCAATTAGTTAACAACTAATTAATGCGCTCTATATATACACATATATATATACAAACAAGGTCGCTGGAGTATTTCATCGGAGAACTCCATCATCGTACGTTATTACGTTAAAAAAAATTAATCGAGAAAAATAAATTAATACCTTCACCGATAAGGAAATAAGAGAGTAAACTAGAACTATGGAGGTGAAAAAACCGTATAAATCAAAATTGTGGTCGTAGATGGTGTTGGGAGGTTTTGAGATGATGGGAGAGGGAGGAAATGTTCGATCTGGGAATGGAATATGATCTAAATAATTGAGTTTGATGTAAACGACGAAATAATTCGTCGTCTGAGTGTACAATTTCGTGTTCTAAGTACCTACTTCGACGACAACAAACGATTTATCCCCTAAGTCATAATTTAGGCGACGAAAACAGTGATTCGTCGTCTAAGTACTATTTCTCAGACGACGAAACTATAATTTGTCGTCTAAATTGTACTTTTAGACGATGAAAATATTTTTTCTCGTATGAGATTTTGTACTTAGACGACGAATTATAGTTTCGTCGTCTTGAAGTAGTACTTAAACGACGAAATTGACAGCGAATGTATGTTTTGTCGTTTAAGTGTTTTCCTAGACGACGAAAGAAAATTTCGTCACCTAAATGCGACGTAGACGATGAAAGGTTTTCTTAGGCGACAAATAATTTTTTTATCATCTAACATTTAATTAGACGACGAAACCTTAATTCTTTCGTTGCTTAAGTACGTATTTCTGGTAGTGTCTTTAGACAAACGAATAGTTATCAGACAATGCTTTTGACTAAAATTGTGTTGTGCTTCAATATTTTGGTCAATAGTTCACTCTCAGAGTGCATCTTACAAAAGTCATGCAACAACACTTACAAGTTCTATTGAGTCATATTCATCAAATCCCTTTACATTCTAATCTTCAAAAGACTTGCAGAAAAATGAAATATTTGTGCAAAACAAGCATCCACTTTACAAGTACTCTCTTATTCCACACCTATAACCAGCCACCAACATTAGCATACTATGAAGTGATGACACCATAGGCATGAAGTTCTCTTGTTGAAACATCTAAGTGATCAACCGGATAGGAAAATGAGATGAAAACCAAATTAAAACTAGATACACCTTAGAAGAGGGAACCCTCAAGACAGAACATGTGTGATACCCGACAAGCAAAGTGAAAGACCAATTCTAAAATTTTGCATAAAACTAAAGTACCACACTTGGTTGGAATGTTTAACACTTACATATAACAAATAAAAGGCACAATGATAAAAACAAAGCCATAAATATTTAAAAAGCTTACTAACTAAAGAACTGCTGTAAATACTTTAGCTTTAGGTACAATACAATAAAAACCGTGTTTATCTTGATAAAATGACAGAGAAAATTGCACCTTGAAACTTAATAAAACTTAAACCTCATTGATATAAATTACGTAATCATACATACTCCGACATATATATTTGTACATATGCATATGTTTAGTTGTAGAATCTAGTGATATAGTTGCACAACTTGGTTAAATATTTCCTATTTGGAAACATATTACTAAGCATATGACTAAGGTAGTGCTTCCGGACCTAATAAGACCAAAAAAACAAGATAATCAAGTAAGGACTTGTAGCCAAACAGTTTATATCCCAAAATTTTAAAGACATCTCAATAGCTATGTGCAGAAGTTTCAAACTCTGTGTAGTAGTGAATCAGGGTTAGACTCTTCATCCTTGAAGTGCTAATCCTCATACCAGAGACAATCTCAAGAACTAAAATTCCGAAGCTGTAAATGTCTGCCTTCTCTGTAAGTTGCCCTTGAACAAGATAATCCGACGCCATATAGCCTCTGCATCATTGGGAGTATATATAGATGGGATTAAGGGAGTAACAAGTGAGAAAATGTGCATATGACTGAGACTACAAAGTAAACCAGTTTACAGTGTTCCAGCAATGCTAGATTACTGACTCTGGATAAAGCATCTCCATAATTACTCCAAATCATTATCATATTCTTTGCTAAATGCAAGTATGTAACACTAGTGACATCATTTCTTGTATTGATTAGTATACCTTTTCTGATCTGTTCAGTTTTGCATATCCTGCATAAGCAGCAAAGAGAGACAGCATTGTGAAAGCAACTGCCTGCCAAAACAATTGCTATGATGAGTCTCTACGTTCTGACCACCCTGCAAAACATATGTAGACCAACTATGACACATTGATCAAGCTCAATAATCAAATCCTTCATATGTATGAAATGAAACAAGAATAAGTGACAATAGTAGATGTGTCCGTTACAAGTAACTTCAAAAGGTCAATTAATATTACAAACAGATTGTGAAGCACTTCAGTAAAAGTAACTAACCATATTCTTGTCCATGCTCTTCTTCACGTCCTTGATCGCTATAGAACTTGTAAGTCGAATACCTCAAGTAACACCCAGCTCGCAAAGACTTACCCTCTCTCTTCACTCCACATTGTTTCACTGCCTCTCCATCCTTCTCCACACACTCTACACCCATTTCACTCACACTCTTCCAACACTGCCCTAAACCATACACCTCCCCTACCTCCCCTACTCCTAACCCTCCTCTACCACTCTCCACAGCCGCTCTAAGTATCGGCATTTTGTAGTTCAAAACCTTAAAAACCCCCAAATTTTTGTTCCAAAATTTGACTATCAATATAAACCCAAAACACGAAACCCAGAAACTCCCAACTCCTGACAATAAAATTGAAAAGTGTGGTCTCAAATTACACCCAAATACTTTACTCCACCACAGTACGTCCTGCACCCAGAATACAAACATAAACATATAAACCACACCCAACAACACAAAACAACCTACAAATCAGAAAAAGCTAAGAACTTTGAAACAAAACTTACAAACCATGATCACACAACGACTAAATATGAAAGCCTGAATCAAACCAACATACCTTTTTGATCTAAAGGTTCTGTAACACTATATATTTAACATAGTCCGTAGGAAGGTCTGAGTCTGTTGGCAAGATTAAAATGTGCTCCAATAATCTGTGACATTAAAGCATTAAGAAAATAAGAACAGAAACTACACTGGAAGGGTCTATATTTTGGGAATGGCACAACAGTATACTGGTCAAAAGGTAGTGATTTTACCGCTGTACAGATCTTTAGAGGGAGGAAGAAACAAGAGCTTTCTATTTGAGAAACGAGAGATTACTCTTTTTTCCAAAAACTAGGAATATATCAAAGCAACTTTAGAACAACGTACCAATCTGCAACTCACACCAATGGCAACAGCTTGTGATGTCACTGACTGTAGTGCATCAAGCAAATTATACAGTAATCGCTGTTTTCGCTGCAAAAAGAAAAACCAGCACGATGAAGAGCAACATAGTTGCGGCCGCTGAATTCATAACTATGAGCACTGACAAATAACTAGCCTTCAGAAAGGTTGTTATGGGTGTGTCTAGCTCTCAATTATGTTCTTCATTGATTTCATTCTTCTCTTTCAATTCACTCTCCTAGTTAGTTTATCATGGTATCAAGAGCTTGTATACGATCCTGAGTTAGCTGTGTGCTTCCGCTTTCATATCTGTAATTTCGTTTTTGAAGTTGCTCCTAGTTCAAAACCCTTAATTTTTTATTCTCTATGTTACTGAGCTGTTCTTACTAATCTGTTGTGAGATTCAGCTTCGTGGCGAAAACCCTTGCCTTCGAAGCCGTGGATCGAGTGATTCGGAGTTGGTTGAGCTGGAATCTTTTTCTTCGTCAGTGATTGGTGACGTCACGGTCAGTGTGTGGAGGATTTCTCTCACTTTGGTGTGATTCAGGTGATTTCGATCTATCGTCATTTGGATTGAGAAGAATGGGTTATGTGCTTGTTGCTACATATCTGGTGGTGTACGTGCTTAGTTCGAGTTGAATATGCTAATTGGTAGTCTGTGACTAGTTAGTGTTCTCCATAGCAACAATTTGTTTATAACTTGGTCCATGTGCTTCGTATCTAGCTACTACTAGTGATAATTTGGAGATATTTGATGGTATCTAGCTCAACAACTGGTCATAATTGAGTGATATAGCTACAACTCTGATAAACTGTGGTGATACATGTGTGATGTATAAGTAGTGACAACTATTTCACGAAGGAGTGGTATCATAGAGACGACTTGAGTATATTGGTGTTTCTAGTTCTGTGTCTCAGTGTCATAGAGACAACTTGAGTATTTTGGTATTTCTAGTTCTGTGTCTCGTATTTGCTCTCTACAGTGTGATATTGAGGTAATAATCTGTTAAGTGCTTTATTGGGTGCATCTGTTCAGAGAAAGATTTTGTGTATGGAGTTATTTTGTGTTTCTCATAACTGAAGTGGTGTTGATAGACTTATTGCTGTCTACTAGTCAATCTGTATCAATCATGCCTGAGTTTGGTTCATCCTCTTCAATAATACCTTTTCCTGTGCTCACACAAGCTGATGTGAATGCCTTGCTGAACATGATTACTGTGAGACTCAATGATACCAATTTCATCAAGTGGAATTTTCAGATCAAATCTATGCTTTCAGGCAAATGAATTGTTTGGATTTCTTGATGGCACTGAAGTTTCACCACCACAGTATGTTCTTACAGCAGATGGAGAAGCTACAAGTACCATCTCACCTGCTTATAAGGCATGGGTGAAGAATGACAGTGCTTTAATCAGCCTTCTCATGGCAACTCTTGAAAATGATAACAATGATCTGGCGGTGGGCTGTGAAAGTGCTCATGAGGCTTGGCAATGCATTTTGGAGAGATTTTCTACTGTGTCTAGGAAAAATATCATGCAGCTCAAAACAGACTTACAGACTATCAAGAAGGGAAGTGAATCCATTGAGAGGTATCTTGGACATGTGAAAAATGCTAGAGATCAGCTCAAGTCTGTTGGGGTGATAATGTTTGATGAAGATATTATTGTGGTAATTTTGAGTGGCTTACCCGAAGAATATAAGATGGTCAGAATGGTTGTCAGAGGAAGATGGTCAGAATGGTTGTCAGAGGAAGAGAAAATCCTATCACACTCAAGGAGCTTCGCTGACAGTTACTAGCTGCTGAAAGGGAGGTGGATGATTTCTTTCAGACTTCTCACACTATGAGTGCTATGGTGGCTAGGAATGACACCAGAGGAAGAGGCTCTTGCAGGTCTTGGACCACTAATGATAAGGGAAAGTCTACATACACCTCTGGTGGTGCTAAGGACACAAATGGACAGAATGATGGAGATGTGTGTTCAGGTTGCAACAAGAAGGATCATACTCTTGAAACATGTTTTACAGTGCATCCATGTTCAATATGTCAGACATGGGGTCATCTTGCTGAAAGTGCTATTAGAATCCTGCTTATAAGAAGCCACAGACCACTACTGCAAGTGAATCCAATATGTACAGAAACAGTGTTGCACCATCTCCTGAATACCAAATATGCAATAAGAAGGGTCATACTGCTATCAACTGTTACTACAGAGTTGATGTTCCTCCTGAACATCCTTTCTTGAATATTGTTGTGTGTCAGGTGTGTGGTCTGAAAGGCCATGGTGCTCTGGATTGTTTACAGAGGTCTAACTATGCCTATCAGGGTTCTAATCCCCATCCACCGTGACTGTAATGATTGCTCAATCAAATGGTGCAAGTTCTTCTCAGAGACCAGCCTTTAATGCAAATGATATATGGATTGGTGACAGTGGTGCTACTCATCACATGACTTCAGATTTGAGGAACTTATCAATTGCTCACCCATATTCTTCTGACAACAAGATCACTATTGGTAATGGAACAGGTCTTGATATTTTTCACATTGGCACTGCTTATATATCTCCTTCTCATCATACTTTTGATCTGCATAATGTGTTACATGTACCTAGTCTGGCAGCAAATCTTTTGTCATTTACAAAACTATGTAGGGACAACAGGTGTTTTATAACTCTTGATGAAGAAGATATATGTGTGTAGGACAAAGCAACCAAGGTGCCTCTGTATCAGGGCAAAAGTAGTAAGGAAGGACTGTTCCTGTTTCTTGGAAATGCTTTCTCTTCTGATTATGATCCCAAGGCTTTTGTTGGTGCTGCTGTGGAAAACACTATCTGGCATCAAAGACTTAGACATCCTGGTTCTTCTATAGTGTCTAAAATGTTGTCTCTAGCTGAAATAAAGTCTTCTAAGGACTTGGGTAGTCTTCTATGTACTGCTTGTTTGGATGGAAAGATGCATAGGTTACCTTTTGATGAGTCAGTGTCCTGAAGCTCAGTTCCTTTTAGCAAGATACATTCAGATGTATGGGGTTCAGCTCCTTGTCTGTCAATAGAGGGATAAAAGTATTACTTGAGTTTCATTGACGATTGTACAAGATACATGTGGATTTACCCACTCATCAATAAATCGGATGTGTTTTCATCATTCCAAAGGTTTCATGCTTATGTGAAAACACAATTTCATGTGAATATACAGGTTCTGCAGTCTGATGGAGGAGGAGAATATAACAGCAACATGTTTAAAGCTTATCTTTCTTTTGCAGGAATTCTGCATTATGTCACATGTCCTTACACTCCACAGCAAAATGGGGTTGCTGAGAGGAAGAACAGACACTTGGTGTTCAACCTAAAATTCATCATGATCTTCATGTCTTTGGATCTGCCTGTTATCCTCTGATGCGCCCATATAATCATGATAAGCTTGATCCTAGGACTACACAGTGTGTGTTTTTAGGCTATGCAGTTGGCTATAAAGGAGTTTTGTGTTACAGTATTGCTAAGAATAAGTTGTGGTTGTGTAGACATGTTATTCATGAAGAGAAGTGTTTTCCCTTTTCTGATCTTCAAAAAAATTACTCCCTTTTACCCTTTCAGACTTCTTCTACTAATACCAGAAAATAATCTTTCCCTGCTATTCATATACCCTATCCATCATCCTTCTTTTATTCAAATAGTTCACACCATTCTACTTCTCCATCTTCTCCATTACAAGTTCATTTACCTGCTGCTTCTACACAAATGGAATCTCTTGTTCATTCTTTCCCTGAAACCAATACTGTTTCTACTGAGAATGTTCTGACTGACAACACTAGTCAAGACAGTGGTACAGACTCTCCTGGTGGTCCTGATGTTCAAGATGATTTTAGTGAGGTCAATAATGTATCATCTAATCAACATCCTCCAGATCCCATTATTTCTGATCCTCAAAATGCATCAGTTCAGGAGGTTCCTGTAGTGAATGCAGAAAATGGAGAACTTGTGCTTCCATAAGAATTTCAGTTTATACAGGACCAAGATTACAATAATCACTCCATGTTGACTAGAGCCAAGAATGGTATTGTCAGGAAGAAAACGTTTGAGGATTTTTGTGCATAATCTGCTATTGTTCATGCCAAGATGTTTGATGAACTAGCATATTTTAATGGTTTTACTGCCGTGACTGATATTAGTGAAGCTGTAGAACCTAAAAGCTTTAAAGGGGCTCATGGTAAACCTGAGTGGGATAAAGCCATGTTGGAAGAGATTGCAGCATTACAGAAACAAAGTACTTGGTCACTTATTCCATGTCCTGCAGGAAAGAACATCGTCGGTAGCAAGTGGATCTATAAGTTTAAAAAAAAATCCTGATGGGAGTGTTTCCAGATATAAAGCAAGGCTTGTAGCTCAAGGTTTTAGTCAATCAAAAGGATTGGACTATGATGAAACTTTCAATCCTGTAGTGAGACACAACACTGTTAGGCTTGTTCTAGCATTGGTTGCTATGTATTAGTGGAAACTCAGACAACTTGATGTAAAAAATGTTTTTCTTAATGGTGATCTCAAGGAAGAAGTATACATGCATCAACCACAAGGATTTATACATCCTGACTATCCAAATCAAGTCTGCTTGCTTCAAAAATCCTTGTATGGTCTCAAACAAGCACCACGGGATTGGAATGAGAAATTCACCAGTTTTCTTCCAAGTCTTGGTTTTGCCTTTTCTCATTCTGATCCTAGTCTTTTTGTGAGAAAGAGTGGTGATGGCATTGTTGTGCTTCTTCTGTACGTAGATGATATTGTCATTATAGGCTCTGATAATGCAGGTATTCAAACTGTGATAAATGAGCTAAGTATTGTGTTTGATATGAAGGATCTGGGGCCTTTGAGCTATTTCTTGGGACTTGAAGTTAGTTACAAGCCAGGAGGCATTATGCTTAGTCAGACTAAATATACCAAAGAGTTGTTGGAGAGAGCAGGTATGAGCAGTGCTATGTGATACTCCTTATCTTCCTCACTTCCAAATGTTGAAAGATGAAGGTACACCCTTGAAGGATCCTACTCACTATAGAAGTATTGTGGGAGCTATACAATACTTAACTTTTACTAGACCAGATATAGCTTATGGAGTTAACACAGTGTGCCAGTTCATGAATGCTCCTACTGAGGTCCATTATGGGGCAGTGAAGAGGATACTCGGATATCTTCAAGGCACCATAACCAAAGGCCTATTTTATAGAGGGGGATTCAGTGTTCCTACTACAAAGGCTTACTATGATGCTGACTGGGCAAGTGAAGTCAATCAAAGGAGATCTACTACTGGGTTTGTGGTTTATCCAGGTCTGAATCCAATTTCCTGGCAGTCTAAGAAGCAAGGTAGTGTGTCCGTAAGCTCTACAGAAGCTGAATACAGAGCATTGGCTAATACAGTAGCTGAAATATCTTGGTTAAGGCATCTGATGTGTGATTTACAGATGTTTATTCCTCAGCCTCCACTGTTGAAGTGTGACAATCTGTCTGCATTAGCATTTGCATCTAATCCAGTATTCCACTCTCGTATCAAACACCTGGATAATGACTTTCACTTTGTTAGAGAGAGTGCAGAAACAAGACCTGTTGCTGTAATATGTACCTACCAAATAACAGACAGCAGACATCTTCACCAAGGGACTCCACTCTCCTCCATTTCGTGAACATCGTATCAATCTTAGCTTAGTCTCCCCTGCTGAGATTGAGGGGCAGTGCTAACCATGGTTTAATATTGACTAGATAGAGTGTGCCACATGTCATGTTTTATGTGTTGGCTTTCTTACTCTAGTTAGTACACTGAGTCAGGGAAAGAGTATAAATAGTCTGTTGTAATACTTTTGTCACGACGTTTTGATGATTCACTGAGATAAGGTTGTTATGGCTGTGCCTAGCTCTCAATTATGTTCTTCATTGATTTCATGCTTCTCTTTCAATTCACTCTCCTAGTTAGTTTATCATGTTTGTGTCCGAGTTCCTGCTCTATATTTGGTCCGCTCTGATATATTTTTTTTTTTACTTTTTTTATGATTAAATATAACAACGGATAAGATTTAGTGAAGGTTATTTGTGAAGTGTTTTTACTTATTTTAGAACATCTCCAACATTTATTTTAAAAATTCTCTATTATACAATATGAAAACACAAAAATTTGTAAAATAAAATGACTCAAACTCTAACCGTTCTTATATTCTACCATACAAAATTAAATATTTTTTTGTATAGTTTAATGAATTCATTTAAATATTATATACCAAACTCAAAATTTTATATTAAAACTTACTCTTTTGAGGAGAAAGAGTGAATTATAATAAGTGAGTAATAAATTTTAGAGGTTTTGTGGTGAATATACTAGTTTTGAGAATTCTATAGATATAAAGATTCTCTATTCATTTTTTCCATTTCTATAGGATACAAAATAATTTACAAGAGCTGTTGAAGTTAAACAAAGCTGTTTTTTTTTTACTAAAATAGCAGTTTTTGTAATTTTACAAGAGTTATTAGAGATGCTGCGAGAAATTGTGGTGAGTTACATTGCACTGTAACTTTGTTCTTTGTGTCATTTTGACACAGAAACCATTTGTTTTGTAAAGGAAAATATTTGTTGCCTTAAGTATTTACTAGGTTGCAGTTAAGTCTTTACCTAACCAAATTTGGCACTAGTCTATTTCATCATGATACCTTTGAGTGTTTGAGATGTCAATTTCTTGAAATGTGTTCTTATTTTTTTTTCTCCTTTGAATATGTATTTTAAGTTAAACTTAGGGGTAGGGCTATAGTAGGAGAGATCTACCATAAATATTTATCTATAATTAGTTGAAAAAAATTATAATTTATGAACTAAAAATTACATTAGAACAAGATTACGATCATTTTTTTTATCATTTAAAAATAATTAAACTAAAATACTACATTTACAACGATTTGTTATCAAATTTATAAAAATGTGCGTGTTGAAGTATTTACAAAAAAAATGAACGAAATTACTAAAAAATCATCTCATTTTACAATAAAACAACAAAATTAGTTAATAAAATCTATGGTAGAATCACTCCACCCTAGAATTTCCCTCAACTTAGTTATTATACATGATATATTATTTGGGTTGTTGAAAATATAGGTATATCATTTAATTTTTTTGAACTAAATATTTCTCACACAAAATAAATGAACAATTTTTGGTGATTTTCTATCAAGTTTTTTTTTCTTGTAAAAACTTAGATGTCAATCCATTAATTAAAAACAATACAAAATAAACTAAATAAAATCTGACACATTAGGTCGCGAATCAAAAACCGTAGTCACATCCTATGCTATTCTTTTAATATGAAAGACAAAAACTAAACCAAAGGAGGAACATATGTGGCCATGAATTTTTAATGTATCTAAACTACATTAGAGCATTTGCACAAGAGGGCTTATTGCTCGAGCAAGAGGTGGGTCCATCCGGGAGGAGCGGAGCAAGACGAAATCGGCGATATAGCGATCAAAATCGACCGGTGGACTGCTCGTTGACGACGAGTTGGAGCAAGAATTGCTCGCCTCTTTGATTGATCGTCTGGTGGAGCCCATACCTCGTGGGTGACGTCAGGCCCTTGCATTTTTTTCAATAAGGCGTGTGGGTTGCACGCACCAGTGTAAAGTAAAAAATAAATAAATTAACAGCTAGTTTCGCTCAAACAGAAATTTGCTACGTGGAGCATCTTTCAACTAGATAAATTTGCAACATGCCTCTAATCTGGGCCGTTGTTTTCGAATGAAAAAATTGATCCAACGGTTGACATTCATATAACGAAAAATCTTACCGAAAATTTGGTCCAATTATTTTGTCGATAAAGCTATCTGGAAGTGACATATGCCACATCGTCATTATTGGAATATTTTACCAAAAATCTAATCTAATTATTTGTTCGATAACGACATGTGGCAATGACATGTGTCATACTTCTATTAGTCAAAAATCTTTCCGGAAATCTTGTATTGTTTAAGGAGAAAATAGATATGCAAAAGATATGATATGAAACTGTATTTTATTCATTAATATATGACCTTAAATAGACATTACAATCTGTTACAATAAATATCTATATAAATCAGGGATTGAGAGAATATCTACTTCTATGTTAATTAGGACAAGACACACACCGGGATACCAGAAATTTCTTTTAACACTCCCCATTGTGTGGTGATCCTAATAGATGATGCATAACATGTTGCCTCACTAAAAACCTTGTCAAGCAAACAAAAACCTCTTGGGTAAAAACAAAAGCTTGGACTAAGGGAAAAAGAGTGCAACGCATCAACTACATAAGCGACCACATGTGATGTAGACTCTCTCTGATATCTATGAAATGAACTCCCCCTGATCAATAACTCAATCTTGGAGTTTAGACAATCTTAGTATTCTAATGCATCTCACATGTTTTACAAATGTAGATTTGGACAATGACTTGGTCAACAAGTCTGCAACATTATCTTTCGAACAAACCTGATTCACATGAATGTTCAATAACTGTTGTTGTTGTTGATTTAAGAAAGTCTTTGGCAAAATGTATTTCGAGTGATCACCCTTCATGTGTCTAACTTCATTTATTCAATGCACGCCGCATTGTCTTCAAAGACCCAAGTTTTTGCTATCGTAGTGGAAGGTAATCCACTAGATCTTCGAATATGGTGTATGATTGACCTAAGCTAGACACACTCCTTAACCGCTTCATGTAAAGCAATGATCTCAGAATAATTCGAGGAAGTAGCAACAATGGTCTGTTTTGTTAATCTCTAAGAAATTGTCGTGTTCCCTATAGTGAATACATATCTTGTTTGAGAACGTCCTTTGTGTGGGTCATGGAGATACCCAGCATCAGCAAAACCAACCAAGATATCACAAAGTGTCTCTGAGTGGAGGACCGCATTAAATGGAGGTCCAATGCTTGCAACCGGAGCTTCTATTGTCGGGTCGAAGAATTCACTCGATGGGTAGAGTGACATGCTCTGATCGATCCAGACTGTACTATTTGATGGGTCGAGAGATCCACTTGACGAGTCGAAAATTTCAGAATCTGAATGTTGCGATTCAACCATCAATTTTTCAAGAATTTTAAGCTTCCTTCTGTATTCTTTATAGGGAAATAATAAGCCCAAGTCTATTAAACCCTTCAAGTATCTAAAGATGTGCTTTACACCAGTTTAATGACGTTGTGTTGGCGTAGAGCTAAATCGAGCTAACAAGTTCACATAGAGTACAATATCTGGTCGCATTGAGCTAAATACATCAAAGCTCCAATAACACTAAGGTATGATACCTCAGCTCCCAACAGTTCCTCATCATCATCTTTTGGAGGGTACAAATTCTTATTGGGGTCCAGAATGCGAACAACCATTGGTATGCTAAGAGGGTGTGCTTTCTCCATGTTAAATTGCATGAGCATCTTTTGGACATAAGCAGATTGGTGAATAAGTATTCCACCAACTCGATATTCCAACTCTAAACCAAGACAAAATCGAGTTCTACCAAGGTTTTTCATCTCAAAATCAGATTTCAATTAGCCAACCGTCTCACTGATTTCATTAAGAGACCCAATGATATTCATATCATCAACATAGAACCCATATTGGCACAAATCATCATTCTTGTATCCCTTCCCAATTAGTAGTCACTTAGACGTGTGTACCACATACTACCTGATTGTTTCAATCCATATATTGTACGCTTCAATCTAATCACATGAGCACTCCATAGTGTAGAGTTACATGAGTTGGGTATGCCCATGCCTTCCGACACTTTCAATGTATATCTCTGACAACTACATGTTCCCATTTTTGGGACACTGCCAAACTGATAAGGTAGCATAAAGTAATGATGTCCATGACCAGAGAGTATGTCTCCTCATAATCAATGTCAGGGCATTGAGAGAATCTTTGTGCCACAAGTCTAGATTTATACTGCATGACTTCATTCTTTTTATTACGCTTTCGAACAAAGACCTATTTATGTCCTACCGAGTTCACATTCGGTAGGCATTGCACTACTGGACCGAAACATGCCTTTTTTAAGGAGTCTAGTTCAACATGCATTGTCTCTTTCCATTTCGGCCAATCCGCTCTCTGTTGACATTTAGCAACCAAGTGTTAGGACCATAATTATGTGCCTATTACGCTCCTAACTTTATGCTTATAGCTTGTTTTCTATTATTAAAGCATTGTTCTTATGACGTTTCCTGTTCTTGCTAAGAAATGTGGAGTTTTCTCAAAAATGCATTAAATATGAAGAATTATATATTTATTGGAGAAGATATATACATTTCTGAGGTTACGAGAGAATTTGGAGCAACTTTGAGAAAATGACGAAATAGCTTCACCGGAAGTTGTCAAAAGTTGCCAAGAACCCGTCGGAATTTGCCACAGCCGGCCGGCCCAATCACATGGAGTCCAGCCTAATGGAGGGCCATTCAACCTATTTATGCTTACCAATTTGATTTGCAGAGAAAGAGAAGAAGTTGGACCACATGATGTCACTAATTTGGAGCTTAGCCTTCCATAGCCTAAAATAATGGATCATGGTCTCCCTAATTCAAAGCTAACCCTCAGATCTTCCACCTCTTTTACTATCATCCTAGGGTCAAAATGAAGCCTCCTAACTCAGCCAAATTCGAGCTCCCCTCTCCCCACTCACACAACTCACATCATTTTCAGATTTTCCATAGTGTTACACTCTCTCTAGACCCCTTATCCTTATACCAACCATCTAGCACTCTCGTCTACCTCTTGTGCTCCATTTCTAGGCCAAAATACCTCTATAACCACCACTACTAGAGACCTAGCTCTCCTCTCTCTTGGGTAGAGCCAAATCTCACCACCATATCACCACCACTTTGGCTTAGTTGAGGTGTTCCTCCTCTCATCTCCACCTCCTAGAGTTTGGCTAAGCTTTTAGAGTTCAAAGGAGTAGGAAGTAATCTCTCTTTCCCTTGCTTCTTGTAATCCTAAGGGTTTACCTTACCTCTTGAAGACTTGGTGCTTGTTGAAGAAAAGAAGTGGAGCTAGAAGGCTTGGTTGGAGTCACTTGGTGAAGCTTTCGCTAGAGGACCCTTGGTTATTTCTACTCTCTTCCTATTTTAAGCATGTATCAACTCTTGTATTTAGTTATATGTAGTGAGTAGTTTTATTTGGGAGGCTAGGGGGATGAATAAATGATGTCTTGAATTATGTATGATTTGTGATTTTAGTGTATGTTATGTGATTGTGTGTTGTGAATGAGCAGTTGTGTGTTTGTGGATGTTTATTCTGCTTGAGCTTTATGTCTAGTTTCACTTATGTATGTGTTGACCCTAGCTAAGTTAATGTATGTGTAAAGAGACTAAAAATGGACCTTAATTGAATTAGCTACTCCCTTAAGGCTAGATGAGCATGTAAACATGTTTAAGGTATTTTCTAAGAGATTTACCTTGAGACTTAGTTGCCTTAGCACCTAGCATGGACTAAAGCTCCTTTGAGTCTCAATAAACTCGAGGGACTCTAGTCAAGCACACATTAAATTTAAAAGGTTATTGTGGCTATTAGTAGATTCTCTTGACTCATAATCCAATAGGTGCGAGTTGGGGGAATCACACATACTTTCTCTCCGATTTTCCAATAGAGATTCAAGAAAGGGAACCTTCCACATATATCACATATGCTTGTTGACTTCACAAAGTGACATACGATCGAGATGCAAGCCCAAAATGGCTTGGGTCTTGGTTCCGGTTCACTAAATACTTCAATGTTGGGCTCAAGTCATCTAAAGTTCGAAATGACCTAGGAACTTGAGTTCAAAACCAAACGTGACCCACAAGATCACAATTTGAACAGTAACTTGTGTGAATGGACTCTAATCTAATACATAAATTGAGACAATGTTTGATGCATCATATGGTTAGTAGGGATTTCCCTAGTCAACCATCTTTCCTTATATTAAATTTGTTTGCTAATTTAGTTTGCGCATTATAGTGTAATCAACCAACCAATCAAACTCGTATAACCACTCATCATAATTCAATCACAATGCCAAGCCTCCAAAGGACTTGGTATGGGTGAGATACACACATCTACATTTTACTATTCATTTAGTGTCAAGTTAATGTCTAGTTGTGTTTGTAGTCTAAGCGTTAATCATTCGAGCTAGGGAGTTATAGTGGCTAATCCTCACAGGTTTGACACTCAACTTTCTACAAATACTATAACTTGTCCCGTATACTTGAGGGTGGGGAGATACTTTACATTTATGAGTTAGTTTTTATTCAATAAGTGTAAAAGGTCTATTTTTCTCTAACACCAAGCGAGGTTCCACTTCATTGTCATTAATGATCTCCTGAGTGACGAAATATGAAAAAGCATCATTAACTACCTTGTGATTCTAGGACATAACTTTAGTCATGATCAATCTCATGTGTGAGATTCACAACGTTGATGATGAAAGGATTAGTTTATGCTTGGATGGCCTGCCTTTTCGTCAGTAGCTCATCTGTGAATTTTCTTGGTCTCCTCCTCCTCTTCCGGGTAGGAGCTGAGGTCGATGTTACTTCATCCGCATGGACAAGAGGCACGTTACTTTACCCTAGAGTTACGTTATACCACCATTTAGGGACTTTCATCCTTGTAGGAACATTTGCAGCAGGAATGTCTGATCTCATCACTTTGGCAATATCAATAAAGGAGTCAAATATCGAGTCTGCTACCTTCTGAAGATCAAGAATACGTCACACTTCAATCTCATTTTGAAATATGTGTTGATCTTTTTGAAACATAGTCGGAGGAGTATTCCACATCAATTCCTATTGTTCAACCAGAATGGAGGCATTCCTATCTTCCCCTAACTTCGGGAAGTATATATATTTCTTCAAAGTGTTAATCTGCAAATGTTGCAGTAAAGAGATCTTCTGTCGAAGTTTCTAAGTAACGGACAATCGTTGAAGATTTATAACTGACATAACTACTTAAACGATGTTGAGGAGCCATTTTAGTACGTTGTGGGGGCTCAATTGGCTTATATACCGTGCAACCAAATATGCATAGATGTGAAATTTTAGGGTCATATCCAGTCACCAACTGATACGCACTGAATGGTTGACTTGCTACAGGTCTCAAGCTAAGAAGCATTGGTGCATGTAATAATACATATCCCCAAGCAGATACCAACAAATTGATATGCATAACCATTTATCTGGCACAAGCTGTAACCGCTTCATTTGTACATTTGCTAAACCGTTATGTGAATGAACATGAAGGAAGAAATGTTCAACTTCAATCCCAATTGACATACAGTAGTCATCAAAAGTGATATGAATTCTCCTGCATTATCCAATTTAATAAACCTGATTCGGTTGTCCAGCTAGTGAGTCCGAAGCTTAATAATCTATGCTAGGAGTTTTGCAAATGCATCATTCCTTGTGGATAACAAAGTAACATGTGACCAACACATTGATGCATCTATCAAAACCATAAATTATTTAAATCGTCCTCATTATGGTTTGATAGGTCCACAAATGTCACCATGGATTCTCTGTAAAAATGGTATATTTTAAGTGTTATCAACCGTAAAAGAAGGCCTAGCCTGCAACTTTGCTAATTAAAAAGCTTTGGAAAATGAGCGATGAACATCAACTATTGCCACAAATGAATCTTATGGACCAATACTAGGTGTTGTAGTCGGCTTAGAAGTCGAAACCGGATTAACAGAGTTAATCTCATCTATCCCATCAAAACTGATAGGTATTTCCACACACTTCTTTGCTCTGAAAAATAGATGAACATGAGAGTTTTTCAAGATTTTGATAATCATATCCCGACCAGGATGTCCTAGTCTATAGTGCCAAAACTTATATGAGGCTCTTGTATAACCACCGCATAACTAATCATGGTTGTCACTGATGAAGTGTATGAGACAAGATCCATAAACAATTACCTATTCTGAAGTATAGTATGAGTTGTACCACTATCTGCTAGACATTTAATCTCGTATTCAAATATCTACAAAAGAATGTGAAGTAATTATTCTTTAATCCCAAGACATGGTGGACACTTTAAGTAAATGCTTAAAGATTTTTCAAAGGGTTGTGACCCTTATAGAGTGTTGATATGGCATAAGGAAATCGATGTGTAACACACCGAAAACACCAATTCTGGGTGCCATATTCGACGGGTCGAGAAATTCACTCGACGAGTCGAAGAAACCCAAAATAAACTTTAATTTTTCAATAACCATTTTCGACGGGTCAAAAATTAGAAAATTTTGTCACAATGGGTGACCTTCGACGGGTCGAAGAAAAATTTAAAATCGTATCAAATTGTCGATATCTTTTCCGACGGGTCGAAGAAAATTTTCGACGAGTTAAAATTGTGACATTTGGAAACAGTAGCTTGCATTCAACGAGTCGAGAAAATCACTCGACAGATTGAAAGTGCTCTTTAGTGTACCGGAGGACTGGATTCAATGGGTCAAATGAAAACCAGGAAAAATTCTCTATGGGTCTAAAAAGTGTCAAAACCGTTTCAAGGTGTGACATTCAACGAGACGAGAAAGAATCCTGACGGGTCAAAAATTCCCAGAACTAAACCATTCTCTCTTTTGTCTCGTTGTTTATGATATTTTGGTGTCATAATGTCATAGAATTTTGTATAATTCGAACCATTCAAGTAGTAGGTATGAACATAACCATTCTTAACACTTTCAAATACCAATATGAAGAAATTTTATTACTTTATCAACATAAAAACTTACATCAAAAGATTATCTTAATTAATAATCATCACTATAACTAGAGTCGAATACAAAACTAAACTTGATTACATAGCAAAATCATATGCCTAATACATAGACTAATCAAAATTCGTAGTCTCTAGGCTTGCTTTGGGGATATCTACTACAATTAGATTGACTTTGCTGCCATCTTCCACCTCATAGCCAGCATAGTATGTCTCATTTTGCTTTGCTTGGTATTGTTAACATATCTTGTAGGCATTCTGGATATCCTTTGGTGCTCTACATTATTTATGAATATGTGTAGTCGCACCACACCTATGGCAAGGTGTCAAGTGAGAAGTAGAAGTTGAAGAATTCCCACCATTCCTAGAACCAGAATTGGATTGATTCTTATTAGAGTTGTTGTGCTTGTTGTCATAGCGAGTCCAACTGAAACTTCGACTATTTCCTCCTCTACCACAGCCTTCTCTACCACCATGAATTTGATAAGGTTCAAAACATTTTTTCCCCTTACCCTTTCGTGTCTTCCCACCGGTGTTGTAAGTTTCATGAACTTTTTTTGTACTGGCTGACCTTGCATTATTGTGGAGTAGGATCTCGTGATGCCTCTCTTTCTTGGCCAGCACACTCATAAGATCATTGAATGATCTAAGTCTTCCTTGCTCATAATCAATGTGATACTAATGTGCAAGGGTGTCCATAGAAGTAAGGAAGGTACTCAAAGAATTCTCGATCATAGTTTGGTCGGTCTTTACAACGCCACAAATGACAAGCTTTGATTGTAGCTCTAGTATATCTTGATTAAAATTATTTATCTTAGAATAAACCAATAATCGGATTCTATCATATTTTTCTAGTAACTGTGGAAGTTGTGCGTCATGCACATTGTTGAACCGTTCTTACAAAGTCGCCCACAAATCTGCAGAGTCATCCTTTTAACAAGTACTGTTTCCTCAGAGCGGGATGAATATGTCTCCTGAGAAACATGAGAGCTTGAGTTTTTCAAGCTAGGGTTTCCTTATTGACTTCAGTGCCAGGTGGCCAGGTGGTAGTGATTAGATGGTATCAGTGAGACGTTTACCAAGAAGAGTATTCTTAACATCTGATATCTATGATAATCTGCTCCTTGAACGTCAAGGATATCAAATTCTAGCCTTGTCGGCTCAATCATTTACAAAAGACAAGAGATCTAATTAGTATATGTGTGACAACCCGAACCAGAATTGGTATATTAGTCGGCTTAATTCGCGAGTTTCACGTATAATTGTAGTTTATCGTAATTAATCGGTTATGCGGCTTTGTTCACGACTTAATTCTCGAGCACAAATTTGGTTTGGGTTTGTTCGTGGGAAATGTAGAGAATCTGATTTCGAGTCCGTAGGAGCTTTCCGAGGATTTTTCGGATAATCGAGGAATATAAAAAGAATATTTGAAATTATCGTCGAGTTAGTCGTGTTTATCCATTTGAGTTTGAGTTATCTGAATTGCGGATAGAGTTGATTCGCGACGTATAAATAGCCAAATAGTCATAAGGTTATCGAAAAGTTCAAAAAATGGGTTGTTTGACCGAGTTGACCGAGTCAACCCATGTTGACTCATTGAGCCGTGACTCGCCGTCGTGGTGGCTGCCGGAAATCGGCACGGTTGCCGGAAATAAAGGTAGGGAAATGAAGCTTAGGACCTATGCTTTCTTTTGATGTATGTATTGTGATGTATAATGGAGGTTTTGGGTTGAAATTTTGTTTGAGAAAAAGGAGGTTTTTGGGGGCGATGGACGGCGGTGCTCCGGCCACGGTGGAGGCCGGGGTTAGGGGGGAAATGTTGTGTGGACCATGGCGAGGCTTTTGGGAATGGTCTTGTGAGCCGCCGTGTGTCGTGGCCGGAGTTCCGGTGGTGGACCATCGCCGACTGATTTGGATTTCAAGGAGTTTTCGAGCCGATTTCCGGTGGATAATGGCGGAATTGAAGGAAGGTGAAGAAGAAGAAAGTGTTGGGCTTGAGGAGGAGTTGAATTCTGGGCTTTCCTCGCCGAAAAATCTCGCCGGTGACGGCGCGCCGCCGCCGCGGCGGAGCTCCGGCGATGCGTTGACTTTTTGGATTTTGGAAAGTTTTATGCCGTTTTACTCGTAATCGTGCCCCGATTATCGTCTTGAGGTTTTCGAGTTGATTTGGATGGTGGATTTTATGTCGAGGGTTTATGTGGAGTATATATGGGATTTTCGACGATTTTCTTGATATCCGAGTTATATATTTTCCAGAAATGGTTGGTTTCCGAGGTGTGGTTCAGAGTATTGAATTGTGATTTTGATCAGTGATATTTTGTGATTATTCAGGGGATCGAGATCATATGCTTGGCGAGGGATCTTCTGCCGGGTCTCGGGATTAACGCGTTTGCACGCTGTGCTTGTCTGTGAGTGGACACTTTTCTTTTCACTGATTGTTTGCGAGCCTTTATTATATGTTTTACGAGCATGAGCATGCATATGTGATTATGATTTATATGAGCATGTGCTTTACGATTATACATTTACGAATATGCATCGACGAATGTACTTTTATAATTATATATTACGAATATGCATTTACATTATGCTTTATACATTTGCATGAAACTATTTATGATTTGGTTTACATAGAGTACAGTCTTAGTATATATTGTTGTATCCATACACCTAACATCCCGGCTGATCCCCGAGGATGTTTACCGGGGGGGACTGTGACCCTGACCTGAGGCCTTTCTGGCTAGAATCACGTGTGGGTCTGAGATCCCATGATTCGGACTGTACTAGCGCGGATGTGTCCATGAGTGATCCCTCGGGACTTTCGATGCATGCTCTGTACGCGTGGGGAGTTAGAGTCTCCCTCGTGTACCATTTTATTTTCATGCATTTAGACTCACATATGTTTTTATAACATATATTATTCGGTGAAAGACATTTATTTTTGTCCACTCACTCTAACGGTTTATATGTCTTTCCCTGGGCTCTTTGTTTTCAATGTCCAGCTTGCAGTTTGGATTCTGGTGTCGCACGTCAAGGTTGGAGGCTTAGTATTCGAGCTACTTTTCCTTCTCAGTAGGTTTCTTGTTTGGCCTACTATTGTGTATTTATGTATATACTAGAGGTCGCTCTGAATATTCTGATGTTTATATATTCATATGATTTTCCCCAGATTTATGTAAAGTTATAGTTTTTTTTATTGTTTTACATTATGATATGTTTTTGAGAAATCCGGATGGGATTGGTGCCCACGGTTTGGCTTTTGTGGCATAGGATGAAGTGTATTTTCGGGTGCAGGTTAATGGTAACTTCGCGATATAGTGAAACTCTGTCGAAATTTCTTTGGTTTTTGAAAGTTCACATTTTTAGAAAGGGTTTGATTCCGGTTTAGGAAACTAAATCGGGGTTGGGTCCTTTCAGCTTGGTATCAGAGCATTAGGTTTTAGGTTCTGTAGACTTCTATAGTTATGATACTAAGGGTATTTGAGAATGTACAGCATGCTTGGAGCGATGACCCGACTAGCCAACGGTTACTCATCAATGCTTCGGGTGTTGTATGTTTTCAAATGTCTGAAGTTTCATGATTACGTTCCTTGTGCTTTGTGACTATTGCTTTTCTATTATCATTAGGATGCCTCCTAGACGTGGTTCCCGTGTCAATAGGAATGTGGATCCTGATGAGGATCGTCTGACGCATGACTTGCTTATGTGAGTATTGCGTTTGGAAGAGCGTTTTGACCCTGTGGTCAAATCTCGAACTACTGAAGAGACTGTTTTCTCGGGCACAACTAATCCAGAGATATGTAAGGCTTGGTTGGTTCAGATTGAATGAGTTTGTGAGCGTCTGCGTTTGACTCCTAAGCAGATGACAGTGGCAGCGGTTGGTTTACTTGAGTCTGATGCATACTTTTGGTGGGTTAGCACTGATAGATTTCCGGTTGATACTCCATGGACATTGTTCAGAGATTTGTTTATGCGGAGGTATTTCAACCAGGCTACACAGTAGCGGAAGTATGAGGAGTACACCAACTTGAGAGAAGGTAGTATGTCTGTACTTGAGTATCGGGACAGATTTACTCGTTTATCCCGATTTGCTTGCGACATGGTGGCCTCCGAGGAAGCCAAGTGCCAGAGATTTGAGTTGGGTTTGAACCTGAACATCAAGGGAACATTGACTACGATGCCTCAGAACAACTTTGATGAGTTTGTGAGTGCTGCACTCTGAGGCGAGGATATAGAGAAGGAAAGGCAGATAAGATTCCAGCCTCGACGATTTGAGGAGGGTGGACCGAGTCAGGGACCTTCCAAGAGGCTGAGTTCTAGCACTTCGGGATCGGCATCATCATCTGGCAGTGGACCATATAGACAACCAGTTAGTACGGCTAGGCAGAGACAAAGATGGAGGAGGGAAATGCCACAGACACCACAGTACAGTGGGAGTTATAGCGGATCCAGCTATCCTCGACGTACCGTTGACACTTTTGCTGTACCGAGGGAGTATCCATTGTGAAAATTTTGCAACAGGCATCACTTTGGTCCTTGTCAGCGAGGCACTACTATTTGTTATCATTGTGGCCAGGAGGGTCACTTTGCGAGGGAATGTTTCCAGTCTACTGGTGTTGGTGGACAGGCAACTCAGAGTTCAGAAGGAGATCGAGGTACTACTTCTGGAGCTTGACCAGTACAGCCTTCTGGACAGGGCGGACAGTAGGGTCACCATCAGCGTGGATGACCAGCTGGACAAGCCAGGGTTCATGCTATGACATTGCGCAAAGGCAGAGCTTCACCAGAGGTTGTTATTGGTACGTTGCATGTTTTTGGCTACCCAGTACTTACTTTGCTAGATCCAAGTGCTACGCATTCATTCATATCATATAGATTATCATCTTTAGCTACTATACCTGCATCTCCACTTCCAGGGTTGTGGAGAGTGTTGTATTCATCCGGTGAGGTTGTGAGTATTGGTTGGATGTATAGGGATTGTGAGATATTTATGGGAGGTTATGGTTTAGCCGCGGATTTGTTATTGCTGGATATTGTCGATTTTGATGTGATTTTGGGTATGAACTTCTTGGAGACACATTGAGCTATGTTTGACTGTCACAAGAAGGAGGTGGTGTTTCGACGTCCAAGTTTCCCAGAGATATTGTTTCGCGGTGAGAATAATACTTCCCTGCCATGTGTGATTTCAGCGATGAAGGCCGAGCGGATGATGAAAAAGGGTTGTGTTGCATACTTAGCTCATATTGTGGATACAAAGGCTACTGTACCAGATATTAGTGACATTGAGGTTGTTTCTGAATTTCCAGATGTATTTTCGGAGGAGTTACCAGGTGTCCCTCCAGTTCGAGAAATTGATTTCACTAGGTGCACTTAGGTTTATTTGATGATACACAAATCGGAAGCTAGACAAATTTTAATTGATTTTATTCTTCTATCCCAAAATTAGTACAATGCCCGAGTCAAAACAATTCGTTATGACAATGGTTCTGAGTTTAAAGCCAAAGACTTTTATGCATCACATGGTATTATTCATCAAACGAGTTGTGTCAACACACCTCAACAAAATGGTATTGTTGAACGCAAACATCGTCACTTGCTCAACATGGCACGAGCACTTCTTTTCCAAGCCAACTTGTCAAAAAAGTATTGGGGGGAAGCAATCCTCACTGCTGCCTACCTCATAAACTGTACTCCCACTCCCTTACTCCAAAAGAAAAGTCCTTTCGAAATCCTATTCCACAAAACACCGACCTACTTTCATCTTCGAGTCTTCGGTTGCCTCTGTTTCGCTTCTACACACCCTAACAAGCCCACAAAATTTGATCCTCGAGCCATTAAGTGTGCTTTTCTTGGATATCCCCATGGACAAAAGGGATACAAACTCATTAATCTTGAAACGGGAAAAATCTTTGTGTCTAGAGATGTTACCGTTTACGAAGATGTATTTCCTTATCCAACTTCTGCAATTTCACTCCAAGATAAGGGTTTGCACCAACCTAGGGCTTCGGCAGAAACCAGGTCTCCTTTTCAAGCTAGGGTTTTTGATGATGAGTTTGAGAACTCTCGGGTCCTATCCTCTCCTAGGGTTGTAGACGTCACTCCGCCTACCAACAACCCTCCTTTTTCTCCTACCAACCCGACCAACACTCAAACAGAACTACCAATCACATCTCAATCTAATACCGTTGCTGGTCCATCTGATACTGAAACCCTACCTTCTGACAACAACGACCAAGTTCTTCTCATCCTAGAACTAAACACTATTGCTTCCACTCCAACTCAATGACGTTCTTCTCGTCTCACACAGACGCCGGATTTCTTGTGTGACTACCACATTGAGGCAGCTTTACCTTCTCGGCCTACTTCACCGTCCTCTCCAAATACTGGTACACAACATTCTATCTCCAATTTTTTGTCTTATGATCATCTCTCCACTCCTCACCATGCCTTCACAGTTAATCTCTCTCTTTTGAAGAACCAACTTCTTTTTCACAGGCTGTTAAACAAAAAGAGTGATGTGATGCAATGAAACAGGAAATTCAAGCATTGCAAGATAACAAAACTTGGAGCATCGTTCCTTTACCACCACATAAACGCCCTATCGAATGCAAGTGGGTGTGTAAGATTAAGCTCAAGCATGATGGGAGTGTCAAGCGCTACAAAGTTCGCCTTGTGGCAAAGGGGTATAGCCAAATTGGAGTTAATTACAGAGAGACATTTGCACCAGTAGCCAAGCTCACAACTATCTGAGTTCTTCTTGGCATTGCGTCTCTCAAAGGCTGGCATCTCCACCAGCTTGATGTCAATAATGCCTTCCTAAATAAAGATCTTCATAAGGAAGTTTACATGCAGTTGCCTCCCAGTTTTGGTCGAAAGGGGGAGCACACCGTATGCAAATTACACAAAAGCTTGTATGGTTTAAAACAAGCTTCCAGGCAGTATTTTCTCAAGTTGTCACAAGCTCTCAAGTCAGCCTGGTTTCAACAATCTTGGAGTGATTACTCCTTGTTCTTTTGAAATCAAGCAGGCAAGTTCACAGCATTATTAATATATGTTGATGACGTGATTTTAGCAGGCAATAGTCTGGACGACATCATGAAGACAAAGTTATTTCTCTCGAAGCATTTCAAGTTGAAGGATTTATGACAGCTTAAATACTTCTTGGGGATAGAAGTGGCACGATCCAAACATGGCGTCGTATTAAGTTAAAGGAAATATGCCTTAGAAATCTTAGAGAACACAAGCTACTTGGCTACTAAACCTGCATATTTTCCAGTTGATCCGAATCTCTCACTTACACAGCAAGGGGGAGAGCTTCTTTCAAATCCATCCCAATACAGAACGTTAGTTGGTTGTATGATCTATTTGACGATCACTAGACCTAATTTGGTCTATGTTGTCTATATCTTAACACAGTTCATGGATAAACCCCGAAAACCGCATCTAGATGCAGCACACCATGTTTTGCGTTATCTCAAGAAAACTCCTGGTCAAGGTATCCTGCTCCCTTCTACTGGTAAACTTGAGTTAACTGCTTACTATGATGCTGATCGGGCAAGGTGTAAAGATACAAGAAGGTTAATAACAGGAACTGCATCATGCTTGGCCGAGTGCCTATTTCTTGGAGGACCAAGAAGCAAACAACTGTATCTCTGTCTAGTGCAGAGGCTAAGTACCATTCTATGGCAAGCACCTGTTATGAGGTTACTTGGCTTCGAAATCTAATGCAAGAATTGAGCTTTAAACAGTTGCGGCCAACTACATTGTTTTGCGACAACCAAGCAGTTATTCACATTGTTTCCAATCCTGTTTATCATGACCGCACAAAACATATCGAAATTGATTGCCATGTGGTGCGTGAAAAGCTGCAGTGCAAAGTCATTTAACCAGCACATGTTGTCACTAAGGAACAGACGACTTATTTGTTTACAAAACCATTGAGTCGGATACAATTTCAAGCGCTTCTTAGCAAGTTGAATCTCATCAACATCCATTTCAACTTGGGGAGAAGTGTTGAAGGAAAAAAATCAGTCGTGTGAATAGAATACATGTAGTTAGAGTTATTTCCTACTATAACTAAGAATATTAAGAAACCCTGTGCAATCGAGATTGTGTAATCATAATAATCCTTAATTAACTAGGTTTGACATGTATAAATACTGTAACCTCCTATTGTGAAATCAACTGAAGAAGCTTTCAGCCTTCTGTCACCTAAACTTGTTTATGTCTCTTTAACTCTAGGATATTTGCACATATTTACCGAACTACCCCATCACCATTGCTGAAAACAAGAGAGCATCTAGTAAAACGTTGAATGCCTTCACTTGTCGAGTCCAAGCTGAGTTGACAGCATCGTCAGCACGTACGTGGTTCAACTTCAGCCGTGGATCGAATCAGATCATGCGGTAGAGAGTGATGAAGGCCATCATCATCATCAGTTGCTGGGTCTTGTGGTTTTCTGGTGTCACACAGATTCCCAGTAGATCTGAGTAAAGCTTGTTTTCATGTCGATCAATAAGAGTGAGGCCGGAGAGGGGAGGACTAGGATGGACCTTGGTCCATGCAGCTGTTATTGTTTGCGGTGGAAGCGGAGTAAGGCGGTACTGGGCTCTTTTTCTTGTCTTTTTGAATCAAACGATAATGCGTGGCAACAGCGGGCCATCACATACTTCAGAACTTGTATAAGCCCAGTTACTAGCTCATATAATCTAGACTGAGAAACGGCCTATGATGAGGTAGCTATATGAATTTAAACTAGGACTAGCCGACTAGGATTCACATTTCATATTTTTATGGGGAAACGTTTCTTTCAAGGTACTTGAATTTATCAATTTATCAGCTCTATTAACTTGATACTTGAATCTCGTACCTAAACTTAAAATTCATATCTTCATGATATTTAGAACCAATTTTTACATTTCAATTGTAAAAAAGGCTTGCATCACTGAGTTCCGAAACTCAAACATTAAGGATGCACTCTAAATCCTTTACCACTAGACCACAATGACTCCTTGTTAATTTATAATACATACATGTATTTATTACTCAAGTAATGGTGACTCTCCTCGATGACAAGTGCTTCATGAAACCGAGGTCGGTGCACCACAAAAAGCTCAAGAAGCTACTGTGAAAGCTCATGAGTCGCCACAACTGGGTCAATGCCAACGTCATCCTCAACGTTGTGCTCGACGCCAGAAACATCATGTCACCACCTACGACCGGCGGAGTAGTAAGGACAAAAGAAACTGACCTGGCTAACAGCGCGAGGCGAGCGTTGTCTTGTGACAGCGAGGCTTCAACCTAACCCAACCAAATTTGATTTGAAATTTCAGTTTTGTTTGGCTTGATTTTCTCCAGCCATGTCGATGTGATGAAGAAGATCAAAAACTGTCTCTTTTAAGGGTCTTGTGTGTGCTTAGCGTGCCACTGCCGAGGGTAAAATGTAGTTGATGTGATTTGTGCCACAATATCTTTGCTTCTTTACAAGCAATTGGAGCGAGGAGAGCACCAACCTTGCTCGTTGAGTTCTACTTGCCTAAGTTGTTTCAAGACTTAGGTTTTGTGTCTCTTCACTGAGCCACAAAAGGATCGATACTTTATACACAGTTGTTAATATAAAGCAGAGCAATCTTCAAGGGGTGAGTGATGAGAACATTGGATAAAGTGACTTCTTGAATCATTGGAATCTCCACACTCTGTCGGGTGAACCAGACTCCTCCGATCACTGTCGTCGTTGGGTTTGCTAGAGAGAACCTTCGAATCTCCACGTTCTGTCGGATGAACAAGATCTTAAGTTTGTTGTCGCTGGATTGTTTACTCACTGTGAGAGAGTAATAAATTACTTGTATGCAGATTCGTGTATGTGTCTGTCTCCTTTTTTTAATCTGTTTGGGTTGATCTATTTATAGATGCTGATGTTCTTCTCTTCTAATCACTCAAGAAAATATAAATGTATCTTGCGTAAATCTTCCTAGTTTTCTAAGGAATCTCATATGTGATATTCTTTTTCAGATTCAAAGCAATCATTCGTGAGCCGCAGAGGTCGGCCTATCTCAATTTGGCCCAAAACATATAATAAAATGTCTAATTTTATTTTGGACCTAAACATTGCCCCCCAAACCACGAGATTAACTCGTAGGCAATCAAAGGGGTCTTTGTTGCAACGTGTCATTCCCAACGGTTCAGTAGCCTCACTTAGGTCACTTGGGTACACCTCTTTAGAAAGTTGCGCCCAACATTTAAAAATACTTATATATTTACTTGTGTTTCTCTCTTTTCTCAAAAGCCTATTCGCTTTGCATTTTCTGAAATTTCTACTGCTATTTCAATCATCTTCTCCTTTTCTATGGCTATGCCGCTTTACCAAAAGTTCTTCCTAAAAGCATGTTGAAAGCTTCTATGCCCAAATGCTTCTGCGCCTCCATCGAGATCAAGTCTTTCCATATTAAAGACTTGATATCAGCAAGGGTGATGAAGTTATATTGGGTCTCACTGTTGATACCACCAAGGCCTCTTCTACTCTTAGTTAGGAAGTTCGTTGTCCTCTGCTTGTCAATCGTGATGAGGCTGCTAAGCCCATTTAGTGGGATGGAAAGAATTTCGATGTTAAGTTAGGTAAGTGGCCCAACAACAAGGAAGATGATATCCAGTGGTATAAGGATCAAAAATCTTTAGATGATGAATTCTGGGTATAGGCTGGAATTGCTCAAGCCTTGGATTTATGCTTCAATCTTTCTTAAGGAGGTGCCCGAGCTCTTGTGGTCGCCACGTTGTGCTTCTGGGAGACGAGTAGTAACACCTTTGTGTTTCCCTGTGGAAATACTAGTGTTAGTCTGCTGGATGTGGTCACTATTACTGGGCTTCCTACTGCGGATCGTCCCTACATTCCTAGTGCTTTGGATGATCGGGTATACTCGTTTCATGCAGACTCTCAACGTCATGTTGGTGTTAAATACTCCTTTTGGCGAAAATGCTACAGCGAGGCCTCTTTTCAAACCACTGTTGAACCTGGTCCTAGGTCTTATACATAGCGAACAAAAAATGCCTATGGAGGTATTGCCTTTTTAGAGTATTGGTTGTGTCACTATATCTTTTGTGTCGCTGCGGACAAGATGACAGGTACTTTCACTAAGGCAGCTGAAGCACTTTATAGTGGTCAAAGGCTTGGCCTTGCTCAACCTTCTTTGGGCGCCCTCTATCGTAGTCTCGGGTGGATATCTTTGAACTCGTTTAAGCTTAAGTTTGCTGGTCCTATTTGGATCTTACACCTCTAGCTCCTAAGGAGGACTTTGGTTCGTGCTGGAGACACTGATCTCTTCAGCTATGCTCACTATTTTAACTAAATCTGGTCTCTAAGGCAGTTTCTGAAGGAAACAGCAGAGTTGGTGGTCACTCGCAGGTACCCTCCTGAGTTGGCAACTGGCTTCATAGTTTCTCTGACCCAGACCATTGTTGCGAATGAGGTATTTATTCAATGTGTCTCCTTCTATGACATCGTCATTCCTGATTTAGTGGTATGGATCAAGTTGTATGCTCTTAATCATTTTGCACGACAATTTGGTTTGACCTAAGATCTCCCCTGCCCATTGATTGAATCATTTAACGGCTTTACTTCTTGAAGGACTTATCTGGACAAGCCTACTACGAGCACATTGTAGAAGTACATTACTCCCACCTTTCCTCTAGTCTATCTTGATGAAATACGTCGTCACACCATTTGTGCTACCTACTCTTCTGTCAGTGCTTATCCAGTCTGGTGTGAGCGACACTATGGTCACAGTTGGGTGAAGAGTGGGACCGATACGTTTCCATCGAATCTTCCCATAATCCATTCTTCCCTTCTTCAATCTTCCAGTAGATAGGAAGACTTTGGGCCACTCGAGGGTCCCTTCTCAAGGTGATAAGGAGGAGAAGAAGAAGAAGAAGCAAAAAGAGAGCAGTGCATCACCCTCTCCTACTGTAAAACGCTTCAAGCTTCTTTCAGCTAGTATGGCTGATGCGAGTCCTACAGCGAAAGCCTCTGTAAAGGCTACTGCAAAGTATGTTGTAAAAAAGAATCAACCTGCCCCCATATCTCCCATAATTGAAAACTGGGACCAAGAGGGTGAAGATTCTTCTTAGCAGGTGCCACTAGTTATCTTTCTTAGTCTTTGTCTTGTAAACTTATGCCCTGTTTAGTGCCTTTTTGTTTTAACCGTTTAGATGTTTGATTGTAAAAATAACTTCGTTGCTCTAGATAGAGTGCAAAAGTGGAGAAACCTGATAAGTGAGTTAAAGGAAATGCAAGTCTATGCTCACCCTCGGCAGTCTCACTTAACACTGCCAGTGAAGATAGTGAACCGCTGGAATTCCATGTTGCAAGGAATAAGGGAAAAAGGATTCAAGACGTTGTCCCTGCTAATTCTTCTTCATCTTTGGTTGGAGAAACCAACCATGAAGCGCCTACCAGTCAACCTTGTAATAGGGGTCCCTCTGTTGCTGCCTCATATGGAGCCCAATTGTAAGAGCAGACCGCTCTTCTTGAGCAGACCTATCAACAGCCCTTCCATGAGTTATTCACTAACCCAGATGCTGAAGTTGTCCAAGCTCAAGAGGTTGCCAAGGTTGTGGAAGCAAAAGAATCTGGAGAAGGTGATGGCTCCACGCTACCTGTAGAGACTGTTGCTTCTGAGGTAGGTCTAGTTTTAATGCTTTTGCAGAAATCATATCTTCTTGAGTTTTTTAACCATTATTTCTGGTTTGTATAGCCACACGTCACTATTATGACTCAATAAGAATCTATTCCCCAGGTGGGTGTTGATTCAACTGAGCATGTACAGCCGAAGACTAACGTGAAACAATCCAATGTTCCTGAGTCTACTCATGCTGTGACCCTTGTGGCCTCAAAGATAGGCCCTGTCTCAGTGGTAAAATTAGCTTTCATTGTCCCTCTTCATGTTTATTTATTACTATGTTCTGATTTTGAGACAATTCTATTCCTTTGTTCACGAGCCTCTTTCCCCTTTGAATACCAGCATGTATGATGCTTCCACTCCACCAGAGTTGCCTCAGGTCTGCCCTGTCTGTTATTTAGACCTCTGTTTTTGATTGGTGACCTGAGTTTTCTTAATACTGTCCTTATTTGTGCAGATCTTTACTCAAAAAGACCCCAACTCTAAAGAGCTCTCTGTTGACATGGGTAATCAATTCCTTGGGCAATTTGCCAATGTAATTTAAGGATGTGATGGAGTTGTTGCCCCCCGTGTTGCAGTTTCATCCCATACAGTTGGCCCCTCTGCTGGCCCTTCTGAGGATGGAGATTACATGGTGAAAACTTTAGAGGAAACTCAATAACTCTTCGAGGAACTGGTTTTTCCTGAACAAGAGCTACCGTAGGTACAAATCACTGTTGCCAATCTTCATGACCTCGGAGTTCTAGACCTCAAGAGTGAAGTAGTTTGTAATGCGGTCTTGGAGAATATTCGCATTGCTCGTTCTGCAAAAGATGTTGCCGACCCCCGTACACTTCAACTGATCGAATCGTTGCTTCTCCAACTTTTCGAGTTGTAAAAGACCGTGCTTGCTGCCAATGCTGATAAAGAAAAGGCCATTTCCCTTTGCAAAGATCATAACCGCAAATGAAAACAGCAACAAGCTCACACTGTAGCACTTGGGAGGAACTATTATAATGAGTGGGCTCATATTCTGAGTAAACGGTGTGAAATCGCTCGCCTGCAAGCAAAGCTACGAGAGATAGAAGACGACTTTAATAGGAAGAAGAACCAAGCAGCAGAAATCCTTGCAGTTGGAAAGGCCTCGCTAAAGAATGTGAACGAAATTTGTACTTTCGCTGAAGACGCAAAAGCCAAGTAGTCAACTGCCAATGCCAACTATCTGCGAGTTAAGACTCTACCCTGTGAGAGTTGAGTAGCTTTGTTGCTCATCTTCCTAAGAATTTTCGTACTAACTTTGGACTCGGCCCCAATTAATGGGCCTTTGAAATATTATTTATTTATTTATTTATTCTGGTCCAAGTCTTTAATTTCTCTCTGCATACTTCTGTTTTGTCTTCCATATGAGCCTCCAAAAATCACGCCGAGTGCAGAATATCTGTTTGCTTTTAATGCTTCATTAATTTGTTTCTTGAAACAGGTGATCTTCCATCCTCAAGAGATACGCAAATCATCGTGGAGCGCTGGACCTCCTTAATTACCGTATTGAACCAATGCAACGCTTCCCACTCCCTTCATTAAAGCCTCTAGGGTTAGGCCTCTATATATAGTACGTTACTTCTACCTTCATCTTCACAAAATACTTTCCTTTATCCAGAATGATCATGTTTCCCACTTGTGGCTTCTTTCTTTTCTGTTTCAAGGCATTCCCTCCAGATTTCTTGTTTTTCTAATGCCTCTTTAGGTAGAATTACTCAAGCTCAATCTTGTCTTAGGTAGGAGTACCTAAGCTCAGGCTCTCCGCTTGCATTCTTGTTCTCAAGCCTTTGAGAATTAGTTGGAAGCTCTGCAAGTTGTCCCCCACTCACTCCATCCCTGAAGACTTCTGATCCAGTCATTCGCATGCTCCAATCCACTCCCTGCAAGTTTCTATTACATGTAAGGGTGGAGTGTCAAAGATCAGGTCTGATGAAGGGAAGGCTTGTTGGGATTTATTGGGGGGAAAACCCCGAGTTTCCAGAGCTTGATGCAAGCAAATATAGATCTAGCCCTTAGTCAGTGACCGCCCACCTGGTGTTTATTGGGACTAAGAGCTAGATCGACCAATTTTACCTTTTTGACTACTAGATTTGGTCATTTTGCTATAGAGTTTTCCTCACTTGATGAGTAGTATCAGAGTTAGAGGCCGCAAAGCCTCAAAAAGTGTATTTTTTCTTCATCAAATGAAAGATTTACTTTACTGCTTTGTATATATCTTGTTTCTATAGCGAAAGTAGTTTCTATAGCAATGGTAAACCACTAAAGCTAGTTTTGAATAAAACTGTAAAAAGAACCCCCTTTAATAGGTTCTGAATCAAATGGAAAAAAACCAAAGTTGTAAAAAATTTGAAATTTTGGCCATGGAAGTTGGCCTAGATGTATACTAGTTGCCCCCTAGTTTTGCCTGGAGAGTGAGCTTCACTTATAGGCTGCGAGAGAGTGCAAAACTAAGTAGATGGCTCTGCTGGTGCTTCGTACTCCCAGACCGGTTTTCTATACTTCTTTAGAAATCGACCATTGATAGGGTTACGATGCACTGTTCCATCTATATTTTGAAGTTGGAAAACTCATTTGCTTTTTATTTTTTCGATCACAAAAGGTCCTTCCCATTTTGCAGACCATTTACCCCGTCCATCTTGTTTTTCATCAAGAGGGAGAACCGCCTTCCATACTAACTCTCCCTCTGTGAAGCTTAGTCCTCTAGTGTGTCGATCGTAAATATGAGCCACCTTTTTCTTCTCAGCGATTAGGTTGTTCAAAGCCTCAGTGTGTTTTTCATCAAAGTCTTCCAGCTTCTGCCACATCACCTAAACATAATCCTCACCAACTAACTGATATTGGTCCATGACTCGCAGAGACTGTACATTGATTTCCAGAGGTAAGATTGCATCATGACCAAACATTAGGGCATATGGGGTAGTGCATATTGGGCTGCGCTTCGAAGTACTGTAAGCCCAAAGTGTATTGAATAATTCTTCATGCCATAATTATGGGTTGTTTGCGAGCATTCTCTTCAGTATGTGTAGGATCCGCTTGTTGTTTGCTTCAGCTTGGCCATTGGACTGTGCATAATATGGTGAAGAGTGCAAAAACTGGATCCCAAAGTCTGTCATCAACTCCTCTATTTCTCCAGATATGAACGTTGCCCCCCCCCCGGGGCCTGAGACAAAATATTTTGGAATACCAATCCGGCAGATGACCTCCTCATATAGGAACTGTCTGATCGCAGCAGCAGAAGCGACTTTTAATAGCTATGCTTCCACCCATTTGGTGAAGAAGTCGGTAGCCACAATGATGAACTTGTGTTGCATGGATCAATGAGGGTGAATCATTCCCATCAAGTCCAGAGCTCATCCTCGCGCAAGCCATTGCTTAATGATTGGCTGTATAGGAATATTTAGAATATGACTAATTGGTCCATGAGCTTGAAAATCTTCACATCCTTTGGCAAAATAAATGTAATCTCTTATAATAGAGGGCCAAAAATAACCATGTCGTCGCAGCAACCATCTCATCTTAGGTCCTGATTGGTGAGCACCACAAACCCCTAGATGGACCTCTCGCAACAACATTTTGGCCTCGTTTCCATAGACACAAAGTAGATCAACACCATCCTCTCCTCTTCTAAGAAGCTAATCATTTCGAAGACGATAATTTTGAGCCAAATACCTGGTGCGTTTGTCTACAGAAGTGCTGGGATCCTTCAAGTATGCAATAATTGGCTACCTCCAATCTTCATCAATAAAACTTAAAACAGCTACATCATTCATCCTTTTCTTCTTTCTTTACCATAAAGGAAGGAAGAGTTCTACGTTCAACCTGTAAGATACACTCTTGCACACCGTCTGCGAGCCCGATCCCGGTAGCAAGCTGTTCTAGCTCATTTGCTACATAGTTTTCTCCTCTAGGGATGTGAATTAATTCTACATCAGTGAAAGCCTCTAATAACTCACTGGCTCTGTTTACGTATGGCTCTAACGTTGCACCAATATTGAATATTGCCTTGAGCTGTCATATTACTAACAACGAGTCACCCCAGATTTTTACATCCTTGACCTCTAAATCAATTAAAAGCTCCAATCTAATGATCAATGCCTCGTACTCTGCTACATTATTTGATTAATATTAATCCATCCTAAAAGAAAAAGAAAAGGTCACACCGCAAGGGTTTACTAATGCAATTTCTGCTCCAGCAAAAGCACTCGTACTGGATCCATCAAAATATAATTTCCATGGTTTAAAGATATATTAGATAACTCTAATTTTTTGAGTTCTGGAACTTCCACCATTAGATGATGTGCTAAAAAATCGGCCACTGCTTTGCCCTTTACTGCCTTCTGCAAAACATATTGCAGTAAAAACTCTGATAGTGCGAGAATCCACTTTAGAATCTGTCTTCTAGTATGGGTCGGGATAACATATATCATACAAAATCTGTTTGAGCGATGACACACGTGGTGAAGGACAACATCTAATGTCTTAACTTGCAGCCAGAAAAGTATAGAGCGAGGCACAAACTCTCTATTGGTGTATACTTGCTTTCACAGTCCGTTCGCATTCTACTTAGGTAGAAAATTGCTCACTCTGACTGGGCGTCATCATGTTGTGCTAACAAGTTTCCAATCGAGAACTTAGTTGCTGAGATATAAAGTTTCAAAGGCCTGACTGGCTGTGGTGGTACTAAGACTGGTGGATTGACTAAGTATTTCTTGATATTATCAAATGCATCTTGATAGATTGGCTCCCAAACAAACTCTTTCTCACCCTGTAACTTTAGTAATGGAGAAAAAAGCTTGGTCTTCCCTGCAGCGTTGACAATGAATCTTCTTAGGAAGTTAATCTTTCCCAGAAGATGATGCAACTCTCGCTTGTTCTTTAGTGGTGATGCTTTAATTACAGCTTCCTTCTTATCATCTGGGACCTCTATGCCTCGCTGGTATACTAAGAATCCTAAGAAATCCCCTGCTTGTAACCTAAACACACACTTGGTAGGATTCATCTTTAGTTGATACTGCCTCATTCATTTGAATACCTGCCTTAGGTCATCTACATAATCAGACCTCTTTCTGGATTTAACCACTATATCATCAATGTATACTTCCATGGTATTTCCTGACAAATCATGAAAGATGTAGTACATGACTTGTTGATACGTGGCTCTTGTGTTCTTCAGTCCAAATGGCGTATTGACATACTCAAATACCCCTAGTACTCCCGGGCATTGAAATGTAGTTTTATGTCGATCTACCACAGCAACTGGGATTTGATGATAGCCCGCTGTACCATCCATGAAAGTTAACATCTCATGTCTTTCCACTGAATCCACTAATAGGTCTGCCACTGGCATAGGGTATGCGTCTTTAGGAGTAGCATGATTCAATCCCTATAGTCAACACAGACTCGTATCTTGCCATTCTTCTTTCGTATTGGAACTATGTTGGATATCCACTCTGTGTATTTGGCCACTTGGATGACCCTAGACTTCAGCATCTTCTCTATTTATTTTTTTACGAGCGTCGTTGTTTCTGCGTTCATCCTCTGCATCTGCTGCTGAACTGGCTTCTTCCCTTCCATGATTGGTAATTTGTGTACCACTAGCTCTGGAGAAAGTCCTGGTGTATCCTTAAACTTCTCTGCAAAGCAATCTTTATATTCCAGTAATAACTCAATGAGCCTCTTTCTTTCCGTAGGCTCCAAAAAAAGTACTAATGGCCACTTCCATTGGCTCATTCATTGTTCCCAAGTTAATCTTTTTGGTGGGATCTCTTACTTTAGGTGGGGTATCATCTAAAGCTGTTGGAGCTAGCTGCATGACCTTTTCCTCTTCATCGATTCCTTGTTGTACGTCTCCATATATGCATTCTGTCGATGCGACTGTGGGCAGACAATCGTAGGCCTGCTTCTCTATCATATACGTTTGAAACCTTTCATATAGAGAAGCGCAAGCCTCTACTTCTGACTCCTTGGATGGTTGTATTATCATTGTTGGTTGGTTGAGGCTAGCTCAAGGAAACATAGATGTGCCTTATCATCTTTTGCTTGCATAATTCCCCGTTGAGCTAGTTCAGAGGCCGTTATGCCAACCGGTTGGCCTTTGTTATCAATGTCACATACCTCCAATGGTCTCAAGGTTCCATTGTAGTAATTGGCATCCAAAGCATTTACAGAGACGGAATATGATCTTGGATCCGTATTAATGATATGTGATTCCTCAATCTCCTTATTCCAAAGCAAAAGCTATTGATGAAGCGATGAAGAGACGCAATAACTCATATGGATCCAGTCTCTTCCTAGAACCACACTGTAAGGTGCATTACAATTTAGAACGAAGAAGGTATGAGTAGCTTCTACCGGACCAACTTTGGATTTTATGAATAATAACCTAAGGGTCTGCGACACTATCCCTGCAAAATTCCTAATGGTCATGGATGTAGCTTGTATAGAGGACCTAAGGGTACCAAGCAAATTCATCGCCCACGTAGTCAAAATGTTCACTGCTGCTCCAGTGTTAACCATGATTTTGCTGAGCTGTATGCCCCCATATTCGTTGTAATGTATAGTTGTATCATGTGTGAAGCCATGGTCGTAGTAGGTTTGGAGAACATCATATGTGATTTTCGCAATGCTGGCTCTATTGTTTGAACCACTTCTTCCTCTTTCTCCTGTTTTATGCTTACCGAAGTCACTTGCTTGGCTTCTACTGGCTTTGTGAACCAAGCTGATAATACATAAATCATTCCAACGTGCATGTCCATTACATCTTCTTCTTCATAATCCACCAATTGCTCATCGTCGTTGTCCTCTGCTACCTCATTCGTGGCTGATGCGCCTGCTGCACATTCTGGCAACACTGTTATGATAGGCTCTTGAACCTCAGATTTAGGTCCTTCAAACTTCTGGTTGGGTAATACCCCTATCTCTTTCTTGGCTTCAATACTTGAATCAAGGATTTTCTTCTTCTGTTCCTCAACGACTAAGGCTTGGGATGTCATCTAGGCACTAGCCTCTTGCTAGCTTCAGCTGCTGACTCGGTCTTCTTTTGAATTTGCTCCAAGACTGACCTTCGTACTGGTTTTTCCTCCATCTCGATTACTTTTCTTTGTCTTTTTTACATTCACTGCCTTTCAGATATTGCTTCAGTCTCATTGATTCTGAAGAAAACACTTGGATGAGATGTTCGAACCTTTGGTCTGTCAGAATTCTTGTCAAAAGTAATTACCGGGTTAGCTGCAAGTCTGTTCATTCTCCTTTTAATCTGTTCTAAAGATTCCACTAGCTGGTCTGGCTTTATTAACCCTTTGTCCAATGCTTCCAAAGTCCTTTTTGCTGAGCCAAACTGTCTCTATAACTTTTGCTTCCTTGTAGGAGTAATTTCCACTGTTTTTTCTCCTGTTTTCATGTACCAGACATCCTCTTTGATGATGGACCTGCTTGTGGGTGGGATGTAACGTTTGGAGTCCTCCTTGGAAACTTTTTGTACACCTTCGGTTAATTCAGATTTACTTTCTTCTCTTCGAAGCCTTTTGTATAAATTCGAGTCCTTTGGAGCTCCCTTTATTGCCTTAGGGCTGGGTGGTTGAAATTTCTTAGGATGAGAACTGATCTGTGGACTTGCTCGTACAACCTCTATAAACGCATCATAAGTCATCTTTAATCCATACTCTATCTTGCATCTTGTGCAAAGAACAACGAGAGTTGCTTTATGGATGTCATCTTTCTATTTCCCCTTTAGGTCTTCTATCTTTTTGCTTCCAGATGCAACTGCTTTGATAGTACCCCTAAGGTTCAGAGTTTGCTTTCTTTTTGCTCCACCTCTTCATGATACCTCCAAGGTTCCTACCATGAATAAACCAATGTTGATATCCTCCTTATATGCATCTGGCAATACGATTTTTCCTTTATCAATCCACTGTTGGATCTGCTTTTGAAGCTCTTGGCATTGATCTGTGTCATGTGTCCAACCATGGTGGAATTTGCAGTATGAGTTTCTAGTTGCCCCTCGCATGTCTGGTGTTGGGCCAAAAGGTACAGCTGCAATTCCCTCACGTATGAGGTCGTCTAAGATCTTTGCCGCTTTGTCACCACGGAAGGTATTTGCAGTGCTTGATCGTAACAGCTCAATAGTGCTTACTGAATTTTTAGCAAATGGTTGATGATCCAGTAGGGCAATCTGGGGCGCTGCTCTATTGTGATTCTTCCCTTATAGATCCACTTTTGGATCTAGTCCTTCAACTTCACACAATCCTTAGTTGTATGGTTGTTCCACATGTTATGGAACTTGCAAACTTCTTGCCCTTTAGCTGCTCCGCTGTTGAGTATGCACCAAAGTCTATCTTGGCTGATTTCTTATCTAACAAGTCATCCAGAATTTCATGTTTTGCATTCGCATCGTATGTATATGTTTCAAATTCTGGTTTGGTGAATCGCACTGGTCCCTTGGTAGGTGTTACCGTCTTGGACTTAACTTGATGATTGACTGTTAACTCTACTCCAGCCACTATTGTGTCTTCATCTTTAGACTCGTCAGACTCTTCTTCTAGGTAAGTCACAGCGACTGTCTTATGTCGTTCTTCATGATACGAAGCCTTTGCATGATAGGTACCTCTAGACGCATTACGTCTATTATCAGCCTCTTAGTACATTGAATGAGTTTGAGCTACTACCTTTATGAGTGCATTCAAGGAAGTAAATTTCATGTCCACATACTTGGTATGCAGTCGTTCTTCCAGGCCCTCTACTACGATATCCACCAACTCCTCCATAGTGCATGAAGTTTTGCTCTTGGTATACGTCGTTCAAAACTTGTGTAGGTATGTCACTGGGGATTTACTAAGCATCTGTGCCATTTGGCATAACTTTCCTAACTTAACTGTAGGTTCCACTCCACCAAAATGCTCAGTGAAGAATCTTTCCATCATAGCCCAATTGAGTACTGAAGCCTGTGGTAAATTGGTGTACTAATGTAATGCATCTCCCGACAATGAAGATTCAAATACCCTGAGTTTGAATTCACCAAGAGTTCCTCATAGGTTGCATTGAGCTCTGAATAATGTCATGTGGGTGGCGGCTGGCTCTGATCCTTCCCCGCTGAACTGAGTAAAGGAAATAGGTCGATAACATTTTGGCCACTTCCAATCACGTGGTAGCAGACCCAGAGGATCCCTGTAAGTTTCAGTCACTCTGGCTCTAGCAGACAACCTCTGTGCAATTATTCTGTTGATCCGCTCTTCTAGTTTAAGCTCTAGTAGCGGAGGAGGAGATTCTGGATGTTGAAATTCTTCCTCATCCTTTGGCTCTTCTTCACGGTTGTGTACAACTGGCATAATGTTCAACCTTTCTGTTATAGCGGTTAAGCTCTCAGTCATTTTTTTGTTAGAGCAGTGATTGAGTTTGATAGACTATCAAACTTTGTATTGTATAATTGTCGGTCCCCTTGCATGGAGGCCCACATATCCTCAACTTTTGTTGTGAATCATGTGACTGATTGGTCACTTTTGATGTGGTCTAGTTGACCATCAATGTGCTGATCTCTTTCCATGACGTAGTCATGGAAAGCCGCTGAATTAAGAGCTTTAATCTCGACAACTAATTTATTTTTGAAGGCCATTGCTGCCCCAAATCGTTGTATGACTTCTTCGCTGCTTAGACCCCCGCAACTAGCTGAGTTATGTTCCTAAAAGTTAGGTGACAGGAGTTTGCGGCAGCTAGAAAACTTTCTTCTATACTGATTGTCAATGATTACTGTTAAGAGACACTAAACCTGAGTCCTACAGGGCGTGCCAAAATATTTGGCTTGATTTTCTCCAGTCATGTCAATGTGATGAAGAAGATCACAAACTGTCTCTTTTAAGGGTCTTGTGCGTGCTTGGCGTACCACTGCCGATGGCAGAATGTAGTTGATGTGATTTGCACCACAATGTCTTTGCTTCTTTACAAGCGATTGGAGCGAGGAGATCATCAACCTCCCTCGTTGAGTTCTACTTGCCTAAGTTGTTTCAAGACTTAGAATTTGTATCTCTTCTCTGAGCCACAAAAGGATCGATACTTTATACATAGTTATGAAGATAAAGCATAGCAATCTTCAAGGGGCGAGTGTTGAGAACACTGGATAGGGTGACTTCTTGAATCCTTGGAATCTCCACGCTCTGTCGGGTGAACCAGACTCCTCCGATCGCCGTCGTCGTTGGGTTTGCTAGAGAGAACCTTCGAATCTCCACCTCCACGCTCTGTCGAGTGAACAAGATCCTAAGTTCGTTATGGCTGTGTTGTTTACTCGCTGTGAGAGAGTAATGAATTGCTTGTATGCAGGTTCGTGTATGTGTTTGTCTCCTTTTTTAATCTGTTTGGGTTGGTCTGTTTATAGATGATAATGTTCTTCTCTTCGAATCACTCAAGGAAACAAAATCGGACTAGGAAAATATAGATGTATCTTGGGTAAATCTTCCTGGTTTGCTTAGGAATCTCGTATGTGATATTCTTTTTCAGATTCACAGCAATCCTTCGTGGGCTACATAGGTCGACCTATCTCAATTTGACCCAAAACATACAATAAAATGTCTGATTTTATTTTGGGCCCAAACAAGTTTGCCACGTCATAAAGAATGACAGAGTTGAACGGAAAATGTGTCCTAGGTACCACTAAGATACGATTTTTGAAGTTCAGGTATGAGATTGATACTTTTGAAAGTTCAGGTATCAAGTTGATATGACCGGATGAGTTGAAGAACAATGGAAGAAAATTTTCCGTTCTATCTTACAAGACTGAATATTTGCATAACTTTTCTCAATATTAGGGATAACAAAATAACCCGAACCCACGGGTATCCGCCTGAACCGAACCCGATTATTAAGGTAAATAATGGGTATCGAGTATTTACCGAACCCAAACACGACCTAATGCTGACAGTTATAGGTCAAGATGGATATGCATATATCAAACCCGGACCCGAACACGACCCGCCTATTTTTTAAAGAAAAATTTGTTATATTTTATAATTTATATCTAATTTTTAATAAATTTTATAGAGAATAATGCATTTATAATCCTATTTTTGTATAAATACCTTTTATTTTATCTATTTTTTGTTCGGGTAAACGGGTCGGGTTCGGATATTAAATATTCGATGAGTTCAGGTCGGGTGAAAACCCCGAACTAAATAATTTTTGGTTTGGGACGGGTTCAACCGGATGGGTTAGTTTTGAGTTTGGGTACCCAAAACTCAACTCCGACCCGACTCAATCTGTTGTCATCCCTACTTAATATGTCCAAATCGTGAATGAATGGGATGAGAAGGGCTTAATTTCGGAATGAATATTCGCATCTAAAATTTCAAGTTTAAACTAAATCTAGACCCAGTACCGTGCCACATCTTTAAACAACATGTGCATAATAGGGCGAATCAAGCACACTTCAAAGTCAGAATTAGCAAAACTTATATCCAGCCCTACTTCTAACAATCCAAACGTGAATTTTACTGTTCGAACCTGAAACATATTTGGAAAAGTTTCAAACTAGAGGTGTATCAGAGGTGTATCCGGTCAAATTTTAACTATATTACCATTATCGATTTATTTTTTTCCTTTTTCCTTTTAACATTTTCAAGTTTTTTTTTTGAAAGGGACATTTTCAAAATTTTCAAAAGCTTAAAAGTTGAAAATACTTATTCCGGGTTTGGGGTTTTCAATTCAAGCCCTCCGAATTTGGGGGTTTCCAACTAACCAAAAAAATGGCGATGCTGAGAGCGCATAAGAAGATGAAGCTGTCATCCGATCTGCCGCCGAGGAGCCACGGCGTCGTTTCGACCACCAACAACTGCGGCGACAAGGACTTGAACAGTCGAAGATGGGAGGAGTTGGAACGGGACTGTTTGGCAAATGTGTTTGCCAAAGTCGGAATGGAGTCTCTACTCTTGTCTCTTCCTTTTGTATGCAAATCATGGTACGCAACTACTCTCAATCCCTTATGTTGGAGATTCCTGTCTTTCCCGGACTTTGAGCCTTATCCTCTTTTTACTGCTCCACCTTATGATGATGTTCATAATCTCCCATTTGCTCCTGATGACATTAACCTCGAAGAAGTCGAACCCAACACTTTTGGGTCCTTCTATGATAAGTTTGTAGAAGACTATAGAATCGATAGGACTCGTTTCTCTATCACAGCTTTTGTGAAATATGTAGTGAATCGTAGCCAAGGAAAGGCTCTTTATCTCAAGCTACCTACATTTTGTACTGAGGAAGCTTTGAGATATGTCTCAGATGCGTGTCCTCAATTGAGGGGTTTGCGATTTCCGGATGATTTGGTGATTTTCAAGCACTCGCAAGTCATTCCGGAAGTTATAGGGAAATGGAAGTTTTTGAAGCATTTGAGTTTGGGAGGAAGCATGGCGAAGATTGCGATGCAGTACCATAGAAGCGGGGAGTACTTGTGTAAGAACTTCGAGGGGTTGTTGTCGTTGGAGGACTATGATAGTCCCAATAACAGTACTAATTTGTGTGAGATTCTGGTGCAGATTGGCGTTCACTGCAAGGAAATCATGAGTTTGCATGTTTTTGATTCTCTTGTTGGTGAATTTGAGGCATTGACTATGACGACAATGCTGCCGAATCTTGTGAATTTGACCCTGGGGCAATCTCAGATTACACAAGATAGTCTTGTTATGCTTTTGAAGGGATGCAAGAAGCTTTGCTGTTTCCATTTGGGGTATTGTGAAGGGTTTGAAGAGTGTGATGAAGAACTGATAAAGCTTGCTTCCCATATTAATGACTTTAGGTGTAAGGATGCTCCCAGTAAGTTTTATACTCGCTTCGATGTACTGAAGAGGATTGTTTTAACAATGGGGATAAGGAATCAGGTTTGGAGGGAAAGGAAAATTGTTATGGGAAAGATGTTGCAATAGACCAGCAAGGAGAGTGTTGTTTTATGCTTGGTCAACTCTAGGTTCTGAAGTCACATTGTATTCCTAGATCTCGGTGCTGTGTTTTCAGATACAGCACCAGAAAGGAGAGTGTTGTTTTATGCTTGGTCAACTCTAGGTTCTGAACTCTGAAGTCACATTGTACTCGTGGATCTCGGTGCTGTGTTTTCAGATACAGCTTGTTTGTTTGTATGCTTTAGGGTCAAATCCATATTGGTCCTTGTGTTTTATGACCTTTATCCAATGCCAATCTTGGCTGTTGTATCACACTATTAGGCTATTAAATCTTATTACCAGTGATTGATTTTCGTTAATTTTATCAAGCTATCAATTCAGGAAAATTTGTGCTCAAGATCAGTGAACGGTGAACATTGAACAATAAACATTCTTTGCTATCTATATTATTTCAAATTGTTATGGTATCAGTAGTACTGGAACTAATGAACTAATGAGGCAATCTCAAAGTTCATCGGTTTTTGAACTTGTGAGGAGAATTCACTTGTCTGTACCAATACCAGAATTTGAAAGTTGAAACAAGCATTTTCTTTTGTGTTTCACCTGCCACTTATTCCACATACTCTACTTTCACTAATTAAACAAAGCTGAAACAACAATAAAGAACAAATAACAAATCCTTGGGTCTGATTTTATGAGTTGTACAATTTTCTTTAATAAAACTTCACTTATTGCTCAATATCTGCGCCTCCATATGTTGAATTGCCTCTTCAAGTGATAACTTTTCCTTCTAGAGAGATTGAAGCTTATCAGCATTTGCTTTTTGAGTCGGTCTCGGAGGCCTTCTCATTGTAACCAGCAGAATTCATTTGCTTTGACATCTTCTCCTGTTGCAGTTTAATGCTTTCCAACTTTTTCCTCATCTTTTCAAGATCAATTTCGGCAGAACGTGATTCCGGAAGCTCTAGATAAACTGAAAGGCTTTCTTTGGCAACCGACACAGCATATCCAGTTGGGACATCATTATTGCCACTGATTACTATCACAGATGACATATTGGCAAGAGTTTCAATCTCGAGTTTGCGTTTGCCTGTTATCTCCCAATATGACTCAGTTCTTCCACAAAGCACAAATGCTGGCCTTCTTTCTCTACCCTCTTGGGCAAGTGAAGGGAGAGATGCCACTATTGAGCCTACAAGACTCATCTCAGCCTCCACTGTCTCATTTGTCCAGCACTCCACAGCGGATGGGTATTGGCTTATCATGATTGATGCTGCCCTCTTGTGATGCCCAGATGATGGAAGACGCACTAGTACAAAAAATGGATTTAAGGACCTTCATTTGTATCCAAAAGATCCTATATCAGGGCATGGTAGTAAGTACCATACTAGGACATAGCATAAACGTTCTAAAATTTAAAAGTCCTTGTATCTAAAATTACATGTCTTCTAGGGTCTTTTAGGACGGCAGAAAAATTAATGAGACATCCTCGTCGGGATATGATGATCAAAATCTTGGAAACTCTTATGGTCATCTGTTGTTCAGAGCAAAGAAACATATGGATATACCTATCGATTTTGATGGGGTAGATGAGATTCACAATCTTCATCTGGTTTCGACATCTAGGCCGACTACAGCACCTAATGTTGGTCAACAAGATTCTTTTATGACAATCTCTTGATGCTCACTGCTCATTCTACAAAGCTTATTCATTAGCTAAGTTACAAGCTAGGCATTCCTTTGCAATTAACAACACTGAAAATATTCCCTTCTTATAGAGAATTCATGGTGGTATTTGTGGACCTATCAAACCGGAATATGGACTATTTAAATATTTTATAGTTTTAGTAAATGCATCAACACGATAATCATACGTTGCTTTGTTATCCACAAAAAATGTTGCATTTGCAAAACTTCTGGCACAGAATATTAATATAACTCTGATTTCCTTGAGACGCCATTAGATTCTATTCTTCATGACTCTTGATATTACTAAACTCACAGTACTCCAAGAACAACAAGTAAGAAGCTTTTGAGGAAAGACTGTTACCAAAGATATGAAGATGAAACTAAGCTTTGGACTCCCAGATCAAACAAACCCACCGATCCAACAACTGCAACTCGGCCTGTACTGTGTAGATACTTTTGTTGACTAATCTCCTTAGGCTTCTTCCCTACGAACAAAAACCCCAAGTCTTCTGAAAACCCTAATCTTTGAGGAAGCACCAGAATCAAAAGCGTGAGCTTAATGCTATGATACCATGATAGGAATCATGGCACCAGTATAAGAAAAACAAAAAATCAAGCTATGAATCTCTGTATATTTCACTCAAGAACACAAGGATTTCTATTACCTTCTACGATAAGTTCGTCGTGGAAAACCGAATTGACCCTAATCGATTTTCGATCACTATTTTTATAAAACTGATAGTCGATCGTAGCAAGGGGAATGCTTATAAGCTAAAGCTACCTCAGTTCTGTACTGAAGAAGGTTTGAGATATGTGGCTGATGCTTGTCCCAAAGTTCAGTTTCTGCAGTTTTCTGATGACTTGGTACTTTTCAAGCACTCTCGGTTTCTTCCTGAAGTGATTGGGAAATGGAAGTTTCTAGAGCACTTGAGGTTGGGAGGAAACATAGAGTATCATGGGGCAATTCGAAGAGAGGGGTGGGGAGCATTTGAGTCGAGATTTCGAGCACACGCTGTCGTCGTTGGACAGTAGCAATGACACTGCTGGCAATAGGACCTTGCTCGAAACCCTGGTGCAGGTCGGCACGCACTGCAGGGAGATGCAGAGTTTGCATATATGCGATGCTAGTGTTGGCGAAGCTGAGGCATCGGCCATTGTGGAGGGGATGCCTAATCTGTTGTATTTGACTCTGTTACAGTCTAATGTGGAAAAGGATAATCTTGTTAAGCTCCTGAAGGGATGCAATGAGCTTTGGGGGTTCGATGTGTGGAATTGTGAAGGTTTTCAGGAGAATGATGAGGAAATCTTGAAGCTTGGTTCTGAAATTGAGGAATTTAAGTGCAAGGTTGATCTTATTACATATAAGTGCTTCCATGAGTTGAAGATGGTTATTTTGACCCGAGCCAAAATGAATCAAGCGTTGAGGGACAGGGAATATCCAGTGGAGGGTTTGCTTGGATTATAGATCTTCAACTCTCAATTTGTCTTGTTACTATACTATGGATTTAATATTAGTATTGGGAAATTATGGATGTATTGTTAGCATCCCGAAACTATGGATGTATCGTTAGCATTCCAACACTATGCATGTAATGTCTATGTTTAATCTAATGTCGAGTATTAAGGTTTGTATGCTCAATCTTTTGCCTTAACATTTCTAGTCCTTGTTGTACATTCAAGCTATTAGACTTTTCATCACTATACAATAAGCTAAAGGATACCGCCATTTTAGTGATGAAACGTGTTTGTACATTGAGGTACACTGAGGTTGAGTTTGATAGCCACGATTCTTTCGGTCAGGTCTAGTCTCTCAAGCTGCTGATTTCTGAAGACTGAGAAATGGCAAGGCAAGACTATTTTGCTACTGTAACTTGCTGGGAGAGTTGCTCTATTTTCTTATTTGGATCAACGAGCATTTTTCGAGGTCTTTACCGACTTCCATTGCCAATTGCAAAATCAGCCAAAAGAAATAAAAAATTATCCTTCTCAAATCTCTGAACTTTGAACAATGATGTATGAAAAATAAATTTCATTGACAGGAGGGGAATGAACACATAATTAGGTATATTACCATTCTCTTTCTTAAGTTTCATCCAAGTAATGCACTTCCAAGGAGACTAAACAGATTCCGCAGACCCAGTATTCCTTGCTGTAACAATTATTTCGGAATCGATTGAAGCAGAACTCAGCTTCTGCGGGGTGTTTTCGCCTACTGATTCCTCCATCTCCTCAATGCTGACAATCTGAATATTGACAAAGTTGACAGCGAACATATGTATGAGCTCAATTACTCTTGTCAAATCTTGGAAGAGAAACTAAGACATTTTGGGATATATGAATTTACCTTAACTGGTGATCCAGTGGCCTTCTTTTGCTGCTCCTTTTCTCTCAGAGATTTAATCGGAGAAAACCTCTGCTCCAATCCCAAACAACATAAGCAAAAGAAAATAAAACCAAGATAAAAATAGAAAATAAGTTGATGAAATAGGAGCTTACAATAGCATGACAGTGAAGCTGATTTAATCTGAATACCCTATCCACATCAATCTCGAACATCTTCTGAATCTGGCCTCTGTTTTCGACCTCCTTCATTTTCAAATCCAGCACTGCACCTCTTTCCTTGAGCATCTTCCCCGTACTCTCTTTGTCCACTCTCAGCCTCTCCAGCTTCTTCCTCATTGCGCTCAGCTCCTCCGCCAAAGACGCATCCATGGCAGCTGTCTCGATCATCTGCGCCGCTGCCGCGTAAACCGCACCGTTCTCCTTGTTGTTTGAGGGCATGAAGAGAGAGATGTTAATGCAGTCTTTTGCTTGTGGCTGCTTGGCCTTTGGAATTGGAATTGGAGCTGGAGTTGCAGGAGAGTTGACGGGTTTGAGCGGCGTCCGGCCACTTTTTGGCCGGAGTATGTGGTCTCCGGCGAGTGGCATTGTGGGTTAGTGTGTTTGGGAGTGAAGATGTTTTTTTTTTTCGGGAGGAGTTGGATTGATGCAAATCTAGTAATCTTGAGATTAAAGAAGAGGAGGGATAGGGGATGTTTGAATTTGAAAAGACCGGCGCTAACGGCTCCAAAGTTTGTTTATTTATAATTTATAATGAACATTTAACAAAAGCAGCAGATTCGAGTTGGAGTTTATTATTGTGTTTGTGGAATATGATTACGTAAAGTGGGAGCCTTTCCTAGGTGTAATTATGCTTGCTGTTTCACAAACGACCAAAATTACCTGACGCAGATACAAAGGTCGAACTGCCGTAGGTTGTGATTTAGTTCAGACTAGTTGTACTTGGCGTACATATTAAACTCATTCCCCTTTATAATGAATTAGTCAATTTGATGTATTGATGCCTTAATTAGTTTGATCTTATTTTTATATTGGTTTAACCTAAGGATGTGGCACGGTTCTCAAATGAAAGTGAAAAATACGTAAAAAAAAAATGACATAATATGAACTTTATATTACAATAAACTCATATAAACTATTTCGAATATTAACAAAACACCATACAATAACTATATAAACAACTACGCACCAACTAACAACGAATAGCTCCTCAATGCTCGTTCTTCTATCTTCTATCTGTTTGATCTTATATGGAAAGATTGGATGAAGTTTGAGTTGTTAGATTGCGGGAAGAAAAATTGAAATCTGAATTTGTAGCTTTCTATCACTGCCATTCGTTTCTTTAGTTTTCTGCGTCTCTATTTTGTTTCTAACTTTCAAAAGATGTCCCAGACTTCAATAGTCACTTACTTGGTCAGAATCCACCGTTTGACTGAGCCAGTGATATCAAGCTGTTCCTGTGCCGAAGTTGAATATCCTGTATTCATTCGCAGTTTCACCCCTACAGTTCTTGACTTAGAGCTCCCAAGTACCCATAAATTGATAAACATAACTACAAAACACATTTCTTTGCGTAGTGCTACATATAACACCATTTCTAATTTAACAACTATTTCTTCAACAGTAACATAGATTATGACATACATTCACATCAAAGAAAAAAAAGGTCACATTCATGATTCATCTCTGTTTGAAGCTGCCATTCACTAATTTCTTAAGCTCATATAAGTTACATGTGCCACAGAACAAACCTACACCCATATATGTATGTATATATCTACAATAAAAAAACAATACCCTGGTGATCAGAGCTCGATCAGAAATAATCCATTGGAAGCTCCGGCTCCCAATCATCATCTGTCTTGTTTTTCCTAGAACGAAACTTCTGGTCACCAGAACTTTTTCTTGTGCGCTTATCAGATTGTACAGTTGTTTCAAATTCAGAATATTCTTCAATCTCATCTATAGTAGTCCCAGCAATTTGGTTGTCCAAGAATCCCTGTTATTACAATACCAGAAATGGTCACATACATGTACTGTCACTTGTGGTACCTTATGAGTAAAATTCTCACGCAACCATTTATCTCTTGAAGATTTTGGACAACAAAGGTCTATGTTACTACATGAACAGAGGTGATATGTATACATTCATGAAAAACCAGTCGCGAAATAATGCCAACTAAACCATGAGTAGTGGTTTCATTCTACAGAGAAAAGTACCTTGGTCAGCCTGTGTATGCGAGATGCTGCGGCTTCGTGCACAATGACGGCATCAGATACAACTTCGAGCACATCCTCAACAAACAAAGCATATGTACTCACCTAAAATAGTGGAAAGCAGATAATGTGAACAATTAATGTCTTAGGCAAGCAAGAAATTTTAAATGAAACATAAGTAACTTTCAAATTTTTAGCCTTGGCTGTTGCATTTTACAGTTACATCTTCACCTACCAAACTTGACGGGATTATTGCAATTCCAAATGAATCAAGCTCAAGCGATTCAACAGCCCCTGAATTGATGTTGAAACTGTATCCCCGCACCTAGACATGCAGCATGAAAACAATTTAGGTAACCAAGGAAAAAGAGATGCAGACACAGCAGCAATACAGTTATCCAAAGACTCACCTTTCCGATAGTTCGTCGCCCTGGTGTTACAACTTCGTATCCTACCTAGCAAAATCACGACTTATGAATTCAAAGAGTAAAATGCAGATATTATATAAAACTGAACAAGACAGAATTCATAACCTTTGCAATCATTGGAAGTTCTCAAGCGATAGAATTTACAGTAATCAGCTAACACTCAATCTGAATACATGCACTCAAATAGAAGACTGACAAATAGATGCATGAAACACACACAAGAAGCACCCCCATTGGATTTGTTACTGGAAATATCGATGTAAGAACTTAAGCAATATATCAGGAGAAGACATAGCATACCAATGTTTGCAGTCCAGCCATTTTAAACTCATTGTCAATTACACTCTCATCCTCCACAAGCACAACATCACCAACCTGCAAGATTAACAATTGAAACAGTAACCACCAAAGAAGCATATAGATAAGAGCCCAAGAAGCCTAGATTGATAACAATGTAACGAAATGTGTACCTGAAAAACATCCTCCAGAAGAAAGCGTTCAGACTCTCCTGAAAGCAAATTCCTCCTCACTTCTACAAACATTACCATCCACTACACACAGAATAAAATAAGGGCCATACACTCATAGCAAGTACAAGTCTTTCAGAGTAGAAAGAATGTGAATAAGCTACTCAATACTAAAATCCATCATAAGAAACATTTAGTCATCAAGCTATCAACTTTTGACACTTACTGAGGTGGTGTTAACCCAAAGCTGTGATACAAAGCCCAAGCTGAGAGCACTTTCAATACTGAAGACTTGCTTAGCTAATATACTCGACCTCCTCATCAGCTGCCTCCTTTTCTTCATCCCAACACTTTCTTCGACGCGCTTCAATCCTTCTTCATTCTCCAAATCCTCACCTCCACTAGTCTTCGGTTCAAGAAAACCCGAACCCACTTGAGTAGCATTGCCTTCTTTACTGGGTCCAATCCCATTTTGCGTTTCATCTCTTGGTTGTGATTCTATGTCGAAAAGATTCTCCTCTTTCTCCTTGAATCCTAATTGGGCAGAGGCCTCTGATGGGCTCTCACTGACTCTTGTTCTAGTGAGGAACATGGACCTCCCATTTCTAGCTAAGGTTGATGGGTTCAAGCAATTTGGGGATGAAAAGTAGAGATGTTGTGGTCTATGATTGAGTCTGGGAAGCCCTAATTGTTGAAACTTAGTGAGAGCAGAGTAGAGGGAACTGGAGGGAAGACAGTCACACATGGTTTACTCCCCGGAGCACTCGAAATTCGAAAAGGCTGATCCAGCTATGTCAAAGTTCCCAACCGAGTAACTGGTAGTCTGGTCGAGGAGAAACAAGTTGGTGACAAACAAACGTTAAGATAGAACGCGCCCCACGCGCGGAGAAAAAAGAGAGAAGTTTTGTCGTCGGTTTGTTTTGAAAAAGCCTGTCCGACGGCTCGCTTGGTTGGCGCCGGCCTCTGGCTGCGCTGCTGCGTAGTGAGTAGTGCCGGACAGGCGGTTTCTTCCCAGATTGATGCTGGCTTCGGGAGTAGTATGCCTGGGTTTTGCTGGAAACGGTGGTGCGCGGCTCACGACGTGAACGCCTCTTTCTCCGTCGTCTGGTGGCGCGACTTGGCGGAGGAAGGGGGTGTGACCGTCGCGCAGGTCTTCTGGCTCCTCTGGGGCTGTGTGGAGTGGGTCGGCATCGGGCTACTTTGCGGTGGTCGGGGAAGAATCCTGACGGCGGCGAGCGAATGGGTGCGGGTTGACTTTGGTCAACAGCACCTTTAACTGGGCTGTGGTGTCAACGTTTTCACTGGGGTAGATTATTTTTGGGCTTGCGAGTTTTCTTTAGACCTATTAAGTCTTTACTTTCCTTATTTAGGTGAAATAAACTGTTTAGCTAACTCTCGTTTCGCTAATATGTTTACGGCCAATGTGGTGTTGCTCCTGGTTATGTACAGTTCTTACATTAATATGGTGTCGCTTCTGGCTTTGTCTAGTATTTACACCAGTGGTGGTTGTTCTGTTTATGTCCAATTTTAGGTTTAATAATCGTTGGATAATCTCACATGTTTCCATATCATTGATTAGTCAATTCCACATCAGTTTAGTTCTCTTTATCTCCAACCTCAATGAAATGAGAGGATTGGCCGAGGGTGCTTATAGCTGCCACCTGAAAGTGGCTTGCTACCTGTTGGTGCAAGTCCCTTACATTAGCGATTATGAGTTCTTGTGCATGGGTTTTGTAACCCCCCCCCCCCATTATCCATCGTTTATGGTTACGTTCTTGTTTGTGTCTCTTGATTTGGATCACTGATCTTGATCGGCAGCTATGGTTCCTCCTTGATCTCGGTGGTGAAAAGAGCATTGTTGTTGGTGTTGGTTATTCTTCGGTGTGTGTGCTGAGATTATTTTGGCGTCGGTTCGAAACTTATCATTGGGATTTCACTCTTCTGGCGCCTCTTTCGGTGATCTTTGCACTGTGTGTGCTTATGTAACACAGTGAAGACGACGATAGTAGCAGTTTAGTTTTTACGATATTTTCTATTTTTTTAGGATTGCTCTCATTGCCCTGACCGTCTGTGGTTTAGGTTCGAGACGCAATTTTCCTATGTTGTTTTATCTTGTATTTAAGCTGTTAGGGCGCTTGCTCGGTGAGGTTTTTCCCTCCGGGTTTATTTATGGAAGTTACTCTTTGATAAAAAAATATAAAAAAAAGGAGAAACAAGTTTGTACGTCAAGTCGTTGAAAATTATAGCAACATCATACGACGTCAAGTCGATCCCCCATGGGCATAGCGACTATTCTAAACGAAGAGGTATAAAAGGCCGTCTAGGCCCCGTCTAGGCGCTAGAAGGTGAACAACTTTAGAGACTTAGAGCCACTTAGACCCTGCAAGGCGCTCCAAGGTACCCTCACCGTATAAGACCGCATAGCGTTATTAGAAACTTAGATATAGCAGGGTGAGATTGATATTTTTGCTTAAATACTAAGATAATGATGTTCTTACCAATTGAGTTGGCCTATGTGATCCTATATATAGTCGAAATGTGAACTAAATTTGTTCCTCAATTTATAGTGAATTAATAAGTGTTATGCATGAGCGAGGTATATACCGAATTAACTTTGTTTTTGTTGAAGGAAAAAATAGATACGCAGAGAAAATGATCCAAAACTGTACTTTAGTCATTGATAGATGATCTTACATAGGCATTACAATCTGTTACAATCTATATCCTTATAAATCAAGGATTGAGAAAATATCTACGTCTATGCTAATTAGGACAAGACACACATCTAAATACCAGAAATAAAATATCCTTAAACACTCCCCTTTGTGTCGCGATCCTCATGAATGATGCATAATATGCTGCCTCACTAAAAACTTTGTCAAGCAAACAAAAATCTCTTGGGTAAAAACAAAAACTTGGTCTAAGGAAAAAAGTGTACAACGCATCAACTATAAAAACAACCATATGTGATGTAGATTCCCCATGATGTCTACGAAATGAACTCCCCCTGATCAGTAACTCAATCTTGGAATTCAGACAAACTTTGCATACCAATGTGTCTCTCATGCTTTGCAATTATAGATTTGGATAAGGACTTGGTAAAAAAGTCTGCAGCATAATCCACCAAACCAATCTGGTTCATCCGGATAATCAATAACCATTGTTATTGCTGATTGTAAGAGTAATTTAGAGAAATTAATTAAGTATGACCACCCTTAATATAACCAACCTTTATTTGTTCAATGTAAGCCGCATTATCCACAAATATACAAATTGGTGTCATCGTAGTAGATGATAATCCACTAGACCCTCAAATGTAATGTATTATGTCTTAAACCAGACACACTCATCAACCGCTTCATATAAAGCTATAATCTCAAATTTATTCGAGGTGATAGCAACAAGATTTACTTTGTTGATCTCCAAGAAATCGTCATGTTCCCATGGTTAATACATAACCAGTGTGGGAACGTCCTTTATATGAGTCAGAGAGATACCCAACATCAGCAAAACTAACCAAGATATCACAAGGTGTCTCTGAGTAGGGGACTGCATTAAGTAGGTACAATGCTTGCATCTTGTGTAACCTTCGACGAGTCGAAGGTATATCTCAATGGGTCGAGAGACACGTTCTATCCGATCCAGGAGCTATCATTCAACAGGTCGAGATCCATGTTCGACGGGTCGAACTGGGCAGAATCAGGAAGTTGTGTTTCAAGTTTCTCTTTGTTTACTTTGTAGGGAAATAACATGCCCGAGTCATGGATTCCTGCAAGTACTTGACGATATGATTAACACAATTCTAATGACTTTGCGTAGGCACATACCGAGAAGGCATGTCTGGATATGTGCACTAAGCTAAATTCACCCAAGCTCCAACCATACTATCTCAACTTCAAAGGTTCCTTACCATCCTCATTCCGATGAAATTGATCATTTTTAGGTTCCACACTGCAAGCAACCATTAGTGTGCTAATAAGGTGTGCTTTGTACATTGCCTGATTTGAATGTAAGTAAACTAGTGAATAAGAATACAACCAACTTGATATACCATCTCTAAATCGCTAACAGCAGAGGCTCAAACCAAGAGAAAATTAAGTCCTACCAAGGTCTATCATCTCAAACAACTTGTTCATCTGTTGAACACACATGGGCATAACTTTTCATTCTTGTAACCTTTCCCAATCAAGTAGTCACTTAGAGTAGTGAAACGTCTCAATCTTATCCAATGAGCACTCTATGGTTTAGAGTTACGTGAATTTGGTATAACCATACCAAATGACACTCTCATGTATATCACTGAATCAAGATCTCTATAGAGATAGACTATAACCACATCCATCAGCTGCAGACTTAGTTTTTCGGATACTACCAAACTGATAAGTTAGTGGAAAGTAATGATATCCATAACCAGAGAATACATCTCCTTATAATCAATACTAAGGCGTTGAGAAAATTATTACGACATAAGTTCTTCTCATTGTGCTTCCAAACAAAGACTCATTTGTGTCTAACCGGCTTACAATTTTGTGGTTGTAGCACTACCATACCAAAAAGTTGTCATTTGTAAGAGAGTCTAGTTCAGCATAGATTGCAACTTTCCATATTGGTAAATTTACTCTACGTTGACAATCCACAACTTAGCAAGGTTCTACTTCATCATTGTCAGTTCCTGAGCGACGGAATAAGTAAATGCATCATCAATGAATCTAGAAGAACCATCCATATACTGCTAGCATTTGTTTAACTTTGTGAGATTTCCTTGTTTACTAATATCTCCATTGACTCTGAGGCATACCCCAGTATTTATCAATATCAACTTAGACACATTCATTGTCAGAAACAATCTCATGTATTGATGATGAGTAGTTGTACCTTGATGGCTTGCCTTTTCACTAACAACTCATATGTGAATTTTGACCGACGCTATACCCCCATCTATGGGCATGAGAAACACTACATTGGCCGGGTATGACATTAACTTGCCTAATTCCAGAGACTTTCAACCTTGCAGGATTTGTTGCATGTATAACCGATCTCATCACTCTCATGATATCTATAAATGCGTCATACATCGAATCTGTTACTTTATGAATATCAAGAATACATTGCACTTCAATCTCACACTGAGATGCGCAGGGATCATGATGAGACATAGTGGGGGCATATCACATCAACTTCCGACGTTTAACCAGAATGAAACCATTCTTATCTTTCCCTAACGATGGGAAGTATGTCTCATCACAGTGACTATCGGCAAAACTAGCAGTAAAGAGATCTCCTATCAAAGGTTCTTAATAGCGGAGAACCGTTGAAGATTCACAACCAACATAGATGCTTAATCTTCGTTGATGACCCATTTTTATACACAGTGGAAGCGTAGTAGGCACATGTACTGCTCAACCAAAGATACGTAGGTGTGAAATGTCAGGCTCATATCTAGTTATCAACTGGTACGCACTAAATGGTTGGCGGTTTATGGATGCTTAAGCAAATAAGTATGGATGCTTATAATATTACATATCCCCAAGAAGATATTAATAAATTTGTATACATTACCCAATCTCTAGCCATAAGTTGTAACCGCTTGATTTGTGCCTCTGCAAGACTGTTCTAAGAATGAATATGGAGAACTCCTGTATTATCTAATCTAATAAACCTAATTGGATTATTCGGGTGGTGAGTCTGAAGGTTCATAATTTGTGCTAGAAGTTTTACAAATGTAGCATACCATGTGGATTGTAAAGACGTGTGACCTATGCATTAATGCAGCAATCAAAACCATATATATAAACAGTCAACATACTGGTTTAATTGATCCACAAATATATACAAATATATTATTGAAATCTTTGGAGGAATGGAAGTTATGTCTACAACAAAAGATCGTCATGCATGTAAACAGTATTACAGACATGAACAAGCTTTGCAAACCGAGCAATATGCATTGGATTTTGCTATAAAGGCATCCAGTGGGAAAATGCACAAGACCATGCTTTGCTTTTCTTGGAGACCAAGCCTAAACCGAGTGGATTAATCACAATCCCCCTCATCTAAACAGATGGTGTTAGATTTTTTTCACATGCTTATTTGCTCTTAAGAATCAATGACCATGAGAATTTCTCAATATCTTGATCATCATAATGCAAAATCTCATATGAGGCTAAGTCACACATAGTAATATAAGTGACTATATAGGATTCAATAATCTGAAACGTAGCAAGATATAACCACTACAACTCCTCATAAACTTATCCAGATTACGCCGTTGATAGCATTCTACGAAGAGTACACACAAAATTCTTTTTCTTTCTCACAATATTGTTCTAATTGAACATCGTTGGCACAAGATGTTTTCAAAATTTAGCTTGGTTCGAATAGTCTTTTAACATGCATAACACTCAATGTTGCCATCAAATATCAACAAACCAATGTCAAATAATATGTCTTTGAACCCAAGACATGGCGAACACTTTAAGTGAATACTTAAAGATTTCAAAGGGTGTAACCCTTATAGAGTGCTGATATGATATGTCAATTGCTCAAAAACAACTGATGTATAACAACATCAAGCCGGTCGAATTAACCCTTGTAAATTAAGTATCATGACATGACAAAAATCGATGTAAAATCACATCTGGTGCAGAATTTCAGGTTGGTCGTTTTAGACCGATGTTTTTCTGAACCGATGTTTTAGACCGATTTAAAATTCAGAACCTGTTCTTGTCTATAAAACCGATGTAAAACACATCAAAAACACTAATCCCGGGTTCCATCTTCAACGGGTTGAGAAATCCACTCGGAGGATCAAACAAACCCAAAATAAACTTTGATTTTTCGATAACTATTTTCGACGGGTCGAAATAAACCATCGACGGGTTGAAATTATCAAAATTTGAGATAGAAGCTATCCTTCAACACGTCGAGACATGTCTTCGACATGGCGAAGGTGAAAAAATATATGACCGAGAACCATCTTTTGATGGGTCAAAAAAATTAGTACAAACATTTTTGACGGGTCGAAAATGTGTAGAAACAGATACAGAATGTAGCCTTCGACGGGTCAAAAATTCCCAGTATCAAACCATCATCTCTTTTATCTCATTTTTATGGAATTTTGGTGTCATAATGTCATAAAACTATGTATAATTTGAATCATTCATGTATTATGAAGTAGAATGACCATTCTTAAGACTTTCAAATACCGAGAGGAAGAAAATTTGATTACTTTACCAACATTAAAACTTACATCAAAATATCGTTCTTATTCAAAAACAAAAAAAGACTACAACAAGTCTTAAACCACAGCTAAAACCATGTCAAAAATAAAGCTAAACTTGATTACATAGTAGGAATACCAGTCTAATTCGTAGACTAATTTGAATCTGAAGTCTCAAGACTTGCTTTCTTGTCTTCTGCTATTATGATATGGGCTTCTCCGCCATCATTCATCTTATAAACTTCAGTGAAGTGTAGTCTCATGTGCCAGATGTTGATATCTTGTAGGCATTCTGAACATCCTTGGGTACACGACATCGTTTGTGCATGTGCTTGGTAGAACCACACCTATAGCAAAGTGACAAGCGCGAAGTGGAAGAAGATCTTGAAGAATGTCTTCCATTCCTAAGACCATAACGATTCTTGTTAGAGTTGTTTTGGTTGTTGTCTTGGCGAGTCCAAGTCAAATTCTAACTATTTTCTCATTTACCATGACATTTGTCATTCCCTCTTTTACCACTATGATTGTGATAAGGTGTAGGATGATTGTTCCTCTTATCCTTTCATGCATTTCCAGAATGATTAGCCTCATGGACTCGTTTTGTACCGTCTGACCTAACATTATTATTAAGAAGGATCTTGCGATACCTCTCTTTCTTTACCAGCACATTCATGAGATCAATAAATGATATAATTCACCCTTGCACATAATACAAGGTTGTCCATAAAGGTAGGAAAGATGCTTAAATACTTCTCCATCATAACCTGATCGGTCTTTATAATGTCACAAAAACTCAACTCTGATTGAAGCTCTAACATTTTCTGTTTAAACGCAATAATACTTGGATAATACAATAGCCGGATTAAATCTTATCTTTCTTGCAGTTTTGGAAGTTGTGCATTATGCACTTTATTAAATCTTTCATGTAAAGCCGCCTACAAAACCGCGGGATCATTCTTGAGCAAAAATTGTTTCTTTAGAACTAGATGAATGTGCCGCCTCAAAAACATAAGGGCTTGAGTTTTGCGAGTTGGAGTGAGTAGTTCAGTACCAGGTGGCGGTGGTGGTTGGATTGTATCTATCAGATTCATACCAAGAAGTGCGTTCTCAATATCTGACACCCAACGATGGTATTATGTTCCTTGAGGATCAATGATATCAAATTCAGACCTTTCTGGCTCTGTTGATGTCATCTACAAGAGAGACAAGACATGTAATTAGCTTACCGATCGAAAAATCACGATCACTAATATCAAATTTAGGGAATAAAAAACATGATCCATGATGTGCGGTCACAAAAAATCGATGCTAAACCAGTGGTTTCATATCACTCCCTATAAGGCCATGACTGACTCATAGTCACAAAATATCGACTTTCTTTTTTTTAATGTGAAATGACAATTAACCGTGAAATTTACCAATAATCGTGACTCCCCCGGGACCGTCACTAATTTTAAACCTCGAGGAAGAGGTAATTAAATCTCATTCACTCATACCTGCATTAATCCATATGAACTAGAGGCATATAATAATTCACGGTATTTAAGCCTAAATTGAGACCTAGATCTAGGGTGTTGCGGTAATTAAGTTTTGCAATATAATTCTAAATCCAAGAGGGATAGAAATTTTATTTGGATAGGTGTTATGCTTGATATGACCGTAACTATAGTTTGTTGAAAATTGGGAAGGATGCTCATTCGTAGGAATAACAAACTTCACGAACCGATGAATGATGATGACGTAGAAGACCAATTTTGATCAATGATGGTGTCGACAGTGCTGAATTTGGTTTTTTGGGTTTTTTCTTTTCTTTTCTGTTTTGAGTTTTGGGTCGGCTATCAACTCAAGAGTTGCTGATAAAGTGTTAAAGAAGAAAATAGATACGCAGATAATATGATCTGAAACTATACTTTATTCATTGATAGATGACCTTAAATAGGTATTACAATTTGTTATAATCCATATCTCTATAAATCAGGGATCGAGAAAATATCTACTTTTATGTTAATTATGACAAAACACACATCTAAATACCGAGAATATAATATCTTTAAACAGTTTTATCAAATTAAAAAAGGGTTAAAAACCCCAAAACTAAATATGCTCATGAAGAAGTAGAATTTTCAGTTCTCACATGATAATTAGTGAGAAAATGTTAATCGTCATGTCACTCATCATGTGTAAAATTACATATAATCAATATGAAATCGAACGATGAAAAAAACATGAGTTTGTAGAAAAAATTACAACTCTGCCGCTCATATTGGAACAAAGAAAAGAAAATTTGAGTAACGTGAAAAAATAATTTTAGTCTCAATAAGTTCATCTGCCCTCACTACACACTATCAACCACTTTCTCCGCTTCTTTCCTGCCTGAATTTTGGCCGTTTTCTGTGAATCGACCACCAGATATTTTCTCTTTTCACTGTGATTTGTCTTGTGAGCTTAGTTTTCTTGGGTTTGTGACTCCCTCACCTCTACTTTGTACATATCCTTTTCCTCTCTCTCTCTCTCTCTCTCTCTCTCTCTCCCCTCTATTCATTACTCAATGAACTGGTTCCAAAAGATTTAGGCTGTCGCCTCTAAGTTCCGACTATTGTCTTCGTTTACTTCTTTCTCCAATCGATTGCGAGGAGGCGATCTGACTACCTCTTCTGTCACTCAACAAATCTACAGCAGCTAAGACAATCTCAGACCAAAGATCTTCATTCTTTTGGGACGAGGTTCTCGAAACTTTTGTTTCCCAAATTGGGTTGTTAGTGAGCGATGCTATGATGGGGTTTTCCTATCTAGTATGCTAATGTTTGATGAATATACTATGTACCAGATCCATGAGATCCACATCAAATTACTCGTAATTTCTTATGAGTTGTTCATCTATCTCTGCCATGTTATTTGCTTGTTTGAATTGTCCCTGTATATTGACAAGAATCTTACTATTCATTTTATGCTCTGGTGGAGTATTACCCATTGCTATTCGTTATCTCCTTCTGGGTATCTCCGTTTAATCTTGGTTTTCTTGACGCTACTACCAATTTGGCCATCTTGATGCGAGTTGATTTGACTGACCTGAACCAATATGGTTGTTTCATTAACCCTTGTGATCATGCCTATTCTATAATCACTATTGTGCAGCAAGGGACTCCGTCCTGGAGCTCTAAGAAAAATGGTCGTGAGACCTTTGATGAGAGCAATGCTCCTAACTTGGATTTACAATATAATCTTCCAATCAATCCATGAAGTTAGTCTCTTGCAACTGCCGTGGTTGTTCACGGCAAGGATTTTTGGCCCACGACACTTTTTACATTCCCCTGCTTCGCAAAGAAAATTAGTTATATGATTACTGAAATATGATACGTTTTAAATTTTAATTACTCATTAATATCAAATATTACTAAGGTCATTATCGAACTATACTATTTATCTCTTTGATCACGCCGTTTCAAATCGACGTTAAAAAATAAGATCGTTAAAATAAAGTCATGTTTCATTCACGTGCAGTTTTACAACGACTTTTTCGAACTTTTTTTTTCATTTTCATTTTGGGAGGTTCTAGTTACACCTCCAAATCTACTTAATACACCTCCATTCTTTTTTCCTAATTTTGTTGACTTTGTCAACTGATATAAAAAGACATAAAAGTACAACTATATTAACTTACAAACTTAAATACCACTCAAACCACAAAATGCACGGCATTATGGAATGTTCTTTGCGTCACATGAATGCGCAACCAAACTTGTGCTTTCCCATCTCCATGAGCAAAACCAAAGACACTTCAACTCTGCATGGAAATTGGTATATGATTTAGGGTACCCACGTGAGGTACTGTCAGGAAGTTTGAAGAAACTACCATGCTCTTAATGGAAATCACCATGTACTTCCAATCAAATGTCCAGCCCAGCAACTACATGAGGTAAGTGGTTCTAATCAACATAATGGACATTCCTCACATTTAAGAGTACATAAGAAAAGTATATTATCCAAGAAACAATAACTTTGAAACTGATAGTAGGTCTTTCCATCAAAGAGAAGGCACAAATAAGAAAACAGAATGATAAGACATACCTCACGTGGGTACCCTAAATCATATACCAATTTCCTGACAGTGCCTTCATATGCAAGTGATTCAAAGGTTTCTGGCTTGTATTGTGCTAATGTATAATCCATATCAAACCCAACTGCAACAATATTCTTCATGTTCAACGATCTGTTGCAGAATATCCTCTTTCCCAGATCAGTTTTACACCCTCCTCCTGGAGTTGACCAAATACATGGATCATGAACACCGTCACCAGAATCCATATGCCGAACCCTTGATGAGCTGTTGTCACCTACAAAAGTCTCGTGTTTCTTCTCCATTGAATAGCTAGCTCGTAATTGACTACCTCCCCATTGTAGACTGCTCTAATTCTACATGACAGTACTGAAATGGGAACCTCCCCATTGTAGACTGCTCTAATTCTAGTGCACAATGAGAAGAGACACTCAACTTACGAAGCCAATTGGCATCAAAATATCCACACAGCTCCTAGTAAGACTCGCTCTAATAGAACTTCCAACGGTTATTGCAGTTTACACATGTTACATTGGTTGTCATGGGTTCATCCGCACTCCGGGTTTGCATCTGGTAGTAGGTTGTCTTGCATTTTCCGCAACGACCACATTTGAATTGATCTGTAGTAGCTTTCGGTGCAGCTCCGCGCACACATTCAAACAATATGCCTTCTCCTCAAGCTTCTTATTCTCTGATTGCCTCTGGTTGCTCGCCATCTCTGCTGTCGACATGTCTACAAGCCTTGCTGCCTCGATTTCTCCAAGAACTTTTCTACGAAAATCTGGGTTCTTTTGGTCCTTCAGGTTAAAGATAAGTGATCGATACTTTGCCTTCTGGGATCCATTGGAACCACCCCAGTTTTCAAACAGCACAGACTCCACTAGTAAAAGGGTATTTTGGTAAAGAATGAAGAGGTGAACTTAGAAGTATAAGCATGTCAAAAAGTGAAGTGGAGGTGTACTTAACATAGGAGGTGTATTAAGTAGATTTGGAGGTGTAACTAGAACCTCCCTTTCATTTTTTCCTTTGTCTGAAACACACACCAATTCTCTCTCCCAAGGCAGAGCGACTCGAACAAAGATGCCGACTAGGGAAGAATGGTGTGGCAGATTCGAGGCGGGGACATCGACAAAGGAGGGGGAGGATGCAGCGGCGAGGTCGAGAGGAAACGACTTCCATTGCTACCGCGTTTTCAGGCTCCGGCATCGGCCGGTCGCAGTTAGAGGCTTCAACATCGATCACATTAGATCGATCAGAGATAGATTGATGTTGCTTCGCTGGTTCGAAACGTTCGACAATATTTTTCGGATCACCACAGTTCGCTGAGACTATTGTAACGCAGAAGAAGGAGATGAAGGCCGCCTGTGAGTCGGGGGCTACGACGACGACGAAGGAGAGAGAGATTCACTTATGGCAGATTACGGGTTAAGGTCAGATTACTAATTTATCATACTGGAATCTAGGGCTTATGGAATTTGAGGTAAATGAGGGCGAATTTTCTTCATGTGGGAAATGGAGGTCGAATTGGAGAGGATTAGGGTGAAGGATTTTGGGGGGAAAAGTGAACGGAGGTGAGCTCGATCTCGGCAAAGCTCACAGGCCGAGAGCGTTTCCTTTTGCAATTGTCTCGGCCGTTTGGGTCTCTGAGTTGCAAGGATCGTTGAGAACCAGAGAGAGAGAGAGAGAGAGAGAGAGAGAGAGAGAGAGAGAGTCAACCAATTGAAGCTAGATTCAACTATATATCGGCACTCAATTACTTTGAACGATTTGCAGGTAGCCAAAGTCCATAATCAATTTTTATGGAGAGAGAGAACATGACAAAGAAAAAAATAAAAAAAAATTAGTATTCAATGAGTTTCCTAAAATGTATTTGCAAATTGGCATACTAATGGCCAAGGAATGCAAAATCGAAATTATCGGCGATATTTCGCCGATATTTCGATTTTTTGAACTTACCTGAAAAATCCGTGAATATATCTCCAAACTTTCCGAAATTTTCCGAAACTTTCCGATATTTCCAATATATCCCCGATATTTTCAATATTTTCCGATATTTACCGAAATTTACCGATATTTACCAACCCTATTATTATGGTCAAAATTTTGCAATGCATTATCCTTCATATATCATGCCTTATGGTCTTCCAACAAGTGATAACTCATCGTTACAATCACAAACAAATGCCTCAAATGATGATAGCAATGAAGAAAGTCGAGCAATGTCTGGTTCATACTACGAGCTCCAAAATCTTCAAAGACCACCCCCTGACCCATATGGTTGGCATGTAAGTCAATACGTACAGAATTACATAGGAGAGCAATCATTTATTGAGTACTCTTCACAATACACACATGATTCTGCACAGAGAGATGAGGAAAATAGTTTGAATTTCGAATCTCATAGGTCCTCTATGTGGTTTTGAAGTATTTATATATTTGATTTTGTAATGTGTGATGTGTAACATATTGTACAAAAATGTGATGGTCTAGCCTCCCATTAAAGTTTAGCCATCAAAAAAATAAAAATAGAACTATTAAATTATATTTTAATAGTTATCAGCATTTAACACGTACTAATTCATATAGTAATATAGCAAATTCATATGTTTTGATGTTTGATCAATATTTTCTTTTCACATAAGGTAGGTACTTGATCATATAACAACCTCCAAAAATTTCATTACAAATTTCCATATATTTTTATTAGTTTCCGTCATTTCCGTCAGAATTTTCAGTGGATCGATATTTCATCGATATTTCGTCGATATTTCCGTCGATATATCCAAATTTTGGACTGTCGATATATCCTCGATACCCGATATTTTACTCCTTGCTAATGGCACAAGATCAATTTTTAATGACGTTATTAATTTTTTAACATTACAAAGACAGAGTGATCAAAAAAATTTCAAACTCAAGCTTCTTTTTTTTATCTGATATTTAAGAGGTGTAACACGAGGACTTTTCAGGAGGTTACCCACCCTAGTACTATTCTCGCCCAAACAAGCTTAAGTTCGGAATTCTAATGAGATCCGGTGCATTATTGCTGGTATCCAAACTTAGGCTTTAATCAGTCGTAAGAAGAAATTGCTTCTTAAAATTAAAGATGGCAACGATCTATGGTTTGATGGTTATGAGCATGTTGCTCGAATTCTCATTAGATCTTTTCAAAAAAGATTTACACAATTTTTTTTTTGCTACTCATACTTTTACCAAATTTTTAGAACATGTTGATCCTTGCATTACAAGTGAAGATAATAATGATCTTCTTAGACCAATTTCTCTTGAAGAAGTTAAATCGGCTTTATTTAATATTGGCCCTCTAAAAGCTCCTGATCCTGATGGACTTCATGCTATTTTATTTTAAAAGAATTGGGACTTATTGACTCCAGATTTGATGGAGTTAGTGAACCACTTCTTTACTACAGGTGCTGACATATGGCCCTTGAATCATATTAATATTACTCTTATTTCTAAAGTTGAAACTCCATAAACGGTTAATCATTATTGACCAATTAGTCTATGTAATGTTGCTTATAAAGTAATTAATAAAATTATGGTACAAAAGCTAAGGCCTCTTCTTTTTAGATGCATTTCTCCTAATCAATGAGCTTTCGCCCCAGGACATTCTATTTTTGATAATATACTTATTGCACATGAATTATTCTCCACTTTCAATAAGAAAAAAGGGCGAATGAGTGTTTTTGCTATGAAATTGGATCTCGAGAAAGCTTATGATTTTTTAAATTGGGACTATATTTCCCATTTCTCAACAAAATTTGGTTTCCACCCTAATTGGGTCTCCCTCATGATGAAGTGCATTTCTACTGCCTCTTTCAGTTATTGTTAATAGCTCCGCCGAAGGGTGGTTTCAGCCTACTTGCGGTATTTGACAAAGAAATCATTTATCTCCTTACATTTTTATTCTTTGCATGGAACCATTAATTCGAACTTAATAAAGCAACTACGTAGCCTAAATCTCAAATAGGCCTCCTTTCTTCTCCTTTTGGGTATAGAATTTTCAATTTGGTCTTTGTCAATGATTGTTTACTTTTTAGAAAAGCCAATGGAATGGTGGCCCAAAATTTTAAAGTTATTCTTGACGAGTTCTCAAAATCCTCCGGACATCAAATTAATTTTTATAAATCTATTTGTTACTTTTCAAATAATGTCCACGAGACCATAAAAGAGGACATTTGTGCCCTCCTAAATATTCCTCATAAAGTTATTATTGGGAAATACTTAAGAATTCATAACATTATTTTCTGAAAAGACTCAGTTAATACCTCATAATTAATCCATAAAATTCAAAAGAAGCTATCTGGTTGAAAAAAAAAAGCTTACTCTCCTAAAAGCCAATCTTTCTGGCATGCCAAATCATACACTATCTTGCTTTAAATGTCGTACTAAAGTTACTAATCAAATTGATGTTGAATGCAGAAAGTTCTTATGGGGAAATAAAACCCCAGCCATTGCTTGGAACCAGGTCTGCATCCCTAAAGAGAAATGAGGGTCTGGGGGTGCGTCCTGCAGCCCATTTCAATCAAGCTACCTTTGCTAAATTAGGTTGAGAAATTCTCACGGATCCTACTAACTGGTGGGTCCGAATTGTTACTCAAAAATATCTCCGAAAAGCCTATTTTCTAAATGTCTATCAGAGATCTGGCAATTCAAATGCCTGGCAAGGAATTCTTGATTCTCGACACATTTTGCTAAAAGTATCAGGTGGATTGTTGGTAATGGTAGCCAAATTAATTTATGGCTATTTAATTGGGCATTCAAGTGCCTTTAATTAATCTTTCCATACTCTTTGAAATCTTCTTTAGACCTTTCCTTGAAAGTTGATCAAGTAATTACCAATAATTATTGAGATCTTTCCATTTGTCCAGAATTTTCTTAATACTGATACTATCAATCTAATCAAAGTTATTCATATTCCTCTTTTCTCTACTGAAGATTCTTTTGTGTGGGGGCCACTGGCAACAGAAAATTTACTATTAAGTCAACTTCTGATATTTAATTGAGTAATGATACTAACCATCATTATGGTTCTCTTTTCAAGACCATGTGGGGTCTTAAAATCTCAAATAAAATTAAAATCTTTAGTTGGTTACTAATTTGTAAAAGATTTAAAACTAGAGGGAAAATTCTGGAATGCACCACAAGGCTAAACACCACAAGACTATTTTTCAATTTTGTCACATGTCGCCATATTAATGGTTCCTTTTGTTAGCATTTTTTTATAGTTAACTGAGCTTACCCTGAGCTCAGTCCATAGAATCTCTTTGTCTCTGTCTTTCTCTCTGAGACGCATCTCCTTTTCAACCCAGATCACATCAGAGTCGAAGAGTGAACATATCGTCGTCGGAGGAGGCGACGGAGAGCCAAGGCGGCTCTTGGAGAAGAGATCCAAGGCGGTGTCTTCCTTCTCCTACAAATTCAAATTGTTGCCTCGCCGGAGGTTCTGCTGCTGATGCAGATACGACCTCGCCAGACAGTTCATCCTGCTGCCGACCAGAGCCTCCCTTTCATTATTCTAGTCATTCATCATCGATCTACCACCTATATAATGTATAAACTAAGATGATCTATTGCATCTAGCTATCTAGCAAACTCTGATCTAGCATCTGCCACTTCAATCAGTTTAATGTTCTATTGATCTGCATCCTTGTCTCTTTTTTTCTTTTTATTCAAGGAAATTCAGTCAATTCATATTTGATCTCATCTCTAATTGTGTTCCATTCTTGGATTACAAGGGTTATATAATCAACAAATCGATTTGAAAATTTTGTATGGAAGTTTGATATAGGATCTGATGCAAAAGTGGGAAAATGAGAAGGGGGGTCGAAGATATAGTCAAATTCAGGTTTGTTGTTAAATAAGAAGGTGGTTTAGATGGGGATAAAGGTGTTGCGAAGAGAGATGGGTTTTGAGGTTTATGGAGGTGAAGATGGTGGTGATTGTGAAGGGGAGGAAAGAGTGGCGGAGATGAGTGTAGTGGGAGAGAGAAGAGAGAGAGGAGGAGGAAGGAGAGGATGTCGCTGAGTTTGTTGCATTTTTTGGTGGCCAGGAATTGTCGACGATGGCGAGTCTCAGTGGAGACATGTTTGGTTGGTGCACAAGGAGGATAATCATATATATTGAGTTTAACATAAGCTCAGTCAAACCTAAAGATTTTGAAAAAACTTAACCACTTAAATTACGACATGTGTCACCTTTAAAAAATTAGCCCCAGGGTGCTTAGCCCTGGGGTGGAGAGTAGCCTGATCCAAACTAGAGATCGACTGAGTTTGTTTAGTCTTAATGTTCCTAGTAATTGTGTCATTTGCGAACATTATGAAGAATCTTTAAATTATCTTTTTATGCATTGTCCTTTAGCTCTATTTGTGTGGAATCTTGTTGGATTCTCTGCGACTTCCATTTAGAATCATACTGATGTTATTCATTGGATTAATCAAATACGACTCGTCAATAAATGCAAGACCGAAAGACTCGAAAGAGTTATAACAATTTGTTATAGTATTTGGCACTCGCGTAATAAATTAATTTTTCAAACAATTCAACCAACACCAAACAATATTGCTTATGCAGTAGCTAATATGCTTATTCAGTTTCAGAAGGCAAATTACTCTCCAAGTCTTAAATTGAGACATCCTAGTAATATGAAATGGCATCTGCAAGAACATCTGGCTCTTAAACTTAACTTTGATGACTCTGTTGTCAATAATCTTAATGCGGCATCAGGCTTTGTTATTCGAAATGCAAGTGGCTATGCAATTCTCGCCTTAGCTCGGTCCCTTGAAAAAGCTGAAATCCTTGTAGCAGAAGCAATGACGTTATGTGAAGGCTTGTTCCAGCTTCATAACTCTTTACATCCTGAAGATTTTCAACTTCCTCTCATCATTGAAGAAGACTCAAAAACCTTGATTCACGCTCTTAAAAATTGAACGGACACCCTATGGAGGATATCAACTATTGTTCGATCAGGATATCGGACATCTCACAACCTTCTTTTCGGGATCCTTATTTTTTTTAATATCGAAAAAAGTAGAAATGTAGATGTGTAAAGACTAAAGAACATTATACACAACATACAATTAGTCTATTAAACTGAATACCCTATGAGAGTTTAGTGGGAGTTATATTAGGTAAAGTGTACTTCTCGCTGTTGTGTCTTAACTTCCAAGCATAATTTGCAATACATAATGCATTCTCAAAATGAGAGAAAATGATATATTCTTTAACTGATAAGCTTCTTATCACCGAAGAATTGCATGTCTTAGTTTTGATATCATTTTGCCTAGTGCAATTTCTCGAGTACATAGTGCGAAATTTAGTATTTCCTCCCACGATTTTTTGGTTTAATAGCTTAGTTTTCACTCGTGTAAGTGGTACTTTTTCACTTGTAGTAAAATCACCATCATATTACATTAGATATTTGGCTCATTTTATCCATATATGATAAAAATAGCACCATCTCGTACATTGCATAATGCAATATGTTACGAGTCTTTCTTGAGGTTATAGCTTATCAAGATTTTCGTTTGTGCTATACTCCAAATATAGCAATGTGATGTGTGACATGATTTGGACTAGGGGTCGTCAACAGGTTGGGTCGAGTTTTTGAGAAAATTAAATAATTACAGGCCGGGTCGGGCCGGGCCGAGATTTAAGCACAATTGTGAATGCCAAATCTGACCCATGGAACCGGGCATTGCGGATCAGGCCGGATATTTATATAATTTTTTGGGCTGGACCTGACCTAATTGTTTTCTACATAAAAAATAAATTCTCAACTCACTAGTCATAAATATTAGATCAATACCCAAACATCAACTCAAAAACCATATACCATTTTCAAAACAATGAATAATTTTTTCTTTATATAAGACTAAATTTATTAATTAAAGCCAAGTAGCCAAACTAAGAATCTAAGACTAAATCAAACTATCCAAGTAGATAAGAAGAGTGCATTATGAAGAAAAGTAAACTCTGGAGTTTATTCTTGATTTAAAGAGTGACTACATATATAGAGAGGATTGAACTAGTAATTTGTGGTAGTCAGGATCCTTGTGTTATGTTGTAGTCTTATTTTCTTATTTTATTGCAACTTTGTTTCCTTATCTGATTGCAATTTTTTTACATCTTTGTTTCCTTATATAAAGAGAAGATTGAACTAGCTTTGTTTCCTTATCTTATTATAATTTTTTATATAAGTATAAATTATAATCCATATATTAAATTTAAGAAATTAAATACACGAAGGAATTTCGGGCTAGACTAGACCGGACCGAACGGGTCTGGCCTACAGACCGGGTCGGGCTTGAGACACTATGTAACAACCTGAAATAAAATGATATACTTAATGACTTGGATTAGCTTTATTGTGAATTAGTCGTGAATGTTGGATCAATAAACAACTTTTTAATGAATTTATAATTTTATTTAAGTTTCTTCTCGAAAGTTATAGAGAATATTATTTTGAGCTCGTAGGTATTTTCGAGGAATTTTTTGGATAATCAAGCTAATTTTTACGAATATTTGAAGTTGGGCAGTGTTTAAATTAAATTAGAATTAATTAATGGGCAGTTTGATCTCAGTCGTTGATCTAATCAGGAGCTTATTGGTATATATGAGATTTTGGGCTGAAACACTGACCCGTAACCCATCTCGGGCTAGACCTCGGAGCTAGCTTTACTGTGAGTGGAACATTTTATTTTTCACAGTCGATTAGTGAATCTTTATTATTTGTATTCAATTCAGTTTGAGATTTCAGTATTCAACATATATTTTGGAGGCTAGATTCAGTTTTATTTAGTTTATGCATTGGTTACTCGGCTGATCCCCAAATGGCTCTAGGGAAGGAACGATACTTCTCCCTGACATTCACATTGTCTTTGTGTCAGGAGTCACCAAAAGACTTTTAAGTGGCATGAGGTCCAAGAACTCTGATCATTGTCTCCACTAGCACATGATACTCGAGAAGGGTCAGGTGTCCCTCTCGATGTATATTTTATTATTTTTACAATATCTTTGACTCGCTACTTTTTATACCTATATCAGCGGAGAAGGCATATTGTATATTTTGCTCTTCGCGTACTCGAGTAATAGATTTTGTCCACTCACTTTAACGATCTTCCTGTTTTATATGTCTTTCTCTGGGCCTTTCGGTTTCTCGTTTCCCAGATTATAGTTTCTATCTTGTGATTGTACGTCATCATCAGAGGCTTAGAGTTCATGTCACATTTCTTCCCTAGTAGGTTTCTAGCTTAGCCTACTAGTATGTATATTATGTAAATTAGTAGTCGCTCTAAATACCATGTATTAGTTTGTTTTCACTTGTGTTGTATACTTAAGTGGTCACCAGATTTCTTGTATAATTCTGAATTCAGTATGTTTATAGTAAAGTATGTAGTTTGTTAGCTGAGAAATCTGGATGAGCATCGGTGGTTCACGGTATTGTTTGTGAGACTTGTTTTAGAAGTGTTCTATTCGTGCAAGTTTTTGGTATCATTCAGTTTATGGAGGGAGGTTATGTCGAATTTTCAATAGAATTGACTGTTTTCTAATGAGTCTTTAAGATTTGATTTCGATTTACTAGTAAAATCGGGATTGAGTCATTTCACACTAAGTCCAAATTTTGGGCATTTTTTGGGCCGGACCTATTAGGTCTCTCGGATCTTACGGATCTCAGGCTCACGGACCAAATGATGAGGCCTAATTTCAACCGCAAAATACAATATATGCCATAATTTTGGTTAGTTTTAATATTATGTCCATAAAGCAACCAGAATCATTTATTGTTTTCAAAACAAATCCAGATTTCAAAATATCATATCATGCGTTATATAATAAGGCGTGAAAAGTTGGTTGTAGGACGCAAATGGGTTGGGTTGGGTGGCGTGCAAAACCAAACCACAGTCGAGTAGAGGAGTACCGAACCAAACCAAGAAAAAGTATATTCCCATTCGGATTCGGTAGTCCAAAAAGCAGGATTGCACTCGCAAAGTCGTAGCCCCTTGGCCAACCACTCAAATCACACCACGTGCCATCTCTTTTGCAATCTCGCTGGCTTTTGTTTACTTGGCAAAAATATATAAGCGGCGACGCGGCCTCTACGCTCTGTCTTTCAGATTTCCTCTCCTCTCTCTGTTTCTCTCTCCTCGCGTCTCCGACCAGCCTGCCCAAGTAACTCTCTCTCTCTCTCTCTCCTTCTCCGTTTCCCGGAGCTGTTATCTATGTCCGTCCGTCCGTCTTTTATTTTATTTATCTGCTTCACATTTTGGTTGATGCCGAGAAATAACTGACATAAAAATTTGCGCTTTGGAATAAAAAAAGACTAGAAAAGAAAAGAGGAAAATGCGTTTAATTAGATCTGGGTTTTTGTTTTTGCCCTTTGTTCAAACACAAAGGCGGAAATAAAAACCCAATTGCAGCTGAAATTGCTTTCGTTCTGTGTCTGGTATGCTTATTATAATTTGCAAAAAGGTCATGATTTTAGTTTGTGGTTTTAATCTGAGTTTTAGGGTGTTGTTGTATTATGTTCTTGATACCTGAAATTTAGTTTTTAAGTGTATGCCCAAATCATTAGGGAAACAAAAATTAGTCAAAGAATTATTTGATACTGTTTACGAAACTGAAAAGGTAATCTCTTTTAGGGGATATAAAACAGGTAATCTCTTGGTGTTACAGTTGTCGAATAATCCTAATTCTTTTGGAAGAGCTGTTTGTTAGAAATTGTTGGATATAAATAGCTGCATTTGTTACCATGCTAACTGTTGATGTTGTGGTTGATGTTGATGTTGATGTTGAACTCAGGTCAGAAAGCCTGATCTTCATGAATTCAAGAGCTACTGAAGCATCCGTGTTTCCTTGTATATCGGGAAACAACAACGACCTCTTCTTCTTCTGGATTCTGTTCTATCTATTGCCGAAATTCTTGGGAACTCCATTTGCGTTGGTTAACTTTCTCTTGGTTAAGGCAATCGACAGGAGTCCTTCAGGAGCACTAGCCTTGGCGATGTTTGGATAGATTAGTTTCGTTTTGAGCATTGGTCTTGGAGAGTTGGGGGTAACTTTATTTATAGCAGGGATTAAATTGACTGTCTTTCTGCAGTTAACATCCCTGCTGTAAACTTGAAATTATGGTTTTCTCTCAGCTACCTGAGTTGTCCAAGACCTGGAAGTGCGAACCAATTCAGACACAGTTTCGTATTCCGATGTGCACGAAAGATGTGGTAGTTCCAGATCACGTTGAGCTTGATTTTGCGGATGTGTTTGGTCCTGTACCCGTCCAGGCACCAGTAGAGGACGAAGATGGTACTGACCTCGTTTACGATGATCCAGTGGTCATTCACAACCGGTCACATTCTTTGGTCGGTCCTTCATCATATGTAAGCCACTCACTGAAGCTCAACAAACTTACTGTTCACAACTCCGAAGACAATACCATCAAAGAAACTCAGGAACCTTATGTTGGTGATGGTGTCTTAGAGGATCTTCCGGAAAGTATGGAGGAGAATCTCATGAAGATTGAGAGCGTAGGCATTGAAGATTTTGAGGTTTTGAAGGTTGTTGGGCAGGGTGCATTTGCGAAAGTGTATCAGGTGAGGAAGAAAGGAACATCCGAGATTTATGCCATGAAAGTTATGCGGAAGGATAAAATTATGGAAAAGAATCATGCTGAATACATGAAAGCTGAGAGGGATATTCTAACAAAAGTTGATCATCCATACATCATACAGCTTCGATACTCATTCCAGGTAATTCCTGCCTCCTGACTCTTGGAGTTGTTTGTTCCAGCTTGCGTTTTCTGTTGAATCCATTAATACTGCCTCTAAAATGTATATTGTGCTTTGAGCTACATCTGTCGACGATTATTGATGCGTTATAGGTGAATCTCAATTTATGATGTTGCAATTATATGGTAATAACTTGATAAATTGCTATGCAGACCAAATACAGACTATATCTTGTGCTGGATTTTGTCAATGGTGGTCACCTTTTCTTTCAGCTCTACCACCACGGCCTTTTCAGGTAACTAACATTTTGAACACACACATTTTTTAGCTCATGGGTGTAGACACTCAATGCTTACAATTTTTTTATTTCCAGGGAGGAGTTGGCACGAATATATGCTGCTGAGATTGTTTCTGCAGTTTCTCACCTCCATGCGAATGACATTATGCATAGGGATCTCAAACCTGAAAATATCCTGTTGGATGCAGATGGCCATGTAGATATCTCTTGTCTTCTCTTATGTTGAGTAATCGCTCCAAATAAATTGTGACTGACAATGTATCACTTGTTCATTAAACAGGCAATGTTGACTGATTTTGGCCTTGCCAAGAAATTTGACGAAAACACAAGATCTAATTCTCTGTGTGGAACTGTAGAGTATATGGCACCTGAAATAGTTCAGGGAAAGGGCCATGATAAGGCAGCAGATTGGTGGAGTGTGGGAGTTCTGTTGTTTGAGATGCTTACTGGAAAGGTATGCAGTTTACTGATGTTTGTACTCACATACCAGATTGGTACATATATATCTATAGATTAAAAACTTTGTAATTACAAGTCCACTAAGCACCTTTTTTTCTCCTACAAACTTTTGCTGAAGTTTCTGGATTTAGTTTACATATAGTTCTGGTGTGTGTACATTTGTAACCTGAATAATAACCTTTCTGTCTTGCTTTGCAGCCTCCTTTTACTGGGAATCGTCAGAAGATTCAACAGAAGATAGTTAAGGACAAAGTCAAGTTGCCAACCTTTTTGTCAAGTGAAGCGCATTCTCTGTTGAAAGGGGTAATATACACTTTTTACCTCGCTGATAAACCTTTTTGTTTTGGGTGATCACAGCTAGTCTAAGGCATAACTTACTGCAATCATATGGATGTCAACCTTTTTACTCATCAATTAACAGTGTAATGAATATCTCAATAGTTTCAAAATGTGGGATGGTGTTTATTCTTTTTGTTGGTTAGTTCTTGGAAAGAATGCTGATTGTTGAGTGTGTGTGCCTTCTTATGTCATGTATAGGCCTGTTCTATGATACTTACATAGCATGGTTATGTTTTCAGCTGCTGGAGAAAGACACAAACAAGCGCTTTGGTTGTGGACCTCAGGGAAGTGATGAAATTAGGCGCCACAAATGGTTCAAGCCAATTAATTGGAAGAAATTGGATGCTCGGGAAATTCAACCAAGCTTCCGCCCTGACGTTACTGGGCAGCACTGCATCGCCAATTTTGATAAATGCTGGACTGACATGCCACTTGTGGATTCCCCGGCTGCTAGCCCAAATGCTGCTGGAAACCCCTTCTCAGGCTTTAGTTATGTTAGGCCTGCAGCCTCTTTTCTACAGAACTAGAGCACCATGCATGTTCCAAGTTCTGTGGTCTCCCTCTTGCAAGCTTTTTCAAGCTACGTTTTCCTCTTTGAGTATATCAGGATTTCTCTGTTTCTTTCAAGCAGTAATGAATACATATATTAACTTATCTGATATGAAGTTTCTTATCTTATATTAAAAATGTGAGATGGCACACACCAAGTTTATGTTGTCAATTTTTTGAGTAATATTGGAAGGGGAGGAAGAACCCACATATGGCTATGTCATCGGACACATGTCAAAATGGTAGCCTTTGCTGACACACACACTTACCGGTTCTCCCATGAAGCAAAAGCTAAACTAGTTCACAACTTTAACTTCCACAACGCCCACAGCCATGGCTTATCTGCCCTCTCCAAGCTTAACTACACTCAAACACAATCCCAGTGCTTTATTGTTCTCTCCATTGAAAGCAAATACACTCGACAATCTCTGCTTCTTCACAAAACAATGGAAAACTCACCCACTCAGATGTAATGCATTCTTCGGTGAAATCCCAGGAAATTTGTTGGAGAACACTCTTCAGCTGGAGCAATTTCCTCCAGTTCAGTATGGGATCATGGAGTTCCAGAGAGTTACAGAGGGCCTATCGGAAAAACAGAAATGGGGCTTTCTGGTTTTCGCGGGAATAACGTGGATATACTTGAATGCAAGGCCTGGTATTCTCTTGGGTGCCATTGATGCATACCTTCTTGCTCCTCTGCAATCAGGTTTGGATAGTTTGGCGGGAAGGAGAAGGCTGAAGAGAACTGATTTTGTGATTGGGGAGAAGTTGGGAGAAGGGTCATTCGGCGTTGTTTATTCTGGAGCCATTGTTCCAAAGAACATGGATGTTGAAGAGAGAGTGCAGAAGAGTGGAAGGGGAAGAGCTTTGCAGTTGGATGAGAGGTTTAAAGAGAAGGTCATCCTTAAGAAGGTAAATTTTTTAATTGATCACCATTCAGTGTTGCTATTCTTTTATCAGAGGTTTGTTTGTTTTGTGGAGAAACACATTTTCTTATGTTTTTGTTATGGATGATGGAAATATGCAGGTGAAGATTGGAATGCAAGGAGCTGAAGAATGTGGTGAGGTGGAGGAGTGGTTCAATTACAGGTTGTCTAGAGCAGCACCTGAAACATGTGCTGCTTTCCTGGGAAGTTTTGTTGCTGACAAAACAAGTTCACAGTTTACAAAGGGTGGAAAGTGGCTTGTTTGGAAATTTGAGGTACTCTACAGATTTTGAGATCACTTATTAGTCTTTTGTTTTTCCTTCTAATTCTATCGGCTTCTTTATCAGTTTATACGATCCTTAGAACTTGACCCTATTGTATATACTGTGAATCCTTTGTATAAATGCTCACTTAAGGATGCACCATCCCTCAACTAATTGTAGGGATGTCAATTTGACAGGGAGACCGAGACCTCGCTGAATACATGACAGATCGGAAATTCCCTTTTAACTTGGAGTCTGTCATGTTTGGACGTGTCTTGGAAGATGTAGACTCTGTGAAGCGCAGTGCCTTGATTATAAAGCAAATAATGCGTCAGCTTATTAATTCGCTGAAGAAAATCCATGACACAGGCATTGTTCACCGGGATGTAAAGCCAGCTAACTTAGTGGTGACCAAGAAGGGACAGATCAAGCTCATAGATTTTGGGGCAGCCACAGACCTTCGGATTGGTAAGAACTTTATCCCAAACCGTGGCATGCTTGACCCCGACTATTGTCCTCCTGAATTGTATGTGCTCCCAGAGGAAACACCAGTCCCTCCTCCAGAACCTATTGCTGCAGCTCTTTCTCCGATTCTTTGGCAGGTACTTTTAAAGTTACATTCTTTTTGTGTCTTAAAAAATCTGTTGTGCAATGAAGGAGATACTTATGATATGTATACAAATTGTGTTATGTTGTTGAAGTGCATGAGATTGTTGTTGCAGCTGAACAGTCCGGATCTGTTTGATATGTATTCTGCTGGTATCATACTACTGCAAATGGCAGTACCATCCTTAAGGTCTTCAGCAGGCTTGAAGAACTTCAATGGGGAGATAAAAAGATTTGAATACAACTTGAACAAGTGGAGGGAGTCTACTCGTTTGAGGCCCGACTTATCACTTCTTGATCTTGATTCGGGTAGAGGATGGGATTTGGCTACAAAGCTTGTTTCGGAGAGAGGTTCACTCAGAAGGGGACGGTTATCAGCGGCAGCTGCTCTGAGACATCCTTATTTCCTTTTAGCTGGTGACCAGGCAGCTGCAGTTCTTTCAAAATTAAGTTTCACCAAATAGTGGAGCTGCTTTGCGATGTGAGTACGTAATAGTGCTTTTCCCTCGGGAGGATTACATAATAGTTGATTTTGTTAGATCAAAATCAAAATCAAAATCAAAATCAAAACCAAAATCTTGTCTGCCATTGCATTTAAAGTATAATGAGTCGGTCCAATCTGCATGTTTCGTTCTTAGTTACTGAAATTTTTTCACTTTTGAGATGGAACTGTCCAGTTATATTTCTTCTCTGGTCTTTTGTTACAGCAACTCAAGAATGGAGAGGCTCACAGAAATGCAAGGCCTTGCGCTTGCCTGTCTATGACTGTTGCCATTTTTGCTCCAGGTGGCCTAGGAACTTTGCTTTCAATTTATCATACCATCGGATGCTATTACAAGAGATTACAGTTCTACTAGATGTTTTTCGTACAGGTGATATAGGAGAGGAGGTTTATACACACCCTGAACTATTCACTATACAGTTTACACTCTGTTTCCTCTTTGTATCAGAAAAAGCTCATTTATGCCTTGAAGAAGTAAGAAAATCAATTGATATCGATCAAACATCAGGAAAATTTCTACACAATCTCTATGGAATATGCTGAAAATCACAGTTTGACCTTAGTCTCTTTGGTACATAACTCTTTCACAGAAACTCCCATTGGTGGTCCTGTTTGCAGAGCATTATATGTTATCTGATTCGTAACCACTTACGGAAGTGGCTAGTGCCTAGTTTTCTACATGAACATCATTGTATAGTACGAGCAAGTGATCCCAGAATGCCTTACTATCTTGCACCAGTAGCGCATCACTGATGGGGAGAAATCATCAAGTTACCATTCCTGTACTGGTACCTGGTATTTTTCAGCAAAATTTAAGGAGTCATCTCAAAGTATGCATCAAATTTAATATTTACATCTTTCAACACATGTATTCACATCACATTTGGGATCATTCTAGACTGTATCAAAGAAGCACATACAAAATTACACGTGGGACCATTTAGTCATGTTTCAAAAGAAGTAAAATACAACCCTATTAGAAAAGAAGTAAATACAAAAGGACGTAAACAACAGTAGGCATTAGGCAAAACACCAAACAAACAAATTTTGTAACCATTATCTCATGCACTTTGCAATCTTCAATTCTTCCTCGTAAGAGGACTTACACTATATCCTATACTTCTTCCATTCAAACTATATAAACAATAGCTTCCTCAAGTTTGATACACTTACACCTGCAATTGTTAAAGATAAATGATCAGCTGCTACCATCCAACACAGGTACACAAAGTCTAGAATGTGAGAGCTTTGGACACAAGATGCTTCCATACTTTAGACTTTAGATACTGTCTCATAGAGGATGTCTACTGTTAAAATAAAAATATCTTATATCAGTAGTTGTCCAATGTTAGCGTGCGCACATCTGTGTGCACTTTGAGCTCCACTTAGAAATATCATTACGTATATATGTTGTATTTTGAAAGGAACAAGTGGTAGGATGTGCATTATTACCTCACCAAAGGACTCCTGGCTTGAATGGGTTTGGAATTCCATTATTTGGAATAACTGTTTCGAAAGCCTCAACAAGCAGTGCTACTTTTCTACTCCGAGCTGGAGTTAATTTAGCAACAGCCTTTTGAAGTGCATAATCAAGCATCCACTCCTCAGCATTCTTCCTCTCATCCATGTTTTGATGCTTTAAATTGACCTTTTCGGCTTCGGATTCAGGCTCCAAGAGCAGATATTTTGGCCCTCGCGAGTCAGACTTCTTTCCTTTCTCCAATGCCTTGATAAACCTATTTAGCAGAACCATTCTCTTCAGATTTCTCCAGTTCTTTGACATTTTCTGTTTAGGTTTTTCTTCTACCATCAGCACTTCCTTTTCTTCATCCTCAGTGACATGAATATCAAATTTGAGCAACATTTGTTTTGGATCTTCCTCTTCTTTCTTTTTAGATTCTCTGAAGCTATCTTTTGCAAAGTTGGAAAAAGCAGTGAAAGATTTTCCTTCTACGCCAATTTTATTTTCTGGTGGTTCGTGGACTGGAATGAAGTCCCTAGTATTTGCTTGATCATCTTCTGACTCATCCTGGCTTTCTGGAAGAAGGATTTCGTCAATTGCTTTCTCAACCAGCTTGACAGTTTCAATACGGTGAAGTTCATTCTTTTTCTTGTCTGCATGCTGATTTGACAAGCTCAGCATTGGATCCACCTCAGCTCGAGGCAATGTGTGGGTGTCATTTCCTTGTTCCTTATCTGCTCCATCAGGTTGTCCATCTCCATCAATGCTTGATACCATGTGCTTATATACAAAGTACCATAGCCTTGTGTAGTTCTGTTTTTCCAACTGAGTAACATGTGTTACATCAGCATTACTCTCCGAATGAGATTCTTCGGGTGGAGGGGATACTTGAATGGATCCTCCTCCATTAGATGCTTCGCTTGCTGTCATTACTATGGGAGCTAAAGAGACCACCATGTTCTCCGACAAATCTGATTCTGCACCATCGCTGTTGGTGTTTAACTTACCTGTCTCTCCATTACTGCTTTCCACATTGGCACTCATATATCCACGATCCAAACTACTGATGGAAATATGATCTGTGGGGATCTCTTGAACTTTTTTGTTTTCGGGAACTTCATAACTGGGGCTACCATCTTCCTCTTGCTTCAAGGAGGTTTCTTTACAGAACTGGGGACCTTTACTTTCTGATGAAGAAACATTGGGAATCTCTGCATCATCGTTAATGGTAAAGACTGTGTCCTCCCCTTGATCAGTCTTGATAAAAGCATGTGTCTCCTGCTGGTTCTCATCCGTGACTCCAGAAGCAGGTACATCGATATCGGTTTTAGTGGACCAGTCTTCTGCACTTGAGTCTTTGAGCATAGAAGATACTTCTGGACTAGCCTGCCGATCCAATTTAACATCAATGAACTTATTTTTACACTTACTTGAACTTTCTTCAGGACACCACGACATACTGCCGAGCAAGATTTTGGCAGGAGTTCCAGAGTCAATCTCTTTACCAGTTTCATCAGCATTTTGAGTTGAAAAACCATTGCAGGCTTGATGATCTGCTCCAGTTAAATCTATTGCTTTAGACCTCTGATTAGTTCTAATTTCAGGGACAGGGAGAACTGTTTCAAAAGCTTCTACAAGTAATGCCACTCTTCTTTGTTGAGGTGGAGGTAGCTTAGATATCACCTTTTGAAGTGCGTAATCAAGCATCCATTCATCAGCACTCTTCTTCTTTTCCATGGCCAGCCGCCGTAGATTAATTTTCTCTGCTTCTGTGTCAGGATCTACAGGTAGGTGATGTGGCTTCCGGTAACTTAAGTTCCTTACCTTGTCAACTGCCTTGAAAAATCTCTTGAGAAGAATAAACTTTTTCAGACTGCTCCAGCGCTTGAGTGTGTTCTGTTCAAACTTCTCTTCCACTGCTTTCTCTTTGGGAGCATCGCTGTTTTCAGCTTCCAACTGTGTTTCCTCTGCAATCTGTACCAGTCTGCCCTTTAAATGGTCACCAGAGGTTAAGATTTTACGCTCCCTTCCTTCTTCATTCCCCAGTTGTAATCCTTCCTGGTCTGAGTTTATGTCACTCGTATCTGATCGATCATCATATGAGCTGTCCTGAACTTCTGGAAGAAGAATATTATCAAATGCTTCCTGGACTAGATCAACAGCATTTTGCTGAAAGAGCTCAAGTATTTGGTCTGCTGCACTGTGATTTGTTGAAGCCATATCCTCATCTGCTTGTGGAAAAGCTGGATTGTTGGTTCCAAGCAAGCCAGTGGTACCTTCTACTTGATTTTCTTTGTCTTCCCCATGAAGAGGGAGCGAGTCTCCAACAGCTTCTAGATTACCCTTTACTGCATGTTTGTACATCAACTTCCACATAGTGACGTACTTGTGATTTTTTGCCTGCATAGTATCCTCTTCATTTACATTCTTGTCCAACTCCGCAGTAGCATTTTTGTCTGTCACCAAACTAGCACAGTTTTGCACAAAGGCTATTGTTTGTTCCTCTGGTGCCTCACAACCTGAAACACAATTATCTTCATGGCTTTCATTGTCACTTGTTGATTCCACAACTTCATCAAGGGGTTTGGCAGTAGTGCAATCATCCGATTCCACGTTTTCTGGAATTGACTGAGGACTGCTTTTGTTCAAATTATCAGTGCAAGTGAAATCAACACCTTCATTGTGAAAAGATGCTGCAATTATCTCTTCTTTTAGGTCTGTGTTGGTGACTTGAGATTCTGTTCCAATGCAACAACCTTCCGGACATAAATCACCAAGTATCAGGGGTGACACCAAAGCTTGTTGTGCTACTGTGGCAAGATTACTTGTTTCTTGCAGACCCTCCTCCAACAGCTTCTCGGAAACATTCCAAATATTATAGTTGTCTTCATCTGCTTTGCTGCAAGTTTCATCAAGGGCATGTACAAGCTCTTCCGGGCCTAAATTTTCCACCACAAGAGAGCTTGTTCCATGAGCTTCATCATATCCATTGCTGACCATTTGATTCATACCATCTTCCTTAATTTTGCCGGACTTTTTGGCTCTAACTGGGGATCGAGTTGCTTGTTTCGTCTTCAATAAGCGCCTCCTTATCGAAATGAGCCTTTTGAGTGGAGGTACATTGGCGTGGCGATGACCATGAAGAGAACAATAAGTGAATGGACAAGGCAGCGTGTTGGCTGAAGCAGCTCCTTCGGATTCAGATTCACTTCCTTGTACATGAACATGAACATCCTTCACCTCAGGAGGAGGGGTCTTGGAATGCTTGAGAGCTGAAGAACATGTAGCTCTTTGCACCCCCAATTCTTCAGATTGTTTCCGAATCACACGAGTATTCTTGTGAGCAGATTTAGGAGTTGAATTAGAACTTGATTCAGAAGAGCAGCAGTGGGGACTACCCTCCTGAATATGAGTCCTTTTCTCACTAGAACAGCAGGTCTCTTTCACAAAGTTTGGTGATGATGATCTATACTTAATGAGTTGGGTTCCTCCAGAGCTCTTCCTCACCAAAGGGTTCTTGAACTTGACACTTGACATTCTTGTCAAATTGTTTACAGGCTTAAAACTAGACCTCCTTATCAATACTCTACCTGAGTTCTGCAGAAAAACCACCATCCATAAACAAAAACAAAAAACAGCTATTGATCCTCATTCCTCAATCAATCTCTTTGTATTTTAACCAAACCATTAAAACTAAGTTAAAGGTCGAAACTTGCCTGTAGATTATCTGCAGTGGCATCATTGGATCTGTGTTTGGATCTTCTTCTCGAGGAAGGTGATTTTGCAAGCTTGATTGATCTCAAATTGTTCATCTTCTTCTGCAGCTCTGGATCTCCTCTGATTCTGCCATTCCGGTTTTGGAGAACATATGATTCACTAGTCGTCGACATTTGAGTTTTATCTGAATCACCTGCTTCTACAATTTCAAGCTCCTTTAAGTTTGAACTCATAGTTTGGCTTTCCAAAAAAATTCGAAGCTTGGGGATTGTTGTGTTTGGCTACAGCAGTTGGCCTTTTGCTTCAATCTAGCTGCTCCATATTAAAATAATCTTCAGGTCTAAAGTGGCTTCTTGTCTTTGAATATTAGGAGTTACTCAGGTAGAGAGATCGGAAACCTTGGTGGACTTGTATACAAAGCACAGACAAACAGCGAGATTGACTTGGCTATATTTATTCCTCTTTTGCTTGTGATAAATAAGATGACACATACCTCTAATTCAAAAGTCCTTGGTCAAATGGAAGGACCAGCACTTTATCCACTGTAATTTCATTTTCAATAAAAGGGACTTCAATAAATGAAAAGATTGCCCAAATCTTCCAACTTAAATGCCAAGTTGGTAACACTAATTTGCTGCTTAGAGCTTGTACAACTGCTAGAATGAATTAGTATGTAGTAACCGATTGGTAGAGGATAATGCAACACAGTAAGAATAAGTTTTCCAATTTTTTTATTTATTGTAACAGGGGTGATCTTCGTGTTCTGTCCTATACAGATGTATACACATTCCATGTTCCATGCATAGAGAAATCGACAGTGAGGAGATGAAAGTCGAAAACACATAACACTACAGATCATTGTTGTATAGGAACTCTAGTGCACTCCTCTTCCTGCAACTCCATTTGCATTTCCAAGCACATCTTGAGTTGAAGATGGCAAGTCTTGTGGAGTGGAGGGCTATGATGTTTGTTGTCGAAGGAGATTTCGAGAGGACGATTGCATAACCGTCATCCATGTAATCTGTTCCTTCAGGGAAGAGCTGCCACAAAAGACTCCCACCTCCACTTCCTCCTTTCTTAGTAGAGTTCAAGAGGATATTGTACACATTGTTGATTAAAGTGTCTCTAAATGAGGTATTGTAACCAGGGTCGTTTGTAGATACACCAAACTCAGCAAACACAACTGGCATTCCAAGATACTTCTCAGCATCATCAATATGAGCTTGAATCCATGACTCGGTGAATTGGAGATGGACATCAGAAATCGATTGCGAAATCCTTCGTCAATGATATTTTTGAGCTCCAATCAGATGGTGAACAATAATCATGCTTTTTTTTAAGACATCAAAACTTAGAGATAAGGATATTACCAAGAGTCTGCATAGATATGAGCAGAAGCAAAATCAACTCCCAAAACCTGGTGGTTTCTTATGAAATCCGTTCCAACTTGTTGAGCATATGTGTTGGGATTGAATTGAACTTTGTCAGGTGTTGATTGACCATAAAATCCTTCCATACCAATCTCCACCAGGTGCTTTGGATCCACACTCTTTACGAAAAATGCCATTTCTTTTATCCAGTCCTATAAAACATACATCATTTCTTGAACTACAGAACATGATGTATACCAAAGACTAGTGCTATATATAAAAAAAAGTGCTTAAGTAGCTGATTTTTAAGTAACAACTTTTGAGGAAAGCGAAACCTGCAATTTATCACCAGTAGGATCTGAGCTGCATCTAGGCTCATTGATCAGTTCCCATGCAAATATAGTGGGATCATCTTTGTAAGTTATGTTGGTGAGAGTATTCACTCGATCAAGCACCCTCTGCAGAGTCAAAATATCAATAAACACTAAGAATCAATCATTGGATATGTACGACCTTAGTAGATTGGTCTAAATGAACTTGCCTTAACATGTGCCTTGTAATAGCTTCTGAGAGTTGGATGAGAGAAGAAGTCATCGTCGGATGTCAAGTTCAGGCCAGCTGCTTTTCCCCATTTGACATATTGTGGCTTGCCACCATATGCATCCCAGTTGTTAGCCAATGACAATATGAGTCTAATCTTGTACTTCTTTGCCTCACTTATAACAAAATCCAAACCCTGTACCTCATTATATTTAGAGCTCAGTCACTCAATGTAATATTCATGCACAAACATTGATTCACAAAAAGAAGTTAGAAATTGCCTTAAAAACTTCTTCATCATAAACTCCAGGAGATTTCTGAAGAGCTCGCCACTGGCCATCATTGAAAGCCCAAGTCCTACAAACTGTTAGTCCCACTGAAGCTGCCTGTTTGAACACATCAGTTACCTTGCCTCTTGTGGATTGATCGGCAGCAAACACCATCAACCAGTAAGTGTTGAATCCATTCACATAGAAAGGTTGATCATTCAATACAAATTGGTTCCCTTCCTTCTGCACCATTTCCCACGCTTCATCTTCCATGGCATTCATTTCATCAATCCTACACAAAAGACAGAGCTACACATTTATTTATCTATATAAGAACATTACATGATATGCTTCATATGGACGCCCATATATATTTACCAGTCTGTTGTGCTAGGATATGCTGAGTGATCTTCGGCTTGCTCGACCATGGTCTCCAGTTGCTCAACTGCAGTGGAAGAACAGCATGTAGATACGAAGAGCATAAAAATGGTGGTCACTACAAGAATGTTCTGTAACTCCAATTTTCTGTTGTGGGTGTCCATGGTATTGAACAAAATAAGACAATGCATGCTAACCTCTTGAATTGGACTGTGTATTTATATGTGCGGAGACCTATAGTTTCTGGGCTAGTACTGAAACAATGGTACACTCTAGAAAAAGTGTCGAGGAGATTATCACAATACAAACTTTGAAGGGAAGGTAACGATGCGACAGATGCGTCATTGTTGATAAGCCATTTCCTTCTTTCTGAGATCCTCATTTGTCCATACATTTTCATGTGTAAGAGTAAAGTAGCAGCTACGATCAGTACTAAGGAACTCTCTCATCTGGGTCCTACGACACTAACAATTACCCAAATGAAAAACAAATAAAAGAAGACTGAAAATTTGAGACAGTAGTCAGATTTTGGATTTAGCTGAGATGTCTAGATCATTACATGTTTAGGGTGTAATATGATCGAACACTAGATAAGATTCTTACTTTTTTGCATAATCACAAAATCAAGTTCAAAGAGACGACAAGGAAGATCAATAGATCATACCTTCACCAGACAAGGAAGACTGGAAGAGGAAGTGGATGAAACATGAGTGCGAGAAAGCCTACTTCAGCTTCAGCCTAACCAAAAACATTAGTGTTGATTGGTTCTTAATTGGGCCAGTACTGGGTCCAGGAGTTCATTTGGGCTTTCCATTATAATTTTCATGTTTATTTTTTTGTCACTTCGTCAGAGATTTGAATAAAGGATCTGCAACCGCAAGCTTGTGACAGTAATCTCGAAACAAAGAAAGTGGGATCGATCTCACGGCCGTCTAAATGCATATTATTACTCCAATACGATCACCTCCATGTGTTTGCGCCGCATTAACAAGTCATTAGTCATGTATGTATTACATTTGCCATCTTAAGAAGTCAGAGGAGCTGCATACATATTTCAGATAATAAATAACCCGTATAGTAGGGGGGGGGGGGTACTTTGAGAGCAAATTTATCTCGCTACAGTTTAGATTTTCTTAAACTTGCAAAACAAGTCGGAGCACGGTGTTTGATGTTTAAGTCAAAATTTGTCTCAACAATCGAATAGTAAATAGAGTAGAATTATGTTACCTCGGACCATGCAGAGATGGTCTATTTATATAGTGATCGAGATAGGTCTAAGCAAAATCCATATCAAATAGAACTACTTTACTTTAGGATAGGAGGAATTTATTAAAGAATGAATCTCCATATCCAGGGCCAATCAGATCTCATTATTACCACAGGTCCTTTAGCATAATCCTGCTGCGATACGTACAAAACTTACCCTTTCCCCCATGGATTCGGTCAACCCTCTGAGGTCTGATCGAATAGTCCATCGAGGTCAGATTGCTCAGCCTCCTTGAGGTCCGACCTTACCTTAGAATTGTTATGCCTATTGACCATTCTAGAAGCTCATACAATGTTCCAGATACCTCTAGAAATCTCTAGATAATTTGTTCCTTAACCGAAACCCTAATCGTCCAAGCCCAAACACATTTCTGGCCTTGTTGGACTTCGTCCAGAATCAGATTATCCAAGCTTGTTCTCCCCCAGTTCAAGTGGCCAAAACTGACTCCCACAAATACCCCCACATCAGTGTGAGGTCCAACACGTGTTGGCCTCGCGCTATTGTTCGTCCAACCTCTAGCGCTTCATTTTTCGAAAAACCTCCCATCCTTCCCGTCAAGTAACGCGCGAAACCCCAAGCGTGTGCTTGCACCATGCTACCTTCATCATGACCCGTGCATCATTACGCCCCATCAGCCATTACGTCTCTCCCCATCCAGCGCAACATTTTCCACTTCCAACTCTTTTTCAAAAAATCAATCATATCCCTTGAAATCCAAAGCTGCTTATCTTCTCAAATGGTCATCCTCTATCACTTCATACCCTCTAACCGTATATAAATAGAAAGCCCTTTTCCTTTTCATTTTTTGCATTCTCTTGCTTCTTTACTCTCTCTACCGAACCCAGAGAGCTTATGTCTGCAACTCTCCAAGCTTCAAAGTTTTCCCTGAAAAACCTAGAAAGCTTCATGGATTCAAATAACACTTCCTCTCCTACTCATATCGAAATCACCACCCCCAACATCACTATCCTTCAAGACCCCAACGTTGTCAATCTGATCAACTACTCCAAGCCACTCGCCACCGCCGGGCTTTTTCTACCACCTCAACTAACCACCACCGAATTGACCCAAGAGCCTTCCGCAGAGGTCTCCCAAAATCCTCCCTCACCCACCACTTTCAAAGTGGATGAGGTTGAAATCACCCGACCTCCCAATCTAGAGGTTGAAGTTGACCCCACCTTCATGCAATTCTAGCCGCGTACCACCAAGGCCATTCCTAAGAAGCCTTGTGAGGAACTCTACCCCTCATCCTTGAAAGTCAACTCTGCTGAAGCCCTTGCCTTTTTCATTCAATCTTTCCACCAGCGGAACAATAACAATTTCCGGTTTGCTCTCGTCCAAGATGAAACGAGAGTGTCGGAGCTTGAAAAAGTTCATGGTCTGGGTCTGCTTCTCCACCTCTTCCAAATCGTCTACAGGCTCTCCTTCCATATCCCGGCCTTCATTTGTGTTGCCATGGAATTCTACGACGTGGCCGTAGAACAATGGTGCCCAGATAGCTTTTGCTATCTTGCCTGCTTCGACCTACTATCGGTGGTTCGACTGCCGTATGGCTCTGCCGGAGTTCAGGCTCCTCGTCCAGGTCAAGCCTACTCCGGTCAATCAATTTTACCTCTCCCAGTGGATTATGTATGTCAAGAAATCACTGCTGATTGATCCTCCTTACTCTCCAAAGGATTGGAAGAAGACCCCCATCCTTGTCTTTGGGGATTGGGAGAAGCTCGATCGGGATGTCGATTTCAAGGTTCCCACAACCATCAACAGTCTCCCTAAGCTACAGGAGGAGCTGACCAAGGCCGTCGAGTTCCACCGTGATCTCATCAATGACGCCCTAGCCATCCCAATTAAGTACCGTAAGTGCCGATGGCTATGGAGTAAGGAACGCCTCAGACCTGGAGGCCTGGAGGGCATTGTGCCCCTTCAGCACGAGAATTGCCAGGAGGTGATCAAAGTCCCTCGAGCCGCTCAGGTCCATAAGAAAGGAGCCCCCACCCCCAAGCCTATACATGTCGAAGCTCTCACCGAGCAAGGGGAGGCCTCCAGGCCTCGGAAGTGGAGGCTGGTGAAGGCTTTCGAGCTTGTCAAGGACAAGGCTCAGGTTTCGGCCTATGCTGTGGAGCCTCCGGAGGCTCAGAACTTGGTTTCCCCTATCGCTACTGCTGCCACCACTGCTGCTGCTGCTATTACTACTGCTACTTCCTCCACCGTTCTTTCACCGTCTTCCCTTCTCAAGAATATGAGGACTGACCCGGAGCCGCCCAAGCCCAAGGAATTTTCTCTTGGTAAGCTTGCGCTCTTTCGTACCCTTACTCCCATTGATCATACTTCTTTACTCTTAGATCATCTTGCATGCCTTCATGATCTTGTCGTACTTTTATTTTCTTATGCCATGCTTTGCCGAATGTATGTGAACTGTAATATTGCTGATCGTACAGGTCCCCTTGGAAAGGTGGTTGAAGGAATCTTGCCTAACTACCCTAGGCTCTACTTCAAAAGGTCTCAACTGGAAGGCTACATCGTCCAGCCCCCTCTTGACCTTACCGAGAAGGATATAGTGGCCCTTGGCGAGGGCTCCGTGCTCCCTCGTGTGGGGAAGCTCATCCCCTCCCAATTCTGCTCGGGTTTTGCTCGTGCCGATATCGCCTTCCCAACTCTGGTTTCTCTGATCCTCGAGCAGGATGCCGAGGACCTTGGATCCTTGGAAACCGAGGACTTGATGACGGCGTCATGGACTTCCCTCTACCGAGTAACTTTTTCATACACTTGACATCTTTTCACGCCGTCTATTGAACCATTCCTTTTTCATCTGATACATCGTTCTTTTCTTCATTTCAGCCATCTGCCACCCTCACCGTGGCCTTTGGACTCCTACACGTTGAGGCTAGGGAAGCCAAAGATAAGGCCTCGTAAGCTGAGTGGAAGGCCAAGGAGACCATCTCCAGGATCCAAGAACTCAAAGGCCAAGTGAAGGGTCTCGGGGAAGCGCAGGCTCTTGCCGGTCATGTGATCGACCAGAGGAAGAAGGACCTGGAGGTCACCTTCTCTTCCTACAAGGTAGAGGTTAAATCCCTGAGGTTCAAGCTTGAACGGGTCCAGTCCGTTGTGAAAACCAAGCTCCAAGCGGCTCTGAACCCCAAGGACCGAGAGTACGAAGAATGCTTAGCTACCCTGGATGCCTCCCATGGACTCCAACTCAAATCACAGCGGGTGGACTGGGAGAAGGAATGAGCAGAGCTTATCTGTGCCTATGACCCTTCTGCCGCCGCCTCAGAGACCGAGTCGGCGTGAAGCCCCTAGCCTGTCTTTGGGGTGTAGCTTATGTAATATCATTATGACCCTTTTTTCGAACAATATTTTTCTTTTCTTCTTTATCTTACATAATTTTTGCTAATCTCAGCGTAGGCCTTTAGCCTAGAAAAATCTTATACCAAGAGTAAATATCGTACTTTTCTTTATCGTTCTTAGCTCATCATGCTCAACTGTTTTGTACCTTTATGTTTCGTGCTTTTATTCCATGCCTATCAATCTTATTTCTAGACCTAGGGGATCTTCCTTTGAGTGCCTATGGCCTCAGTGTAACTCTTGGACCCTCACTCATTCTAAGTTAATGCTCTCGAAAGAGGCTTAAGGAGGTCATTGGTAACCTTAAGGTCTCCTGGTAGGTGCTCGCGATTTTGAGTCTGCCTCCCCTTTAGGGGGGTATGCATGCCTACCTCGGTCTGTATAAAGAGCACCGTACTCCAGACCCTTCCCACGACCAAGTCCCTTCATCTTGGGAGATCCTATCTTCACAAGGACGCCTGATGCTATCACAAAGACCTCATCAGGGTTACCCTTCAAGCTCAGTTCTTACCAAGGGGGCTTGTCTGCAGTGTCGAGATAGGGTCTGCCAAAACTCTTCTTATATCGACTTTAACTTATCTCTAGGGCATCGTCAGGTATGTACGCTTGGGACTTAGAATGTCCAATTTTCCAGAATATGGCCAAGCCACCACTGGGGTGTTTGTGTGGATGTAACCTCATACATTCTGACCTCGAGGACTTTACTAACCCAAGATTATTGTGAGCCCTTGCGGGTTTTAACCTCGAATATTTTGGTCTATCCATAGGAATCCCTCTCAATGCCCTAACCCCTCCTCCCTCGGGATGCTTTACCTTTGGAAGGATTGATTAGCTCACAGAGTGAAGGTCCTTCCCATAGGAACCAACATCATCTGCCTCGCTCAAGCTCGTTGCCTTTCCTGGGCTTTAAGCTCCCCCTAATCATATACATCGATCAGTAAGCTCTTATAGAACACAAAGAATCATACTCACACACATCATTCCACTATCTTGTTAATTCGTACTTAAAAAATCGTGTATTATTCAACAATGAAAAACATGGTTACTGAAAACAGAAGCTTTTATTAAATGATCGTACAGTATCGTGCAATATCTATCACATCGAGTAAGGAAGTGTCTGACATGCCTCATCAAACCTGCCAACTTGTAAAACAATTGTAACAAAAACCAAGCTGGTTAGGAAGAGTACATGCTCGTTTAAGCTTCGGGCCTTCAGCTCCACTCTGAGCGGTACTTCTTTAAGTAGAGGGCGTTCCATCATTTATCCACCAAGACTCCAGTTCTAGGGTTCTCCAGTTCGTACGACCCATAGTAGCCTTCTCCAACGATCTTATATGGCCATTCCCAGTTTGCCCCTAGTTTCCCCTCCCCTGGACCTTGGTATTTTCGAACACTTTGCGTAACACCAAGGTTTCAGGGAGGAAAACTCTAGGTCGAACCTTTCTGTCATAGTAAGCTTTTATCTTCTGCTGGTAGGAAGCCACCCTTACTTGAGCTTGCTCTCTTTGTTCCTCTAGTAGATCTAGCTCGTGCCTCAGGCTTTTTGAATTGATTTCCTCTGTTTGTTCTGCCAGCTTGAGGTTGGGGATCTTATGGTTGATCGGGATGATGGCTTATGTTTCGTACACCAAAGCGAAGGGAGTTTCCCCAATAGGTTTCCTCTTGGTCATTCTATACGCCCAAAGTACATTTGGGAGCTGAGACACCCACTACCCCTTCGCCAGTTGATCGAGCCTCCTCCTTAGACCTTGCAGTATTGTTTTGCTCGAAGCTTCTACTTGTTCGTTGCCCTGAGGGTACCTCGGGTTTGAGAACCAGATCTTGATGCCATAATCGGCGCAGTAATCTCTAACTTCTTGGCAATTGAACTGATAGCCATTGTCTGCTATAATCGTTTGTGGGATTCTAAACCTGCATATTATAAACTTCCAAATAAAGTTCTTTACCTCTGTTCCTCTTATCTTAGACAAGGCTTCAACTTTGATCCACTTGCAGTGGTAGTCGGTGGCTACAAGGAGATACTTTTTCTGTCTGCCCCCGACTCCGGTTGGAAACTCTCCCATTATATCTAACCCCCACTGTGCAAAGGCGCATAGTACTGAAACTGGGTGCAACTCCTCCGGGTGCAGGGGGGTTGAGGGGCATGTCTTTGACAGGCTTCACAAGTACTAGCATATTTCAGGCAATCGTTCTTCATCGTGGGCTAGTAATACCCTTCGGTCAAACATCGTACCACAATGTTCCTACCCCCAATATGCATGCCACATATTTCGAAGTGGAGCTCCTGCATAATCTTTCTAACTTGGGTGGGGTGCACTGCCAGTTGGTCCGGTCCCCCAAAGGACCGCTTGTACAACTTCCTTTCTCTGATGTTATATCTTGCTGCCTGTCGTACTACCATTCTGGCCTCTACCCTTTCCTCTAGCAGGGTGCCCGTTTCTATGTAGCTCATTATTTCGTCCATCCAGGAGGGTTCTAGCTGGACTGGTATTACTGCCACAACCTCCTCCTCATCCGTACTCGGGTTAGGCAGGTACTCTACAGGGATCGTTCTCCTGAGCTGATAATCGACGTTGGAGGCTAGATTTTCCAAGGCATCCGTGTACGTGTTCTTAGACCTTGGGAGCTGCATGATCGAAAAATCTTCAAACTAGGCAACCAACGCCTCAGCCAATCTGAGATATGCCTCAATGGACGCATAGTGAGCTGCGTACCCTCCTAGGACCTGGTTCGTGATCAGTTGCGAATCACAAAACATCTTGATTTTCTTCACGTTCAGTTCCCTTGCCAACCTCAGTCCTGTCAGGAGGGCTTCGTACTCAGCTCCGTTATTCATGGCTTTCCATGATCGTTCCGTCTAGGGTTTTCAACAACAAGCCAGCTCCAGCCCCCTTATCCTTCAACGATCCGTCCGTGTACAACATCTAATGATCTACCCCCAACACCTCTCTTCTTTCCTCCCCCTCTCTGTTTTTCTGTATCTCTGGCTCAGGCATAGTAAACTCAGCTAGGAAGTCTGCCAAGGCTTTCTCTTTCATCGTCGTTCTAGGCCTGTACTCAATATCTTGATGTGCCAACTTGATGGCCCACTTAGTCACCCTGTTGGAACAATCTGGGGTATGCAGGATCGTTCGTAGTGGGTACTCAGTCATAACAATAATTTTGAAAGCTTGAAAATATGGCCAAAGCTTGCGCGACGACATAACCAGGGCTAATATCAGCCTCTCCAGCTTGGGGTAGCAGGTCTCTGGGTCAAGGAGAGCTTTAGACACGTAGTATACGGGTAGTTGCCCTAAAGTATCTTCTCGAACCAGAGCTTGCTTACTGCTACGTTGGAAACGACCAAGTACAAGTATAGGTGTTCCCTTGGCATGGGCTTGCTTAGTACAGGGGGAGAGACGAGGTATTGCTTAAATGCTTGGAATGCATTTGTGCATTCTTATGTCCAGAGCTCTCCCTTGGTCCTTTTCAGTTCCTCGAAGAACGACTTAATTTTATCGGTCGACCTGGACAAGAACCTGCTCAAGGCCGTCAGCTTTTTGTTCAAGCTCTGGATTTCCTTCACCAAGGATGGGGATTTCATCCTGACAATCGATGAGACCTAGTCTGGGTTTACCTCTATACTTCGCTGTGTCACCAGGTATCCCAAGAACTTACCGGATCCCACCCCGAACGTGCAGTTCTCGGGGTTCAGCTACATATTGTGCTGCCGTAGGAGGTCGAAGCTTCCCCTTAGGTCAGACAGGTGGTCCTGCCGGTTCTTGATCTTGACCAGTATATCATCTACGTACACCTCCATCGTATCCCCAATCAAGGGTTTGAAAACCTTGTACACCAGTCTCTGGTACGTTGCCCTTGTATTTTTCAACCAAAATGGCATTACCTCGTAGGCATAGACCTCCTTCTCTGTCACGAATGCCGTCTTTTCCACATCATCCTCAACCATCTTAATTTGGTTGTAACCACTGTAAGAATCCATAAAGCTGAGGAACTCATAACCTGCGGTGGAGTCTACCAATTGATCGATCCTGGGGAGGGTGAAGTTGTCCTCGGGGCACGCCTTGTTGAGGTCTGTGAAGTCGACACAGACCCTTAGTTTCCCTTTCTTCTTCTTGACAAGGACAACATAAGAGACCCACTCAGAGACTTCCTTGATGAACTCTGTTGCAAGTAGCTTTTCCATTTCCTGTTTAATTACCTTGTAACGCTCTGCAGCAAACGTTTTTTTCCTCTGTGCTATGGGCTTGAATTTGGGGTCCACGTGGAGCCGGTGCTCAATCACTTTCCTGTCAATCACAGGCATGTCCTGTGCTGGCCATGCAAACAAGTCCTTGTACTCCCTCAGCAAGTTCATCAAATTCTTACGTTCAACTCCACCTAGGCCCGACCTAACTCTTGCACACCAATCTGGTCGGTCTTGATTGAAAGGTTCAAGCATTACGTCTTCCTCTGCCTTCTCCTCGAAAGATAGTTCCTGGGGGTCGAGTTCTATGTATAACTCATTGATCGCACTATCCCAACCCCCATTATGTGATTGCTATGTTGGCGGGGCTGGGACAACAGTGCCCCCATCCTCGTCCACTACCTCCATTTTCATACCCTTGGTGGCAAGCACTGTATACATCCTTGCTGCAGCTCTGTCTTCCTTGATGGTGACTGTGCCCCCTGGGGTTGGATATTTCAGAACTTGGTGTTATATTGATACCATCTCCCTCATCCGATGGAGCCAGGGCCTCTCCAGGATTATGTTATAGGGGACGGGGCGTCAACCACAGTAAACCATGTGGTCAGGTTGGTGAGGAGCATGCCACCCTTGAGGGGAATAATTCCTAGGGTCCTCACTCTTAATCCCTCAAAGCCTATGAGGGTCATCCAATGATTTTTAATCACCCACATCAGGCCCATTCTCTCTACAACGTCTTTGAATATAACGTTCACAGTGGCTCCATTGTCGACTAAGACCCTGGCCACTGTCATGTGGGCTATCCTGATGTTAACGACCAGGGCATCATCGTGGTCCTCCTCCTCAGGGAGGTCTGCGTCTGAAAAGTCGAGCATGTTCTTCCCCGTTTGGATGTTGGGTTCACCCCCGTCCTTGAGCCTCTTCTATTCGTACTACTTTTCTTTGACGGTGACCCCCAACTCCTCTGCCTCTACCATAATACAATTCAAGCTAGGAAAGAGGGTATCCCTACAATTCAAGCAAGGAAATAGGGTATCCCTGGGGTACTCAGGTGCCTGAAGGATACAGTTCAGCACTGGGTACTTCTTCTCTAGGCCCTTAGGTAGCGGTGGCAAAGTCTCGTTGCTTCTTTGACACTTGCCATTACCTTGCGGCTTCAACAAATCTTCGAGCTTTTTCTTGTAGTCCTTTGTCAAGTATTCCTAGCAGTACCCTTGGTCTACCCACTCTTTGAAATGTTGCTTGAGAACTCCACAATTGATTGTCTTATGCCCATTGTCCTTGTGGTAAGCATAAAAGTCCCTGAAATTGCCTTTGCTCTTCATCGGTGGTAGCCTTTTAAGCCAAGGCTCGTTCTTGCACTACCACATTTTAACCCATTGCCGGCAATTTTTAAATCGCCGGCAATGTTTTTTTATCATTACCGGCGATTTTTTCCCCAAAAATCGCCGGTAATGTCTTCTTTTTTTTTAATCATTGCCGGCGATTTTTCCGGCAAATCGCCGGCAATGTTCCGCCGGTAATTAAAAAAAAAAAAGACATTGCTGGCAACTTACATTTAAGTCGCCGGCAATGTCTTTTTTTTTTTTTAACATTACCGGCGACTTAAATGTAAGTCGCCAGCAATGTCTTTTTTTTTAATTACCGGCGGAACATTGCCGGCGACTTACATTTAAGTCGCCTGTAATGTTAAAAAAAAAAAAAGACATTGCCAAAAATTGCCGGTAATGATAAAAAACATTGCCGGCGATTTAAAAATCGCCGGCAATGGGTTAAAATGTGGTAGTGTTGACATGGTGGAGTATAGTCAAAATCAGGATTGTCATGGGGGGAATGAACATTTTTTCACCCTGTATGATAGGCTGGTACCCTGAGACTCTCCTCTTGTTATCGTAGTTGTTCCTCCCCTGATTCGCATTGTTGTTGGTCGTGCCTCTCTGCTAGTTGGAGCTGGTTCCACCTCCGGATGCCTTCTCCATCTTAGAGTCCCTAGTGTTGTAAGTTCTCATATCCTCTACCCGGGCGTAATCCAAGGCCTTATGATAGACCGTGGATAAGTCCTCGATCTTTTTCCTGATCAACTTGCTGGCCAACTCCGAGTCCATGTCCAGTCCACTAATAAATGTTGTGGCCGCTACGGTATCGTCCTTGCAGTCGACTGTCACATACTCTTTCCTAAACCTTGTGAATTAATCTCTCAAGCCCTCTCCCATTTGCATCTTGATGGACGTGAGGTAGGTCATGTATTTAGTTCCCTCGACGTTACTCTCATACCTTTTGAAGAAAACCGCTTTTAGACTTCTCCGATCCTCGATCGAACCTTGGGGGGGGGGGTCTCGTACCACTGTAGGGCGTGGTTCCTCAGGCTTACCTGAAACATCTAACACATCCAAGCGTCGTTCGAATGACTAGTGACCATGGCTGATTGGTAGTTCCTCACGTGCTGGTATCGGTCTGAATCCCCCGAATACCTGTCAAACCTGGGGTGGCTCCACTTCATGGGGGCTCAACATCTTGGATGAACTGAGCAAAAGGTTTCTGAGACATTCTTCGAGCCCTCTGTTCAGATTTCGATTCCTTCTTGTACATCTCTTCCTTCCTCAGCCTCTCAGTTTCCTAGTTGGTTTGGACGTTATGGGCACGCTGCGTCTCCATAAACTCCTCTATCATGTTTATGAGGGCTGCGACCCCCTCGGTCTTTGGTTCGGTTACCACCTCCTGTTGGTTATCCTGCTCGGCTACTAGGACTCCTTATACCTTTGGCGTTGGCGGGTCAAGTAGAGCCAACCCCTAGTTTTTCGACAGCTCTACCAAATTCAGCAAGGTGGTCTGAACGACAGCCATAGTGCCTGCCAACTTGTTCATTCTCCAAGAGGCCCCCTCAGTAGACTGTTGTAATGAAGCCATGTTGATTCTCAGGTTCATGTATAATTCCTCAGCCTGGTGGAGATCCTGATCGACCTTGGCCCTCCAGCCCTTGGCTGATTCGTTCTCCTAGTTGTAACTATCTTCGTCACTCATATGCCTCTCTTCCATAAGGTTCCTCAGCTGAACATGATGTGTGAGGGTACTCCTACGCCTCGATGCCCTTGTGTCGGGGGTGATCTGATTGTTCCCCGCCGGCGGGGTTGCTTCCTTATCATGCTGATTGTCTGTGTCAGTGTTGTCTTCCATAGTTCTTCCGTTCACAAGAGTTAGCCTAGGATTCCGCTCTCAATAATAGCACCAATTTGTGAATACAGATTTATCCCGCTACAGCTTAGATCTTCGAGAATCTGTAAAACAAGTCGGAGCTCGGTGTGGCACCGTGCTTAGACCCTCTGATGCTTAAGTCAAAACTTGTCTCAAGAATCGAATAGTGAATATAGTAGAATTACATTACCTCAGACCATGCAGAGATGGTCTATATATATAGTGATCGAGATATGTATAAACATAATCCATATCGAATAGGACTACTTTACTTTAGGATAGAAGAAATCCATTAATGAATGGATCTCCATATCCAAGGCCAATCAGATCTCATGATTACCATAGACCCTTTGGCATAATCTTGCTGGAACACGTACAAATCTTACCCTTTCCCCCATGGATTCGGTCAACCCTCCGAGGTTCGATCGAATAGTCCCTCGAGGTCAGATTGCCTAGCCTCCTTGAGGTCCGACATTACCTTAAGATTGTCATGCCTATCGAGCATTCTAGAAGCTCATACAATGTTCCAGAGACCTCTAGAAACCTCTAGATAATTAGTTCTTTAACGGAAACCCTAACGTCCAAGTCCAAGCCTATTTCTGGCCTTGTCGAACCTCGTCCAGAATCAGATTATCCAAGCTCCTCCTCCCCCAGCTCAGGTGGCCAAAACTGATCCAACAGGCACGAATCCCATAAATTCCGAATCCGTAAGGGAGGAGACAGGACAGGACAAAATTAAATTTTTTACTATTCTGTCATGTCCCAAATAATATTTTTTTGTCTATTTTATTATTTATTTTATTAAAAAATTATATATTAAATTATCAAATAATTAACAATATTCAACAACAACAAAAAAGTTATTTTATAACGATTAAAGTATTACACTACTTATAATATGAACTATACGTATCAATTAAACATGAAATAAAATTGCTTGTAACTTTACTATTTTTAATGGAACATTAAGTAAAACGCTATTACTTTGTGTAGTTGTAGACTTCTAAGTCTTATCAAACTATGTTTATCTTATATTGAGCCCGAAATTTAGTTCATCTCGTCTCATTCAGTTTTTTGTTGTTAAATACTCTATTAAATGTTCATTTTAAATTAGACCCGAAATTAGACCTGTCTCGTCTCATTCGGATTTCGGGATGATCCCCATCATGTCTCGTTCGGCATAGGGATATAGACATCCAAAAAATTGACCCGTCTCGTCCCCTCCCCTACCGTATACTTTTACCTCGCTATATATTTGAAGTTTTGAATGCTTGAAAAGAGGTGTAAATATGAGTGCAACTTTTGGACACTCTTAAGCTTGTGCCAATTTGTTGAATGAAAGCACCAGATCTTAAGAGTTGCCTATGATCGTTGAAGGTTAAGACCTTCCTTATGAGGTTTGTTGATGATGTGAGATTTCGTCGTATCGCTTGCCCTGAGCATTCCTCCTTGAAAGCCTGCAAAACAAGTCCAAGCACGGGTGGTACTGCGCTTAGACCCTCTGATGCTTAAGTCAGTATAGAACCAAGCATAAACATGTATTAGGGTTGAATTCCTTACCTTTTCCAAGATATGGCCTTATAGATATAGTGATCATTCAACGTCTAAGCATAGTCCATATAAGAATAGAACTACATACTTTCGAATATGAGGAATCTATTAAGGAATAGATCTCCATATCCAGGGCTAATCATATTTTCAGATTATCACAAGCCCTTTAATGTAATCCCCTTAGGATTCATACAAATCTTACTCTTTTCCTCTAGGATTCTGTCAATCCCTCGAGGTCTTATCATACCTTGGGATTGTCACACCATCTTACAAATATTTTTTGAAGCTTCTACATTATTCTAATTACTTCGAGAAACCTCTAGATTAAGCATTCTTTTTCTTAGAATTTCTTAGCTTACGAAGCATTTCATCTATTTTCCTCAAACTTTCGGGTAGTAGATTTTTCTCCCTCGAGCTTTCCAAGTTATTTATAAATACTATACTTCAAAAATTTTTTGAAGCACATCTTTCTTGATCAATCATCAAATCTTTCTCAAGCAAATCGTTAATTTTTTTCAATATAACAAGGGTCTCCCTTGAGTAGTTGTGGCCGTAGCATGCCTCGTGGACCCTATGGATCGTTCATGTGCTCACGGATGAGGCTTATGGAGAGTCTCCATTATTTGTTGAGGTCTTCGGGGAATGCTCGTGGTTTTGAGATGGTTCCCCTCAACAGACTGCTAGCTTAGTCTTGACCTTGCACCAAAGGTTATCGTACTCTGAAGCTTCGTTGTAACCATGTTTTTTCGTCTGGTGGGGTTCCTTGGGCTTTCCTTTCCAGAAAACATGTCTCGTGTGCTACAATGAACTCCCATAAAATTCAAATCGTAGTTGGCTTATCCCTAAGGCGTCACCAAATGAAGACGCAAAGACTTAAATGCCCAAAGTGCCAGGATATGGCTGAGTTACCCATGGGGCATTGTCCATCTAACCTTATTGAAATTTACCTTGAGGTCCTACTAACCCAAGATTGCCTGAGCTTATTAATTTTTCTCTTAGTGTTTTGATCTATCCACGAGGAACCCCCTCGATGCCCGAATTATACCTCTTTCAGGATGCCTTACCTTTGAGAAGGCCAACGGTATTTCATGGTGAAGGTTCTATTCATGGGAATCAACGTCATCTTCCCCACTTAAGTTCTTCGCCTTTCCTAGGCGTTAAGCTCCCCATAATCGAATTCAAAAATAGATCGTACACTTGCAAAACACTTTTACAAAAATGAGTTAATCGTACTTCATCATACACAATCAATCCATTGAATGAATCATGGAAACCATCCTTTTGAGGGATGAGCATGATTTTGAGATATTTCACGGAGCTTGTATACCAGATTCTTTCTCCTTAGAGGGTATTCTGACCTGCTATCATAGATCTCGAGGGAATGCCTAGCTGTCACGGACCTCAAGGGAATGCCCAGGAATTGCGAACCTCAAGGGAACATTTTGAAGTCGAGGAGATCTCAAGGGATTACATTGCTGGGAACCTCACATCAATGGATTCACTTGGAATACTCTAGCTTTTAAATTTGACCAATCCCACCATCACCCCCCAGCAATAACACGTTCAATGATCGAGGTCTGTGTGGATTCGTGAAAAAAGGGTCTTCTCAGCTAGTATCATCGTTTCTACGTGACATGAGAACCTGCAAAACTGAACCCTCAAACTTTCGTTCGATTTCCTGGGTTTCCTCGAGCTCGCTAGGAGATTCGATAAACTTTCTTGAAAACCCTCAAAGTTTCTGAAAAACCTCGAGGTTTCCACACTGATGCTAAGTATGAAGTTTTTCCCATTTTTTGTAGTCAAAGTCGACTATAGGGGCTTCATATAAATCATACACATGAGTATATCAAACATATCATCATTCCTCAGGAAAAACCATTGTACTTCACATAAACCATCGTACTCCATGATCTTGCTATAGTTCTGAGTAGATATGCCCCATCGATCTCCAAATGGTTCTTATGTTTAACTCGATGATCCACATAATGAATCAAGATTCAAAGGGAATACTAACCTTCACCATGTTCTATGGCATGATCTTCATTGGACATGGTTTTTCATAGAGGATTGTAATAGCCTTAATGCTTCTGCTCGACTCCTCTAGCTCCAAAAGTCTCTGACCCTCCAGGTTAGTAATTGTCCTCTGAGCTTTCCATTCGAAAGCTCACGACCTTTAAGTTCTCTAATCGATCCCTTAAACTTGTTACTCAAAATCTCACGACCTTCGAGGTTAGTAATTGATCCATCGTCTTCCCTCGAGGTTTCGGATCGTCCACTCATCCTTTTGGGTCTCTGGTCCATAGGCTGATGCTCAACCCCTAACTCGGTCCACAAGTTAATGCTCAACCCCCACCTCATCCTTCAAACATGTTGATGTAGAAATTCGAATTCTTTTGTAAGATGCCCTTGTCAAGGTATTCTTCATGTAAAAAATGCGATATTTAGCTAGATACTCCTTACCCCCAGTATTCTGCTAGAATGTTTAAGTCTTGGAGAATACTCAATGTCCTAAGCTTGAATTCTCTTCGTGCACGACCCCCTGTGCATTCGATCCTTGTTTCGATAATCATCCTACAAGCTTCCAAGAATGAAGTGGTCCACGCTTCTTTAGATTCTGAGTGTACAAAATCCCTCAACCTTTTGGGATTTTATAAGTATACCCTCATGGTCTCCTCTATAATTAACAACTTCCTAATGAGTTCCACAATACTTCGAGTGTGTAGATGTGATAACCTTACCCCCAACAATTTTTGAGCTAAGGGGAACAATGCCCCTAGGTCCGATCTAGAGCTCTCCGGAAAACCACCCCCCCAGCTTTCTCGGAAAGCTTGAGGCTGTGGGTTTTCCATATTAAAGGTACCATTCATATTCTTCTCAACGACCACCCACTGCTCACTTGTTTATTCATAGCCTTCAGCTCCTTTTCCTCTAGCTCGCTATGAGCTCTGAAGTTGTTTCTCATGTAAACCTTGAGGGTCCACCTCTCAGTCAAAGGGATTCCCTTCCACGCCTTGTTTCTGGCCTTATTTTTTTGCCTGCTACATGAAACTGGTGTTCCTTAAGGTCTCTCATGAGATCCCCACTTAAGTCTTCTTCTTGGTTTGCTACTCTCGTGCATCGACATGCCTCCAGCTATTTTTCCATGTCCTTAGGAATTCTGAGCTTAAGACTGACCCCAGGTCTTACAAATTCTATCATTCAACATACCTCGAGCATTCTGACCTGGAAGGTACCCCCAGTTCCTCGACCTCTAGCATTATCTAATTGGTGATTGGAAAAATCGTATCTCCAAAGTATTTCGGAGCTCCAAGGGTACAATTTAGCACTATATACTTCTTTTCTTGGCCCTTAGATGGTGGTAGCAAGGTCTTCGTCATTCTTGGGATGCTTGGCTCCACCTTGAGGCTTCAACAAATCTTTGAGCTCTTTCATGTACTCATTGGTAAAATACTTCTGATAGTACCTCTGGTCAACCAGCTCGGTAAAGTGTCAATTTATGATCGGTCCCCTTGTAGTAGGTATAGAAATTCTTCAAAATGTTTCTTGGATCAATTCAAGAGTGGGTGAGGTCTCTCTTAAAACATGGCTCGTTTTAGGTATAGTGGAGTATTGCTGAGATAGAGACCTTGATTGGCTCTTTTAAGTTTCTCGATCTCGTTAGTGAGTATAGCCCTCCATCTTTGATCATCTTATTTTTACTTTGGTAGTTGTTCCTTGTTATGTTGCTCCTTAAGATCATCCCCAAGCTCCTCCTCAATGTGAGGTAAAAGGTCGGATTCCCGAGAAGACCAACATCTTCATACTAAATCGGTCATAACTTCTTCGTGAAACATGATAATTGCGATCCAGAAGATGCTCTGGAAACTAGAAACATGAGGCTTTCCAAGAATATAAAAATAGTAATCTAGTTCTTTCTGAGATGTTTCCAGTTCTCTTTTGAAGTCAACTAATCTTCATAGGCAGATTTCCCTGCTTGAACTTTGAAACCTCTATTTTTCTCATTTTCTTCTTATTCATTCCAAACTTCCTCCGGTGCTTGGACATATATTCTAAACCCCCAAGTGTTGGCTATTCTTGAGGCTTGGAGATTATTCATTCATGCTTTGACAAGATATTGATTACTAGTTGCACAACTTTCTACCCCCAGACCAAAACTTTCTATTAGAAGTTCGGCTTTCTAATGTTTCTTAGAGATGTTGGTTTCTTGATATTCAAGTCTTCGTCATTCGTACTGTATAAAGATAGTTGTTCATCCGCAAGCCCACCTCATTGATCGTTGGATTACCCTTGAGAAATCATCTGATTTAACATGTTACTTCATGACTTGCTGTGGGCTACACCTTTTCCCTGTGTTGTAGAACTTCGTTAATAACTTTCTTTTTATAACTCTATCGTACTCGTGGATAGGGAATAAACCCCCGAGGTTAGTTGTGACTTCATCTTTTTTCCTCACGTATAATGTTCCAGGTTTGAAAATCGTAAGAGAAACCCTTCAAGATAAGATTCTCCTCCCAATCTTCTAACGATGTGCCCTGCTGGGAAGATAAGTTGTCGTGTAAGGTTGTTGCTATCGTGGAAGACGACTGCATTTGCTAGAAAAGACGTTTTTGTTAAAAGTTGTATGACTTGGAGAGAGCTATCTTCTTGTCGTGAAAAAGTCTTGTTTCCATGCTTAATCTATCGTCTTCAATCACTACAGTTGCTTTGTCGGTAGCCGGCCGGTCACCATCGTGGAAAGCTATTGCCTTCATGGAGAATTGCATTTTGCCAAGGTTTGCTTTTTGGAAAACTAGTTGACAAACTCATTTTTTTTGGAATTCCTCGGGTTTGTGAGATTCTAATGAGTCAAAAGATCGTTCATGTGTGTCATAACCCTTTGCTAATTTGTCCAAGTCACGTCGTGACCCCCTCATCCTTGTTGTTGTCGAAGTTTCATGGTATCCCATTCTTAAAAAGGTTTTTTAGCCAGTTTTCACGCTCTGACATATCATGAAACTTTTATCATATCTCCCTCTAGATATCTCCGATTGATGTAGTTAATAAAACATTGGAAAATAGACTTCAAGGGTTTTCCAACCATAGGTTATACCACTCTTGGGTATTAGATTTGGTCGCTAGAAAGAGCCCGCAAAACAAACAAGTGACAACATAGTTGTTTTTCGTTAGATTCGACCACCAGCCAATTATTCCATCATAAAATTCTTGCTCCGAACTCTGATTGTGACAAAATTTTGTTTCGTTGGAAACTAGAAATCCATAGATTTTCAATGGTATATGATTCATTCTTTTAGATTGACTATAGCTTTGCCAGAATATGCTCTATTTATCTAGGGTTCTGAAATGTCGTTCTTTGTCGAATTTTTTTAGGGTTTTGGTGAAAACCAGATTGATTTTGAATTTGAGAGAGAACCCATTCACGAAAGTTCACTGAACAATCAACGCATGAGTTCTCTCAAAGAGAGCACCAATTTGTGAGCGCAAATATAGACGCCCTCAAGCTTGTACCAATTTGTTGAATGAAAGCACCAGATCATAGAAGTTGCTTATGATCGTTGAAGGTTCAGACCTTCCTTATGAGGTTTGTTGATGATGTGAGACTCCGTCATATTAGTTGCCCTGAGCATTCCTCCTTGAAAGCCTGCAAACAAGTCCAAGCACAGGTGGTACCATGCTTAGACTCTCCGATGCTTAAGTCAGTATATAACCAAGCATAAGCGTGTATTAGGGTTGAAATCCTTACCTTTGCCAAGCTATGGCCTCATATATATAGTGATCGCTCAAGGTCTAAGCATAGTCCATATAAGAATAGAACTACATACTTTCGAATAGGAGAAATTCATTAAGGAATAGATCTTCATATCCAGGGCTAATCATATTTCCAGATTACTACAAGCCCTTTGGTGTAAGCCCTTTAGGATTCATACAAATCTTACTTTTTTCTTCTAGGATTCTGTCAATCTCTCGAGGTTCGATCGTACATTGGGATTATCACACCATCTTACGAACATTTTCAGAGGTTTTTACATTATTCTAGATACTTCGAGAAACCTCTAGATTAATCAATTCATACTCAGAACCCTAATCGTACAGATCCAAGTCCAATATTCCAATTATTAGACCTCCCTGAACTCGATATTGGAATACCTTCAGAATTTTAGACCATGTTTCAAAAAGATGTCCCTCATAAACCTCCTCGCTAATATGCTCCACAACAAGATTTGGATGTTAATCTATATAATCTCATGAGATAAATATACTCAAGCTCTTTTCGTATTGTTTCAGCTTGTTCGGGATCATTTTGGGCTGTGTTTTCAATTTGGGCTCGGTCTCGGGTTCAAATCTCATTTTGAGCCTAGTCCTGATCCGAAGGTATATTTTTTTGTTTAATTTTTATTTCTCTTTTAAATTCTCAATCCCTTATATAAATTCTCATTTTATCCAAACCCTACCCATTTCAAATTCAAAAAATCTATTCATCAAAAGTTTAATCTCCGATCTGAATCTATTCTCTATTCTTGCTCTTGCTGCTGTAAGCTTCTCTCTCTCTCTCTCTCATTTTGTTCGATCAATTCATGTTAATATGTGTTTCGTTACTAATTGATCACTTTATTTCGTGTCATTGTTCTCTATTCTACTGGATCTGACTTTATTTTTTGCATAGATTCATGATTATTTTTGTTACTGTACTGTTTCTCACTCATATTTTGCATATATAGATGAGTAATGTACAATTTCTCACTGATTTTGTGTTATTTGTGTTATTGTACTGTTTCTCACTCATTTTTTAATAGATTCGTAATTATTGTACTGATTGTGTTTGCGTGCTTTAGATACTGATTCCCATTGTATATTTGTGTTTATGTGCTTCATTATAATGATTCTCACTGTGTTTATGCTTAGATTTGTGTTTGTGTGTTGATGCATACTGATTCCCACTGTAGATTACCTTGGAATCGTGTTCTTATTTTTTGTTATATTGATTCCCTCTGGATACTTGCTTGAATTCCGTTAATGTGCTAAGTTTATTTGATTCCCATGGTATATTACCTTGGATTCGTGTGTTGTGCATTAGTATACTGGTTTATACCGTATATTACCTTAGAGTTACTTTAGAGATTCGTGTGTCGTGAGTATTGGTGATTATCCCTCTGGAATGTACGTAGTTACCATATCATCGGACGAGAACAAAGCAATGGAAGACCCCGGAAGAACTTGGAAGGCTGAGTGTACACGGCTGATAACGTGGGTTTAAAATTCCAATTAAACTTATCTCTCCGGTCATGATCATCGTCCCAAACAAATGGCTCGAAGTCCTCAAACCTCATTCTTTTGCTAAACGACAGGTCCTTTGTTCCATCAACAACTCTTTCCCTTTTAGTGGCAACCTTAATAGCTTTGACACTTTCAGTAGTTAAAGCCTCTGGCTTAACATTGTTGTTTTCTCAACTATCAACAAAGAAAAGTTACGATTCTTTGGATCACTAAGAACATTGTGACTCTGCAAGTCCTCAAATCCAAGTCACACATTGAACACCATCATGCTTTCACCACCCAGTCAATACCTAATAGGAGGTTGATGAGTCAATGACCTTAGGTCTAAATTTTTAAAACACATTTTGAATACATAAGAAAGTATAATATATAATAAAATTATTAATTTAATTTCACACTCGTACGGTAAGATAATTCTTATTTATTAAGGCATATATATAACGATCATTGAAAAACGAAACAACAAATTAAAGTCTAGATGTATAATACTATGACTGAACGAAAATCACAAACCTTTTAAATGTGAACATAAAGTTTGAAGAATTATATAATAAAAGTTGTTTATTATACTATGACTTTTACTATATATAACAAGTTTGGTATGATTTGGAATATTACTATAACCTTTTTCTTTCTTATGAGTTTGGATGTATAAAGGTCTGGTATTTGTTTAATATTATATAATAAAATTGTTAAATATTAATTTCATCTCACATTTTTACAATAAGATAATTCTAACGAAACAATAAACCAAAGATTGAATTAAATTGATAATACTATGACCGTATAAAAATAACTACCTTTATTTTTTTTTCTTCATTTGAATATTAATTTTGGAGGGACACATGCATTTTTTAAAGTTCACCTCATATTTGTTAATCTTAGCTCCAACCATGCTCCAAAAAAGATCAAGTTGTATGATATGCCAATCTAGTTTTGCTACAATTGATCTAGCTTACAAGCGAAAGAGAGCACGCAACCATTTATAGCCACATAACAAAATATCTACAAACAGACTCAACAGATATGATAGCCTGTAACATAAGCAAGCAGAATAAACGAAGAGAAATCTAACACCGTTAACTGATGAGGACTCGGATCAATCAAAAATTTCCTTGGAACATTATAACAATTTCTCTTATAATTGGATCTAAAAGCACAAACGATCACAGACGCAGAATCATAAGAAAGAAACTCATTCTTGTCACAATATTTGGACAGTAACAAATACCATTCATCAATGGAGCATATGCTTTCGACGGTTCATATATGGCCTTCACTGTCTCATCTACCAAAAAAGAATGTATCACTTTCCCATTGTTATTAACTAGGTTGTAAGCCCACATGTAAGACACGGTTATGTAATCATTTGAACTTAGAGAATAACTCGCAAATGGGAATTAGACATATACAAATCATGCATTTGAACACCAATCATTTGTGATCAAGGTTCTTTGGTTGGCAAGGTCGTAACACGTATGACACTTATTTTTATGTTTTTCATCAAAAAAACATATTGAAGCATTATGAAATTTATATGACATACATTTGTAAAGAACAATACAATATCAGTTTTAAGATGAGATGACTCTAGAATAAAAGCCTGCACACTTCGTGCGGGGATTCTATCATCTACCGAACTTAGAAAAAAATAAAAATTAAATCAGGAATGTTTTCTCTTCTTTTTTTTAAAGGAAAACCAAGAATATTTTATTCAACTACTACGTATAGAGATGTTGGCGACAAATGTTGCATTTTCTTTACCTAAAACGCAGGTGATCTATCTATTCAAGAATGAAATCTTCTCTGAATGTCTGAGACCTAACACTAATCAATTTGTTTAATCTAGCCAGTGGAAGATAGATAAAAAAGAAGATACAATTCAATCATGTATGTCATCATTATTCAGAAGCACAGATTGTTTGATATAGGTCCAAAAAAGAAAGATACAATTCAATCATGTATGTCTTTATTCAAATTAAGAAGAAGACATGTAAAAGTTTGAAACTACCTTTAGGCACATTTTGCACTGACGTTGGAGACTCTTAAACTGGTTGATACTCTTCTTCAGCAATTGAATCCCAACGGTAAAATTTAGCATATGGCCACAGAATGGAATCAAGCAAACTGACCCACAAAAGAAAAAAAAATTTAGACAAATATGATAACATTCATTCTACAATTTCATGTGAGCTCTACTCACAGGATGAAGCGGACACATCGACTTAAAATGCAAAAGAAGACAACTAAAATAGGAAACGAAACATGAACACATTAGACAAAAATAACAGAAACTAAATAAAAAAGCCAAGCATTTATCCCATAAATGCACCACAATAAAATCATTCAGCTTTTATTTGAATTAGTATTCAAGCTCTAATTAGGGCAAGCCCTCGTTAATAGTTTCTCTCTCTAGCGAGAATTTTTTTCCAAAAGAAAACCAAGACTTGGAGGCACCGGCTCCCTTCTCTTTACCCAATCTCTCTTTTCCTTTCTACTTTCTCACAAATAATTCCATATTCTTCTTGAGAGCTTTCTCCTCATCCTATTGCATGTCGGATTCAGTGGAGGATATGGCTCGCCGGTTCTTAGTTGCCATAGATTTCGAGGAAGAAGACATGGAATTGTGGCCTGAGGTTGACTTGGAGGCCGACTCAGATGGGGATGAGGGCGGTTCCGATTGCTATTATGGTGTTGTTATGGTGTTCTCTCTTTGTCTGATTCCAGAATCGAAGATTAAGTCCTCCTGGGCTCTAATGAAACGGCTTTGGAGGCTGCCACATGAACCGGCTAAGGTCCTCTTTATTCTGAGGTCAAAAGGCAGCGGATCGGTTCTTTTGTACCTTTTGGGACCTCAGGGTCCTGAGGAGGGCGGTGTATGGTGGTCCTTGGTTTTTTGGCAGTGCAACGGAGGTTGTTGATCGGTTTTATGTCTTTTTGAATGTCATGGAAGTGGCGGTATCCAAGGTGAGGGTGTGGGTTGATGTGCTTGGGGTACCAGATGGCGGGTTGGATGAGGTCTGGGCTCACAAAATTGGTTGGTCAATCGGTCAATACAACAAGAGCTATGATCCTCTCAAGCTCACTTATACTCATCAATTACGGATCCAAGTGGTGGTAGATCTCAGTCTAGAGCTGGTGGTGCGACGGAGGTTCTGTTTCCCCAAAGGTGTGTCTGTGATGCTTTATTTTTGGTATGAAAATTTGAAAATTTTTTGTGGCTTGTATGGTTCGTTTGTGCATATGGATAGGGTGTGTCCAATGGTGGCGGCTCGTAGTGCAGGTTTGGGACATGCATGTGATTCAGGAGCTAGTGGTAGTAACTCGGTGGAGGATGGGGTTGTTAGGCTTGGGCCTACTCTAGGTTTCAAAATGAATTCAGAAGGATCCATGGTTGGACTATTGCAGGAGATGCAACAATAAGCAGTGGCGGCAAGGAAGCCAGCCGAAGAGGTTTTGCAGGAGAGTTAAACTGGAGTGATGTCGGGCCAGATATCACATGTGAGTTCTATGCATACTAATCCACTGCTCCAGGCAACAAGTGGAGGAGCAGTGATGACTATTCATGTCCTGAAGGCGGGACAAGTTTCAATAACAAGTTCAGGAGGACATTTGACAATTTCTTCTTCTACAGTGGAGGAGATGATAGAATCTGAAGGTTCTCAACAAAGGATGGTGCCCAAGCAAGTTCATCAAGCAATGTCTTACAAAGCACCAATTGTTGGAGCAAAGAGGGCAACTCGTGAGGAAAAATCTGGATAGAGCTCGAGCAAAGGGGAGGTGAGCCGCCCATAAGGAGTGCACAAGATGGAATCCCTACAGAAGAAACTGGCTTGTGATCCTCCGTTTCTGAAGACCCAGCAGGAGAAGGAAGCTCAACGATTGACGCTCATGTCGACGAGGTGACATAGTTGGATACGATGTGGGGTCCAAATATTTTTAAATTATTAACTTACATCTAACATGTTCAACTATGTTCTGGTACTAGGAAGATTTGTTTAGTATAGGTTATAAAAGAGGTTCTTTTGATCAGGCCGATAAACCGGTGAACTTCTTGTAATCTATCAGTTTCATAAATAGACTTCTATCACCGTTTCGTAAAAATAAAAATAGTATTCAAACTCTTCATTCATAATTTTGCAAACATGACCGAGGAAACTAATACCAAATAACAAACAAACCATTCAACTAACATTGTCATACTATCTCATAAGCATGTATAACTCCAAATATTTGAAGCCAAAACAGGAAACAGATTCAAGTTCATAGCAGATATTAAGTATAAGTACTCAAATTTACATACTAACAAACCTCAACCTGCTGTTCACGCGATGCCCTAGCTGACTTAACCCTACCCGTGCCGCATGTGCGAGGGAAATGAAACCTGATCAAAAGCCACTCTGTTTTGGATAGGATTTCTCCGTGCTATTCGTTTCGCTTGCTGTTTTGGATGGGATTTCTCCGTTCTCGATTCTCTCTCTCGCTCCTTGATCATCTCTCTCTCGCCTTTGATTTCTCTGGGTCTCTCGCTTTCGTCCATCGATCCCTGATTATCTCTCTCGCTCCTTGCTGTTGGTTCTTGCCTTTGGGTCTCTGTCGCTTCCATCTCGAGGTCTCTCTTGCCATCGCCCAGCGTCAAAGTTGACGGCCTCCTCTCTCGCTGATCATCCCAAGATCGATCGATTTGGGTCGTGGATTCATCGTGTTCTGAGCTTTACCCAGTTCTTATTCTTTGCTGGGTTGGTTGATTTCGATCTCGATTTAGAGGGCTGGAGCTGGGGTTTCGAACCTTCTCAGGTAATTTTTGTTCTTCGCTATATTTTGGTTGATGTGGTGATTTGATTTTAAGGCTGTTTCTGGGTTGTGCTTGCCACTTCGTGTTGGAGCTCTGTGATTGCTTAGTTGATCATTCACAGTTTCCTTTCTTATTTCCTTGGGCCATGTTTTATTACAATTGAGGAGATGAATGCTAACACAAATGTAATTACCAATACCAAGGAACAAAACTAGACAACAATAGAATTGTTTTATTTTAGCAAAAAATGTGAGCCTACAAAAGCTTGATTAGTTCATCTGTCCAAGTTTTCTCAGCAAATCAAGCAGACAAGTCAAACGAAAAATATGATAGGACCTAACCTTGAAAACCGGGCCAATCCACCTTCTCCGAGCCTATTATTTATGTGAAAATCCTTGGTAGCAGCCACCAGAATCTCAAGCGGGAAATTCTTCTGCTCTTGCTGAGCAATTCTCTCCAAGTCTTCCTCATTGTTGCTCTCTGAACAATCAAAACAGAGCAGAAAGTATGAACATCAAAATTGTACAAGCATCAAAGTAGTGATATTAATGAAGCTGGAAACTGGGTTTTGATGGGTTACCTCTGCTTGAGCTGAAACCCAAGGTTTTGATGAGATTGTTGAGGAAATTCTTGGACTTGGTCATAGTTTTCTGGGAGTTTTAGACTAGCCCATATGAGAATTGATCGGAGAGATTTTGAAGGAGATGGGTGTGGGATGTTGAGGTTTTGTGTGAATCTGAGTGACGTTTATGACTTATGAATTGTGTTAAGTGTGTTATGAGGAGCACAACAACAGAGAAGAATGTTGGATATTATTTAGGCGTATTGACTTGATGACTTTCATATTGACTTGGCGTGATGTTAACTATTTATTTATGCCCGGGAGGAAAGAGTCAAAAACTCATGACGAAAGGCATGAACGAAATTGTGTGGAATAGCTGTCTTTTCTATTTGTGTGGACTGATTTGGTATAAATATAATGCTGTACGAGTCAAATTTGAGTTTTAGATGTGCTTGATTGTGTTGTTGGTTGGCTTTGGTCTGTTTTGGTTTAGAAACCCACAAGATATTGTGATGAATACTCTTTACAATATTAAATCTATGTGAAAGATCCGGTCAGTAACAGAGAGTTTATTTCTGCTAGGTATTGTCAAAGTTAAGAATGGTTTGGGTGTGTCATGTCTTAATTTGGTTCTGAGTTTGAGTTTCCTTGTGGTCCTTTTGCTTCTTTGTATCTCATGTGGGCATATAGTCTAGGAACAGATTCAAAGAGGATTATGTCATCATTTTTATTTGTTGTGTGTGTAGGCTTGGATGAATTTCATGGTGTTGTGCTGATGGGGTTATTTTATTGACAACTTTGCAGGCCGCGGAGGAAGAAAAGCTGCTTATTTTGCTGTTCGGGTATGTTCTTTAATCATTGTTCGTTTTATGTGCTTGGCAATTTCTCTGATGTTTTTTTATCCTCTTCCTTCCATATTTTTTTTTGCTCATCTTTGGATCGTTCTGATTTCTGTTGGTTTTGGTTTATTTGTGTTTGGTTCTTCATGGGCTCTCTTCGATTGTTCTTGGATGTCATTCAGGTTAGGTTTCTTGCTTTTTATGCTTTTCTGGGTTTGGGATTTGCTGATGTGATGGTTCTGATTGTTCTTTATATATATCTTGAAACCCTCTTCTCACAGATCACTGAAACCAAAGTTTTGAGTTGAACCGAAGAACCTCTATTCTCCATTTGTGTTCCCTGCAGACCCTGGAGTCTCTTATACAGTGCTGGTATGAACATCAATCTCATATACAATACTGGTGTTCATACAACGAACTGCTTCATTAAGTTTCATTGCTTCATTGAGTGATGACGACTTACAGTGTGTCTTTCATGAAAGATTTTGTGTATCCTTTCTTCTTCTCCTATTTTTTATTTTTGTTTGGGTGTAAAGAGCCTCATTCATATATCAGAGCATATACCGCGCAGGGAATAGTAATGAAGTTTTGCTTCAGTTACTTCCCGCAGATTGAAACTGATGACCAATTTTTTCTACAATGACCTCTGTTAGTTTGGGAACTAGGGGATCTTTGCATAGAGATGCTAGGATTTAAGATTGATTTGTTTATATTGGAATATTGTTGATGGCAAGTTGTCGTTCTGGATTTGTTCTTTTTGGCACCTCTATATATATATGTATGTATAGCTAGCTTATATAATTGAGCAAAATCTTGATTTGAAGACGTTTGCATCTCTGTGGGCAATATGTATATATTAGCTGGCGTATATAATAGTGTGTACTTATCCACTGCATGTTTTGGTTTGACATCTTATTCGTTCATTATGGATCTTAGTTATTTCGGTTTGATTAATGTGTTGATTAAAATGATAATGCATTAAAATGGATCTTAGTGTATTTCGATTTGATTCCCACTGTGTTTTGGGAAAATGGATCTTGATCGTAATTCTGAAATAAGGTGTATACTGTGTTTTGGGTTTTGATTTCAATTTTTGAGCTTAAATTGTTAATAATTGTCATGTTATGACCACACATGTATGTATATGCAAATATTATTTTGTTTCTAATTTATATAATGTATCTGCCAGGGTGTCCAAGTTCTATGCGAAAATAGCTTAGTTGTGCCATTCTGCTGTTGTTTCTATGTCTGTCATCTAGTATTGTTAGATATGATTATGGTTTGGCTGCAACTGTACTGTTGATCTCGCTGCTAGCTTTTGGTTCTATGTTTTTTTGGTCGCATTAGTTTACTTTCTCTTTCTCTTGGACACATCTCCCCATTGTTTTAAAGAAAAGTTTGGGTCTTTGAGCAGAATATACACAATCATATTTGCTATTATTAGCTGTTAAACTGAGTACAGAAACATTGGGGTAGCCGAATCAATACATAGAAGGGGGGGTGCATTTAGACAGTTGATTTGCTATTATTAGCTAACAGAATGGAAGTTTTAGTTTGCATCGTCCCATTCTCAGGTTCTTTGCAGCTAAACCTAATACAAATTCTTGGGCAGCTTTAGTTTGCTTCAAAGGTGCAGAATTTCATACAGTTATGAGACCTATGTATCAGTCTTCACTATTATGCGTGATAAAGTATATTAGGAGATGTGATACTATATAAGTGTCCTGTAGTTTCTGAATTTGGCATATTTTGATATATTACATTTCTCGGGTTATAATTTCTGCATAATTAACACTTCTTTTTATCTGTCAGGAGATATAATATTGAATTCAACTACATTTGCTCAATTCTCTTACCAAAAACCTGTTCAGGTATGGAATTGAATATTCTAAAGAGTATTTTTTTGTGGAGTAATGACTATTGATTTGGACTTGATTTTGTTGATTTTAATTTTTCACTGACTGTTTGTACGGCATTAGATTTTTGTCTATTGTTGCTTTCTTTTTCAATGCCAGGTGTGGATGTTGTATAGTGACTTATAATGCTTATAAATATTTTCCTTATAAATGAAATGATTTCTGTGTTATAAATGTTATATGTCGGTGGTAATAGTACAAAATTATAGACTAATTTCATATTATTTGAGATGATTATTAATTATTTATGTTGGCTGCAATTGTTTCAGCATGACACCTGAAAAGGATGTCACTCATCAGATGAAGAGAAAATTTGCTGATATGTGTGAGGAATCGTTTGCGTGCCATGAGATGACATCACCATGGATGTATTTGCAAGATAATGAGTTTTCCGGATTTGCAGATGATAATTGTCAGCAATCATTTGCATGCCATGAGACATCGTCTCTGTGGACCTACTTGCAAGATGAAAGATCTTTTGCTTCAAGTTCGAACAATTCAAGCAAGAGGCATCACTCTAGGCTATCGAATATGGTCTCACTTCAAAATTTTACAAATGATGCTGGTGGTGAAAATGATGGTCATGATGATGCGTTAGGTAATCATAAGGGTGTTTTGATACTTTTATGTATTACATTTCTCAAATTTTAAATTTTCCATAATTGACACTATTTTTATCTGGCAGGAGATTTAATATTGGATTCAACTATTTTTGGTCAATTCTCTTACCAAAAAACGCGTGCAGGTATGTAATTGAATATCCTAAGTAGTTATTTTGTGGGGTAATGTCTATGTTGATTTGGACAAAATTTTGTGGATTTTATTTTTCGATGGCTATCTGTCTGGCATTATTTATGTGTCTAATCGGACTATAGTATTAGTTATCGAAGGTGAAACTTTGTATCTGTTGGACTGGAAGTATGGATTAGTCTTGGAATGTGAGCCCATCATCGATTGGTACTGATTTAAGCTATGTGTGTCAGTTAATTTATGGTATAGTTAGGTTTATGCTGGATTGAATATAGAATGTGTATTAGGTAAAATATTCTTCATCTGATATCACTGGACTTTAGTGTTGCATGTTTGGGATCTAAGTGTGTTGCAGTTTTGAACATCCTTGGTATTAGTTTTTCTTATTGATTTTTGTTCATTTTATGTGTCTGGGCTTGGACAAAATTCCAAACTTTTTGAGTTTTCCAAAAAATGAGCATTGCAATGAATACAAGTTATGTATAGTTTTGCATAGACATTATGTGCATATGTAGTGGTTTTCATTTGTCAAGGAACAATTGTTCCGGGGTGCTTTTTCATTTGGTTGTGAGTTGTGCTATATTTTTTATTTAGTGGTTTGATGTATCGTGAGTGTGAAGTATGTTCCAATCTTATAATATTTTTTTAAATGTCAATTAGGTGCGCTGATCGTGTACGAGGATTCTGGTGACGATGACAACATGTGTAGCCAATGTAATGCCCTTTTTTGGACAGATGAGGCAATAGAGAAAAGGGACAGAGGTCAATTGGTATATACGAGATGTTGTGCGAAAGGACAAGTAGTTCTTCCATATTCACTTCCTACTCCTGATATCTTAGAACAGTTGTTGAATCCAACTAATGGTCGTGAAAGCGTGACATTTCGTGAGAACATTCGGGTTTACAATGCTATGTTTGCGTTTACATCTATGGGTGCAAAAATTGATCATGGAATAAACAATACTACTGGTCCTTATGTATTTAAAATATCTGGACAAGTACATCATTGTATGGGATCTGTTTTGCCTTTACAGAATGAATCTCCTAAGTTTGCTCAATTGTATGTGTATGATACACGCAATGAAATTTCAAATCGTATTAAAGCAATTGATCCGAATAATGCAAACATGAAACTTGATCCCATCGTTGTTGAAAAATTGACCAGTATGCTTGACGATGTTAACGAACTAGCAAAGCTATTTCGATCTGTTCGAGATCATTTTGAAAATGATTCATTGCCTGATCTAAATATTGATATTTTGGATCGTCAACCAAGTGAAAGTAGACAATATGAAATGCCCTCTTCTTCCGATATTGGTGGTTTAATTGTTGGAGATGTTGGAGAGTTTGATTCGAATAGAGATATTATTGTTCAATCAAGATCCGGCAACTTAAAACGAATATCGAAAATACATCCGAAATTGATGTCGTTACAATATCCTTTGCTTTTTCCATACGAAGAGAATGGATTTCAAATTAATACCACCCTGCGATCTATTGATGCAAGAGCAAAAAAGAAAAAAACAAAGTTGACGATGTCGAGATTTATTTGTTATCAAGTTCATGATAGAAGGGATGATTCAAGCACTTTATTAAAAGGTGGCAGATTGTTTCAGCAATACTTGGTTGATGCATACGCGACAGTTGAAGAAAATCGTTTGGACTATATTAGAAATAATCAGGCAAATATTAGGTCCGAACAATTTGATCAATTAACTTCTCTTTCTTCTAAAGGAGTTAGAAATTGTTCTGACGTTGGAAAAACAATTATTCTTCCAAGTAGTCACACAGGCAGTCCAAGAGATATGCTTAGTAACTATCAAGATGCTATGGCAATATGCAGGTATTATGGAAATCCTGATTTATTTGTGACTTTCACTTGCAATATCAAATGGCCAGAAATAGTTAGATATTTTCATAAAAAGCCGGGATATAGAGCTGAAGATCTACCAGATATCATTGTGTGGATTTTTAAGATAAAAGTGGATGATATGATTTCCTACGTCAAAACTGGGGAGCCTTTTAGACACGTTGAGGCACATGTTTGTACGATTGAGTTTCAAAAAAGAGGCCTTCCTCATGCTCATATTTTATTCTGGTTAAAAAGACAGTACAAATGTTTTACATCAACTGACATTGATTCCATTATTTCGGCAGAATTACCAAATAAAAATGTTGAACCTGATTTATTCGAAATAGTTAGTCAGTTTATGATCCATGGTCCTTGCGGTCAATTGAATCCAAAATCACCATGTATGCGAGAAGGATCATGTACAAAGCGTTTTCCAAAGCCTTTCAAAGCTAATACAATGTTTCATGCAATCAAAACTGCTGAATATAGAAGGCGTGATGATGATTCAAAATTTGCAGTGAAAAATGGAATTCATGTAGGGAATAATTTTGTTGTTCCATATAATCCAATTTTATTGAAGAGATACAACGCCCACATAAATGTTGAATCGTGTTCCCAATCTATGTTGATCAAATATTTATTCAAGTATATAAATAAAGGACCTGATAGAGCTCGAGTCGTTGTAGCAGACAATGTAAATGATGAGATAAAGAATTATTTAAATTTTCGATATTTGACTCCGCATGAATCTGTTTGGCGCTTATTTGAATTTTCAATTCATAACAGATATCCTGCAGTGAGTTATCTAAAAATTCATCTGCCTGGTCAACAGAGTGTTTGCTTTCATGAATTTCAACCTCTTGAACAAGTTGTAGAAGATCCAAGTAATGGTCATACAATGTTAACCGGTTGGTTTGATAAAAACAGAATTGATAAGGAGGCACATGAATTGACATATGCAAAATTTCCATCAAAATATGTTTGGGATCCTGCGGTAAAAAAATGGACTCGGAGAAAAAAACGGAATCTAAAGTCTATAGGTAGAATCGCACATGTGCCGCCACTTGCAGGCGAATTGTATTACTTACGGATGTTATTGAATATACAAAAGGGATGTTGTGATTTTGTATCTGTTAGAACAGTTCATGGAATTATATACCCAAATTTTCGTGAATCATGTCGAGCTTTGGGTTTATTGGAGGATGACAAAGAATGGATGGAGGCAATGGTAGAATCATCTTTTACATGGACTGCTTATCAAATTAGACAATTATTTGTTACCATTCTTCTTTTTTGTAATGTTTCAGACCCGCTAGCTTTGTTTGAGGCACAATGGAAAAGCATGTCTGATGATGTTGAATATAGGATGCAAAGAGAATTTAATATGCCCAATCTTACTGTATCCGACGATGATTTGAAAAACAGTGTTTTGCATGAACTTGAAAATTTATTGAACATGTCCGGAAGTTCATTAGAAAATCACAATTTGCCAATGCCAAGAATGCAACAATCACAAGAGTTTAATAATAAATTAATAAGAGAGGAGCTTGATTTTGATTGTGAAGCGCTCAAACTAGAACATTCTGACTTGATATCAAAATTGAATTCGTCACAAAAAATGATATATGATCAAGTCATCGAAGTTGTGGCGACAAAAAACAATAGATCATTTTTTGTTTATGGTTGTGGAGGAACGGGAAAAACTTTTTTGTGGAATACCATTATTTCTAGACTAAGATCAGAAGGAAAGATTGTTTTGGTCGTTGCTTCCTCTGGAATTGCTTCCTTATTATTGCCGAAAGGTAGAACAACTCATTCGCGTTTTATGATTAAACCGAATATGGATAAAATTCTGCAATGTTCAATTAACAAAAAAACCAATCTTGCGTATCTAATTCAAAAGGCAGAATTAATAATTTGGGATGAAGCCCCTATGTGCAATAAAATTTGTATTGAATCTTTGGATAAGACCTTACGTGATCCTGTTAGACCATTTGATGTCAACCGCATAAAATTTGTATTGAATCTTTGGATAAGACCTTCTCCACAAATGATCCTGATGCGTCTTGGATCAAGATTCCAGATGATTTGCTAATAGATGCAAGTGTTTCTCCAATAGAATCAATATTTACTGCAACTTATCCAAATTTTGAAGATAGATATAGTGATACTGATTACTTGAAAGAGCGTGCTATTATTACACCTAAGAATGCTATTGCTAATGAGATTAATAAATATGCTATTGATTTATTGCCCGGTGATACAAAAAGTTATTTTAGCTCTGATTCTGTTTCATTCAATAACAGATCTTATGATAGCAACAGTCTTTTATATCCTATAGAATTTTTGAATAAACTTGATTTTAGTGGTATACCATCACATGAACTTATTTTGAAAGTCGGAATGCCGATTATGTTATTAAGAAATTTGAATCAAATACGAGGCTTATGCAATGGAACACGGTTAATTGTAACAAAAATGTTTGAAAAATTGATCGAAGCAAAGATATTAACCGGTACTAATGTTGGGGATAGGGTCTATATTCCAAGGATTGTCATGATTGTGAATGAAACTAAATGGCCCTTTACTTTTAAAAGACGCCAATTTCCTGTTAGACCATGTTATGCAATGACAATCAATAAGAGTCAGGGACAATCGTTAAATACAGTTGGCATATTTCTGACTGAACCAATTTTTAGCCACGGTCAATTATATGTAGCACTATCAAGAGTTACATCGAAAAATGGTCTTAAGATTACTATAATCAACGATAGTGACATACCTAACAATCATACAAAAAATATAGTTTTCAAAGATATATTCCAAAATATATAAATTTTTGATGTTTTCAATATATTTTATTTTGTATTTTATGTACATGTTTTGTTGTGGGATCAAGTCATGCCAGGTATACATGCATACAATTTAATTAAATGGAGATCGGTTGAAAAAAATATTTTAATATTTGGATGTGAATTTAACCGTGGTCTTTTCTGCCACATCAATCCCCTCATACCGGTTCTATCCGAATCGGCATATAGTTGCTAAGTCCAGTTTATTTCTGACTGCCCTTTGGCAATCGTGTTCCATCTCACAGTCACGCCTCCAGTTCGTTCAGGGCGATTTGATCTTAAACTAATCGGTGATAGAAGAGTAGGTATTGGTTTGATGCTATAGTATGCTTGGGTTTTTCATTGGATTTCAGTTTTGTTCAGTGTTTAATTCTTTTGTCTTAAATTCATATGGATTTGTGATCCCAAGAGGGATTTTAATTGTGGGTATTGAAATTTTGATTGTGAAGGAGGGCGGCATATCGATTAAACTGAGGGAATGAGATCTTTTTTTAAAACGTGCATCCTCTTGAATTAAACTGCAAGAATGAGATCTCTCTCTCACATGATCATGCGACCCTGGCCTGCTCCTACCTTGCAAGGCATCACTACTACTTCTGTAAGGTGATTTTTCTCTATTAGCTAATCTGCTTCTATCATCATATATCTTTTTGTTATGGTGTTTCCTTCGATGACCACTTCCTTTAGAAGGTGACCCATTTTCACGGTGCCACCTCTTCTCCAAATGCCCATTAGCAGAATCCTCAAGATCTTGCAGCTCGAGCAAACCAGCCTCACTCTGAGAATCATCATCACTACAAGACACCACAGGTTGGTTGTCCTCTCTCTATTTTGTTGTGTTATGTAATTTTATCAATTTGGGTTTTATGTTGGTTCGAATGAATTTGGGTTTCATATTGCTGCATCCTTACATGTGCAGCTAAGTCTCCCAAAAAAGGAAAAGCAAAAGAAATCTACTGCTCAGCAGAGCTCATACATAGGAGGTTAGTTTAAGGGTTTCATATCGATTCAAAGCGTGTAATGATTCGTCCATATACTTTAATTATGCTTCATCAAATCAGATATTAAAAAAACCCAGATGGTTCTACATATTGGCGACGTTGAGGACCTACTCACGCTAATCGGGGAGGAAGACGTTTCTTCCTGTTTTACTACTCATGGTTCTGAGGCAATTGCTGTGGCTACCTATAAAAGGTAAGTTGCAAAAAGTTCAACTTTGGTGTATTCAAGGACAGGTAGATCTTCTCACTGAAGGTCTTCATTGTTTTCCCTTTTTTCTTTCTTTATTTCTTCTCTGTAGTTTATGAGTATGAGAAATAGTTGACATGTAGATTAAAGTACATTGATAACTGATTGTTGAATGTGTTTAGTGACTTGAGCTCTGGTTTAAAGTATTTTAGCTGTTCTAATATGCTCTAAGTATGTGTTAATTTCTGTTTCTATGATTTTAATATTATGTTCGGGGTTTATAGCATGAGATTGGTGTTGTTCTGATGTTCATTGATTCATGATGAGTAAATTGTATCTTATTGAGTTCTTTTCCATTGTTTTCAGGAGCTATTTTGGCAAAGGAGGCCTGAGTTTCATGAGTTTATTTGATTTGATTACCAAGGTATGATCAATAGGCAGGTGATTTCAATTATCACGTGTGTGTGTTCTCTGTGCATGAAATTGATTAGTATGAAGGTTAGCATGTGTTCAGTTGATTTTTTTTATATTGTGAAATCATGAACTAACAAGTGTTGGGTCTTACAATCTTTACAGTTTTTTTTCATGTGCATCTCAGTGTTGTTTTGTGTATTTTCATAGACTGAACTGTGATAGTAGGCATGCTCAATTACTTTTCAATGTTGTTGGTTAGAATTCTATGTAGTTGATAACATACCTAACTTTTTTTTTCATCAGAGACTTATACTATGGATGCTTTGTTGATAATATTTGGTCTATATTTATGTAGAAGTTGCAACTTTATACTTCTTTAGAAAAATAAAGTGTATTTACTCTGGAAGTAAATACTATATGTGCAGCTATTTATGTAGAAGTTACAGCTTATTTGGTCTATATACTATGGATGCTTTCAGTGTATTGTTCTGCAGTTGCTCGGAGGTTTTTTGTTGAGAGGGGATGGTGGTACAAAGCCTGTCCTCAGGTTAAATGCTGCAAACCTATGTGAAGATGGAAGAGGAAGAAGATACTCACTTTTATTTTGCTCATGGTCAGCACAACCTAAAAAAGGGTAATCATCGTGGTTTCATCGACATAAATATGTGTTTCACCTGTCTGTTTCAATATTATTGTTCAAGACTATGAGTCATATATGCATTATATCATGCAGCTACAGAGTTTACATGATGATTGAGGATGACCGTGACCAGGCAGGTCTGATTCTCATGGGATATGCAGCAGCAGAATTTATTGGAGCAACATGTGAGGAATTGTTGAAGAAGGCTTTATACCCATCAGACACAACAAGCTTTCCACCTGAGATCACTTCCAAGGTTGGGAACAAATTCCTTTTTGAAATAAGGATAAGCCAGCATGGCAAATTTTTTTTAAGGAGTACACAAGCAGATGAAGATACTAATATGGTGAATGAAGATGTTTCTACACTCAAACAGTCCCAAAAATCATCTGACAGTGATGAGCCCATCATTGAGACTCCCCAAAAGATCCCAGCCGGAAGAAAGCGTGGCAACAGGGGTCCTGCAAAGAAGTTGCTTCAAACAGATATGGATAAGAAGACCAAGAGGTATGAATATAATTATGATAAGGATTTTAGCAGTGGATTACCATGATGTTGTTTGTTATAGTTAACGATTGTCTCTGTTTTCAGAGATAAAGATGCGGGTAGCTGAGTCACAGATGGATTCACAGTAAAGCACTAGGTACATTCGTGCATCCCTTTTTCCTACCTGCAGTTTTTCATTTTCTCTTTGTTGATCACCAACTGTTTGTTTATTCAGTTGTTTCATTTACAGGAGGATGTCTGGACAGCTGTTTAGATAATGACAAGTTCTCAATCTTTTGTTTGAACACTGTGTATATTTTGCAGTATTGTTATACACACTTGCAACTTTATGCTGAATATGTGATCAATATTTTTGGAATCAGCTAATGTTGTGACCATTAGGTCACTAATTGATCTGGAGGTTAGCTGCTTTTGTATTTTGGTATGCGAAGGAAGTTTTGGAAATGACTATAGTTTGTATATAGCTGGTATGTTACAGAACTCCTGGTAGTTAAGGGTTGCTCTCTTTTGTTATGTAAGTTGATTAGTAAAGAACTTCAGGTGTGTAATCCATAACTATGTGTATTTTAATTTAATATGTGAAGATTCTGTTGTGTTCTTACTGTGTCCATGAATGTATATTTTGATATTAACTTCAGGTTAAAATCTGTTTTACATATTACACTCTTTTTAAGTATATAGTTGATACCATGCATGTCATGAACGCAACTAATCAATGTTCTTAAAGTGATATTGGTCATCTACATGCTCTGCGCAAATTAATGTTTTTTTGGTGCAACATATTTCTGAGTAGACATTTGCTTATGATGTAGAGCATCCGAAGATATTACCCATTAAAATCAAAAACACGAACAGCAGTTATATTGATGAGAGGTATCTGAATAGTAAATACTGATACAATGTACAGATAGTAGGGGAGTGATGTATGTGCATATCCTTTACTCATTGATTTGGAACGAAAGTACTCCTATTTGGTGAGGTGATCTGCATTTTCATCTGATATAATAAAAATCACCTTAACACTTTGATAAACAGTGGTCGATAAGTTAATTTAAATTCTGATTTCCATGTCGATAGACAGTGGTTTGATTTCAAAACCTTTTGATTACTGTAAATAAGTCTCGAAAGACCTCTTCATTGGTTTGACGTAATAAAATCGTAAGACACAATTGTGATTGCAGGTGTGATTGTCCATTATAACGATTCTAGAGATTCCGCTTACATATATAGGCATACGATTTAGCTAATATTGAAGTTGTTAATCTTTGAACATAGATTGACATAATAAAATCGTAAGAAACAATCACTTACATATGCAAGCATATGCTTCATTATTAGTAACCGTATGGCGCTTACCCGCTTACTCCAAATCAAACTCCATGTAGTTTCTTATATTTATATTTAGTTAATGTTGAAGTTGGTTTCTGTTTAGCTTCAGCTTCAACCATTTTTTGTGCATCACTATGTAAATGGTCTGTAATAAAACTGATATAAATATCTATTTAGATGTAACTATTTAGATTTTCTTCGTTCTTATTTCATCTAAGTTTAACGAATACCCGCGTCTCGGCGCGGGTTCCACCTAGTTGTTACAAAAATATAAACATTTGAGTGACTGTGTCTACATGTGGAAAGCGAAAGCTTTGATACTATGACAACTCAAAAAGGTATCAATGGATGTGATCAAATAAACTTTATTAACCCAACAATCATTTAACTTTACTATTTGGTTTACAAACCCATAAAGCATTTTTTGTGGCTAAAACTATGTCCGCTGTGAATACTTACGTTACGAACATTCTTGTTATTGAAGCAATACTCAGATTTTCAAACAGAAATGCAGATGTAGAGTTGCAGATTTAAAGATACAGATCACATATTAACATGATCTACTAATTGCTTATCAAACCATCAGAAAATTTGACTTTAAAAACTACCAGTTACTGTTTAAAAATGAAATTTCAAGTGGACAATCTCACAGAAGTCTTCAAATTCTAATTGTTCAAACATGCTTTGTATTAGTATAGTATTGTACCAGCTAAAAAACATCTCTGCAGTTAAAGTTACTCTGTATCCATACTAACTTTCTCATCCTTTCATGAACCAAAATAACTATACTTTCCTTAGAGTGGTTTTTCAAATAATATCTGGAGATAATGATTTTGCACCTTGATACCAGATATTGGGAATAGAAGCGGTAAAATCTGTAGAAAAATAATTATGCATAGCATACTTGTGTTTCTAGGGTAATACCAAAAACTTTTTCTAAATATACTTTTCTCCCCAGCCAGCTATAGTCTCACCGATGCATCTTTATTTTTAAAGGTCCTGGGGGGGGGGGGTGAATAGGCATTTTACCACTTTTTCGCTTAATCTGTTCTCGGGATAGCAAGATAGGGACCTATCCCGAAATATAGGATACGAGTGTTAAAACGTAAAGACAGTAAGTAAAAAATAATACAATATATTTTTGTTAACGCAGAAATCCCACAACCAGAATTAAAACTGCGTGCCCCTAACTCTTGAGGGACAAATCTTTCCACTATCAAGTAACATACACAATTACAAGTCTCTCGTACTCTGGGGATACATAACCCGTATGCTATCCTAACTAGTCTGACTACCAGTTCTAACAGAGCTACACTACTTGATCTATGTGTTTACACCTTGGAAAATATTCAGAAGCATCAACTCAGATCTTAACTACTCTCAAGTTAAATCTTCTTGATCTACTTCTTTGGATTTGGCATCTCCATACCTATCTCAATGGAATGCACTATGCAATGATGCATATGAGTTTTGAAAACAGTTTTTATGCTTGAGAATCCATGTCTATTATGCACTATAAAGAGCAACCAAAAGACACAGAAGGGGAAGAGAAGAGAGAGGAGAAACTACACAGTTTTGTGCTCTCAAAGAGTGACCCTAAAAGAATAACCTACCCAGAAAATATTTCACTCAACCAAACGACAATCAAACCAGCCTTAGACTCCTTATATAGACAATGCAATACAACAGCAAACAGCAATAAGTAGGCACGGTAAAATAGAGGTCAAAGGCAGCAAGAAAGCACGTGAAAAACCAACTATAGAGACACCCTATGGCAGACCTAAAACTGTCCCAGATTTGACAAAACACAACACAGTTTGCAAAGCAAAGGCATGAAGTGTAAAGTCAACATCAGTTTCCATTTTGGGCAAGAAGTGTTTTAGAAGAGAAAAAGCCTTTGAAAACCTAATACCAGAAATGGCAAAGTCAACTACAGCAAGCACGTGAAGAAGAAAACTGGGGAAGGCAAAGATAACTTTCCAGGCTGTAAAGCAACACACAATCTTAAGAGTCACATGTGAGCCTAAAGCATCTTAATTCAAACACGTATTTTGTAAAGTCAACTATCATGAAACAAAGCACATGTATTCTGAATTAAGAATGACCTAGGCTGCTGTAAATCACGTGCATACAGAATCAAGAGTAACCTAGGCAACAGAAACCAGTTATGAACATGTTTCCAGAATGACATCAGAATAGCAGGGATATGTATCCTAGATGAAAACACATGTTTATGTAATGTATGAACAACCTGGTTTTCCTATGAGATAGGTATTTGATGCCCACATCTTCAATCTCTTTCCTTGATGATCTTCAGTCTATTGTGTTTTGTCTATTATCAAGGAGTAGCCAATATTTTGTATGCCTTCAATTTTTAGATTGAGGCATTACCCAAAAGAGTATGGCCAAAAAGAGACTTATAATTATTTTATAGACTTTTAACCAAGACCTTAGTGAAACACCTAACGCCACATTCTCTATCTATGTTTTGAACATGTGTAACATGACCAAGCTTTTAAACTACAGACATAGTTGTGTAAATGATGATTCTTGGAATAAAACCTACGATATTACGGTGCTCCTGTTACTATTTGGAGCCTGGGGTGGGCACATGTACATACCAAAACTCCTAAATCTGCAATTGAGCCATCCATTCTCAAATAGCATACTTTGCACCTTGCCTAATTTTTTACACCAACAATTTTTAGGATCCAGATTAGCTCTTAATTTATGTAACACTCAGGCTCAAACTCTTAACTCTTAATTTATGAGATTTATAATCCTCACTTACCCACCAAATTAAATATATTATGAGGATAGATTTTAAAGAGCAGAGTTAGGGAGGTTGACTACAGCACACACAATCACATGCCGCTCATACGAATCAAGTTTACAAACAGTTACATGTCATTGTATATCAACAACAGATTCTATGCAATCAGAACTCCCAGAACAATTTATTTTGCTGGTACTAATTATTCAGCGGGCCTCACAGGCTAAATGCAAGAAACCAAAAAGTTCACAATCAATATAGCTCCCATGTACAAATGATTAAACAACCAAAATCCAAGCTCAACACCCATCAAGGCAAAGAACAAACAGAACAACGGACAAACAGAATGGAGGTTGTGAAGATCATATATCAACACCAATGTACTGAAAAATTGAAATAGCCATGTATGTATTCATACATCAATACCATTGTACCCAACAATATATTTTTTTCTTTTTGTTATTTTGTCAGCTCAACACTCACCAAAACTTAAAACCTTTGATAAAAAAAACACAATGCACAAACAGATGGAACACAAAAGCAAATAAGATAAAGAGAGACACATAAAGACTTACCCTAAGCAAAGAAGAAAGTGAATATCTCAGAGATGGAGAACTTGCAGAAATTCTTCCCCTTCGTCGTCCCTGTCAAGCTTGGCAAAGAGGTAAGTCGACTTCTTCTGGAGCTTCTTCCATGGCGGTTCACCTCGTGTGGTGCTTGTGCAGGTGAGGAGGTGGTTGATTGGGGTGCGAGATGTGAGTTTTGAGTTGTGGAGGCTGAGATATGTGAATACTGAATGGATGATATTGACTCTCATATATTGAAATCAAACACATGCACATTCTTCCCAAATTACTCGACAACGACACACTATCAACGCAAGTCGACGCCGTCTTCAAAATCAACGAAAACCAGCCTCCGAAACAAATTGATCGACTCCGCCACTTCCCCATGTTTTAGGTGTCCACTTATCAAGTAATTATAAGACAAAAGGTTGTCACAGGCAATTCATCGAACATTTGTTGTGCATATTTAAGTGACCCGCATTTTAAGTGAACTATGAGGAGCTTGATGAGACGATGTTGTTGGAGGCAACACATCAGCCTCTGGATGGCTTCGCACTCCTCCTCCTTGTGCGATCGTGCCGCCTCTCAATCTTAGCCTCCTCCAGCTCATCAAAGTTTTTGTTAGTATAGCATCATTAGTTGTCCGATTAAATATACTTATCCACTTAAGCAGGTAATCAACACCTACCCGACCGTCCGAAAGACCACCAGGAAGGCTTCAACTTCACTCACGAGACCGACCTCATCCGAGCGCGCACGCGCCCGTGGGGCGCATGCCCGAATGCACGGATCAGACATCAGCAAGTACACCAGTCCCACATCGAAGAACACCATCAAGCAGCAAGCTCAACCACCTATATATGTAAGGTATTTATTACAGGTAAGATCATCCATATATATCTTAACACCCCGAAACACTCCATACGCACGCACGTTCGCTTGACTGTTATATCCAATACATCATCTGACTTAGGCATCGGAGCGTTGAAGGCGGGCCACCCCGTCTCGACCCCTGACCGCCCGTTTGTTGTTGTATTCTTTTAACAACCATACCTGAACACGCGCTCCCGCACACCCGAAGGGAGAGGAAGCGCCGACCATCCGAACAGTCCCAACGTTCGGACGAACAAGAAGGAGAAGGAATATCACTCGTACTTGCTTCTGCCAGATTACGTTCCGCGCGTAATTCGGTAGAAACAGTTGGCGCTGTCTGTGGGAAGCTTACAAATTGCAAACCTCGTATAAACACCACAAAAACCAAAAGTCCACATGCTCAACCCGGAGACTAACGACAGCACCACGCCCGTCGGGGAGACGCCGCCAGACACACGGGAGCGGCAGGTACTGGAGCTCGAAAGGAACAGCGAGGAACGCGTCAACAGCCTGGTCCAAGAATTACGAGAGGCGGCGCTCGAGAGGGCAGAGGAGCGCCAGATCCGCCAGAGGTTGGAGGAGCAGCTGGACGCGCTCGTCAGCCAGCGGCAGGAGCAACACGAGGGGACCCAGGAAACTACTAGCGAGGAACGACGCTCGTCCGGTAGGATCAGCGCCCGAGCAACCCGAGCGCCCTCACCAGTAGAGGAATCAGCGCCCCCAACGAACAACACCCTGATCCTCCGGAGGATGGAGGAACTGGCGGAGGAGGTCTCGCGCCTGCGCAAGGACAAGCTGGCCGGACAGGGCGGGACGTTCGCCCCCCGGGTCAGCCCGTTCTCAGCGCATATACTGGAGAGGGGAAGGGACCTCCATGCAAAGACAACGAAGATTGCTCGGTTCAACGGGAGCGGGGATCCCTGCGCGCATGTAGACGAGTTTCGGTCCACCACGGACGGAACCCAATATTCGGACCCAACCCTATGCTTCCTATTCCAGGAAACGCTGGCGGAGGAGGCGCGGAGCTGGTTCTACGAGATCCCGCCAGGCTCCATACATTCGTTCCTTGAGCTGGCGGAGAGCTTCCAGAAGCGCTACCGGCTCCAGGGCAAATACAACACCGCGGGCATCCTCCTCAAGGTCCGCCATGGGATGGACGAGAGGTTGTCGAGCTACATTAATCGTTGGCGAGCGCTCGCGAGTACGTGCAGGGACCTTCATAAGCGGGTAGCCAAGGTAGCCCTAATGGACAACCTGCTCGCCACCCCGTTCGTAGAGAAGCTGGTGAGGAAGGAACATCTCGACTACGACGAGATCATGGACCTGGTCGTGCAGAAAGCGTTGGTGGAAACGCGGGTGTACGGGTCCGCCTCCGAGTCTAGCACCAACAGGCCGGAGGAGAACGCTCTGCCACGACGACCCTCGGATGACGGGGGGGGAGCCTACCGGAGGGCATAAGAGGAACCGGGACGCGCAGAGGCAAAATCACCAGAGGCCTTTCTTCCGCAGTTACCAGGGCAACTACAACCAGGCGCGGGGACCGGCGTCACAAGGAGCCCGCCTACCGCCGGCACCGCGCTATCGACCGGCGGGACAGGAGGTCTGTGCGATCGAGCAGCAGTCAAACGAGCAACAGCTCCGCCTACACCGGCACCGGATTCCGCCACCGAACAACATGACGGTAGCAATGGCCCCGGTCGGCCGAATCCCGAGCATCTGGTGCGAATACCACAACGCCGCCACCCACCACACCAACCATTGCATCATGCTAAAGAAGGCCCTCGAAGACATGATGAGGGACGGTCGGGTCACCCCTCCTAGGGCGGAAGGCCGACAGCGCGAGGCAAATACTGGGACCCGTGGGACTATCAGCATGATATCCGAGGGCAAGCGCAAAGAGGGAGGGTCATCGCCCGATCGCTCGAGCAGGGAGGTGCTGACGATCGGGGCAAGAAGAGCGCCCAAGGTCGGAAAGAAGGAGGCGCCCGCCATCAGCTTCACAGCGGATGACGAGGAGAGAAGCCCAAAGGACAGCACCGTGCCATTCGTGATCGACGCGATCATCGACCGATTCCTCGTAAAGAGGGTGCTTGTCGACAACGGAGCGTCCGTGAACGTGATTTATTTCGACGCGTATACGGCGCTCGGCAGACCCGCGCACAAAATGACGCAGGATCATGAGTGCGTTGCCAGCTTCACGGGTGAGACATCATATCCAATCGGGAGTGACAGCATCCAGGTGGGGATTGGCGCGCCCGACTCCCCGCGCAGTGAGATCCGGACAGACTTCATAGTCATGGACACCCCCTCCCCCTACAACGCCATACTCGGGAGGCCGGGAATCAATAAACTGAAGATAATCATCGCGGGGCACATACTCTTGGGGCGATTCCCAACTGAGCACGGAGTCGGATACGTCCGGGGATAAAACTACGAAGAGGCCGCGAAGCCCCGGGACAGGCAGAAGGTCCTCGCCCTGGAACCCGCGCCAGGATCAGAAGTACCAGATGACCAACGTGACGGGCTGATGGCCGTGTCGCCCGTCCCCGAGCGCGAAGAGCTGAGGACGATTCAGCTGTCCCCCGAACACCCGGAGAGGACGGTCCAAATCGGAGCGTCATTAGCTCCCGCGATAGCCGAGCGGCTGATCGCGCTCTTGAAGGAGAAGCAGGAGGTGTTCGCATGGTCGTATAAGGACATGCCAGGGATCAACACGAGCATCATATCCCACAGGCTGAGCATCAGCGCCAGCGCCCGGGCAGTAAAGCAAAAAAGGCGAGCGTATAAAGCGGAGCATTACGCGGCAATGCACGAGGAGGTGGACCGATTGCTGGGCATCGGGTTCATCTGAAAGGTAGATTATCCCAAGTGGATTTCCAATGCTGTGATGGTGCAGAAGAGCAACAAGAAATAGAGGATGTGCATCGATTACAGCGATCTCAACAAGGCGTTCCCAAAAGACAGCTTTCCTCTACCGAGGATCGATCAGCTGGTGGATGCGACAGCAAGGCACGAGCTCCTGTCGATGATGGACGCGTATTCGGGCTACAACCAGATCTTCATGGACTCCGAAGACCAAAAGGCGATGACGTTTGTCACGGACAAGGGCCTGTATTGCTACGTCGTCATGCCATTCGGGCTGAAGAACGCTGGCTCCACGTACCAGAGGCTCATGAACGCGATGTTTCATGGCCTGATTGGCAACACCGTGGACGTGTACGTGGACGACATACTGGTGAAGAGCGTCCAGACGGCCGACCACGTCCAGAACTTGGGGACTGCGCTCGACGTCCTCATCAAGAACGGCATGAGGCTGAACCCCACTAAGTGCACGTTCGGAGTCACCAACAGCAAATTCCTGGGGTATATTGTCAGCCAGCAGGGGATTGAAGCCGCGCCCGTCAAGGTCAAGGCGATCATCGACATGAAGCCGCCCGTCAAGAGGGTGGACCTGCAGAGCCTCACTGGAAAACTCGCGTCCCTGAATCGGTTCATATCTCGCTACTCGGACAGGTGCGCCCCGTTCTTCAAAGCCCTACGAACGACGAACAAACGCGAGGTTGTGTGGACGCCCGAATGTGAGGAATCTTTCCTTAAGATCAAGGAATACTTGGCGTCCATTCCGCTCCTCTCCAGACTCATCCGAGGGGAAGTTTTGTACCCCTACCTGGCCGATTCCCTCACGGCCGTCAGTTCTGCCCTCGTCCGCAGGGAAGACTGCACCGAGCTGCCTGTTTTCTTTTTAGGAAAGAGCATGACGGGCGCTGAAACCCGGTATCCGACAATCGAGAAGATGGCGCTCGCGCTCGTTACCGCCGCCCGACGGTTGATGCCATACTTCCAGGCGCACAGCATCCACATCCTCACTAATGTGCCCTTGCGCCAAATACTCCAATCGCCCGGCCACAGCGGCCGCCTGGCAAAGTGGGCTATCGAACTCAGCAAATTCGACCTCCAGTACAAACCCCACACAGCAATCAAAGGACAGGCAGTGTCGGACTTTATTGCCGAGTACACGGAGGCAGAGGGGGCGCCGATCCGAACGCCCGACGACCCGACGATAGAGGCGTCCGGCAAACCGGAGGTCAAAGAGCGACCATTGTCGGAGTGGAACCTCTACGTCGACGGCTCATGCACGAAGAAGGTTAGCGGCGCCGGGATCATCCTGACCGGGCCCGGAGGGGTAAACGCGGAGTACGCCCTCAAGTTCGAATTCAAGACAACCAACAACGAGGCTGAGTACGAGGCGCTCATCGCAGGCCTGCAGTTGGCCAAGAATTCGGAGGCGCCCGACCTCAACATATTCAGTGACTCACAGTTGGTGGTGAGCCAGGTCGAAGGAGAATTCCAGGCGAAGGGGGAGTCCATGATCGCCTATCTGAAGCACGTGAAGGCGCTAATCAAGGGATTCAGATACGTCAACATCAACCATATACACCGAGGGTTCAATGCAAAAGCGGACAAACTGGCCCGATTGGCCACGGCACCCGTGCACACGGGACCAGGACAACGCATCGTTGAAGTGCTGCGACGACCGAGCATTTCAGGAACATAGCAGATTCTAGCAATCGAACCACACGAGCATAGCTACATGGACGTGCTCGTCGCTTACAAGATCAGGGGGGAGCTACCAGAAGACAAGCGGGAGGCCAGAACCATTGTCGCACGGGCGGCCAACTTCAGCGTGCGGGATGGCGCACTTTATCGACAAGGGAGGACTTGGGCGAGCCTCAAGTGCGTCACTCCAACGAAGGGCAACTCAATCTTGAAAGAAATCCATTCGGGCACGTGCAGCCATCATGCGGGCGCCAGGACGATCGCACACAAGGCCCTTCGATCCGGCTTCTGGTGGCCCACCATCCACGCGGACGCCACGGCACTGACGAACAAGTGTCACCAGTGCCAGCTGCATGCACACCACCACCACACGCCCGCCGTCCCGCTGTCCATCCTCCTGTCGCCCGTTCCTTTCGCACAGTGGGGACTGGACCTGATCGGAGAACTTCCGAAGTCGAAAGGGCAGTATAGGTATCTGATCGTCATCATCGACTACCACACGAAGTTCATTGAGGCCCAACCAATGGCGAAGATCACCACGGAGAAGGTGGAGCGCTTCCTCTGGCGTTTCCTCTTCTGTCGATATGGGACGCCAATCAGCATCATAACGGACAACGGGCCGCAGTTCAACAACCCCAGGCTCATAGCCTTTTGCAAGCGCCAGGGGACGGACCTCATCTTCGCCTCACCAGCGCACCCCCAGACAAACGGGCAAGTGGAAGCAGTGAACAAAATCATCAAGGCTGGTATCAAAAAGAAAATTGAAGATATTGAACCTGGGGATGCGGGCTACAGGCGCTAGCCCGAGGTCGTTCCAGAAATTCTGTGGTCCATCCAAACGACCGCCAACACTTCCACGGGCAAAACCCCGTTCAGCCTGACGTTCGGAACAGAAGCCGTGCTACCCCTGGAGATTACCCATGAGAGCCCACGGATCGAGGGGTACGATCCACGCACGAACGATGAGGGGCTGAGGCTCAACAACGATATGTTGGAGGAACGAAGAGACATGGCGCACCTCCACAATGCCGCGAACAAGCAGAGGATCGCGCGATTGTACAATCAGCGCATACGGGCTCGCACCAATCCAACTGGGTGATGAAGGCGATCCAACAGAAGGTGAAGGCGCTTCGCCCATTGTGGGAAGGCCCGTACATCATGAACGAGGTGATAAGCGCCAGCACTTTCTACCTCCGTGATATGCAGGGTCAACGACTACGACACCCGTGGAATATACAACATTTGAGGAAGTACTTTCATTAAAATTTTGTTATGTTGTACTTATTTTGTACTTTTTTCCACTTGTTTATATTAGCGCGCCCGTTTGTCCTTACCCCGCCCGCCCAAATACTCGGGGGACTGGGGATAGGCCACTCGAAAAGCTGTAATACTTGGTCAACTTTCCATTTAAAGAATCAAGCGCACGTTCGCGTGTGTTATTCAAAAGATGCCACACAAAAATCATCAAAAGACAAGGCACATGAACGGAAAGAAAAGAAACTTCATTAATCCGCCCGATTACACAAGAAAACTGGCGGGAATCAAAGGCACGAAGGCCCGATTACAAAAGGTTACTACTATATTACAAAAAAAAAGGAAACAAAGCTACTCTACTGGTCCACCACCCGACCCGCCCGCCACTTCCTCGGCCGCCACCTCGACAGTCTGCTCCACCGCCGGCTCCTGACTTGGCTTAACGGACGCCCCGCCCGCCTGCTCCTCCAGGAAGGCGCTGTAGCGCTCCAAGTCCATAAAGGGTGATACCACTGGAACTCAGCCACCTGGCTATCGGCCTCAGCGGCCACCAACTCCCGGAACTCCAAAGAATTCTTAAAGACGGCAACCGCCTCCGCTTGGGCCTGATGGACGCGCTCTTCCGTCCAGGCCTGGCGCTCAGCCTCCATCAGGAGGGACTCCATCTCCGCCACCCGGTTGGCTACCTCAGCCTTTGCCTCTTCCAGCGCCGCCAGAGCAGTGTCACGCTCGGCCTATGCAGCGCCTCTCGCTCCGTTGCCTCCCGGACTCGCTCCGTCGCTCCCTAGACTTCACGCCGAAGACGATCCGCCAGCTCCTCAAACTTGGCCTGATCGTGCAGGAGCCTCTTGTTTGCCTCAGCGAGCTTGCGCATCTCCTCCTTCATCCCATTTGAGTACCGTTCATTGGCAAAGCGCTCGCATGCCTGGAAGAGCTTGTAGTGTAGCACCGTGCAGGCGTTGTACGCCCTGTCCATCTCATCCGGACCAGCAGCCGCCGCCCGCGGTATCAGCCCAGTGACGGACTTTACACCTGCCTCGATGGCCTCCGTCAACGGTGCACAGAAGCCAAACGGACTATCCGTCCTCGGCCGCTTCAACGGAGGTTCAGCGCTCCCCCCTGCCTGGATACCCTTGGGGGACTTGGCAGACGGCTGGACAATTGAGGCGTGGCAGGAGTACGAGCCGATGCCTGGGGCGTACGAGCAGTGTCCCGCCTATCCCGCAGATCATCCCGGTCGGACCGGCGCTGATCCCGATTCTCCTGGCGCTTCTCGCGGTGTTGTTGCTCGCGTTCCACTCGCGCCTGCGCCTTAGGGCCAGCAGCAGTATCCGGGGGCGGGCGAGGAGCATCCGCCCGGATGGGCTGGGCGAAATCAGCAACATGAGGAATGGGGAGCTTGGGTTGAGTATCCTCCCCCAGCACGAGCCCACCTTGCCCGTCATCCGCCACCTTGCGGACCTTCGCGGCAGTATCCCGCAGTGCGGCCAGGCGGCACTTGAGCGCTTCATCCCTGTCTGTGGCCTTGGACTTCGTCATCGTAACTGCAGAGCACACAAACGGAAGGTCAGCGACAGAACAGTTAGTCAAAAATCTACTCCTACTCCTAGCAACAAACTACAAAGACCCACAGACCGGGCGGTCTGGCGAGACGCGTGTGCTCGATAAGATCCCAGTGGCATGCGGCCCAGAAATATCTTGACTCGGGCGCCGGATCGAACACGAACTTCAAACGAGCGATCCTGGCCTCTTCGATGGGCGTGAGCGGATACTCGTTCGTATCGAGATGATGGAAGGCTTAGGGGACTCGATCAATCTGGTCAGCGTTGGCGGCATACTCGGGCGGGAAGGCGCCCAACTCCCAATCACCACCCACCAGGCAGTTGATCGTGCGCCAGGAGGTTGAAGAGCTCGGCGGGTCCACCAACCACCACTTCACGCGGGGCTCCACCGTGAAGGTCCCCGAGTCCCTCTGGCGCGTGGAGTATCGAAGACGGAAGAAATGGAGGAACTCCACCTGCGTCGGTTGATCCATCCCGCTCACCCGGAAGATGTTGAACTTTGCCACGAGTGTGCGGGTGAGCGTGGGCCCGCATTGGCCGAGAGAGATCCTCAGCAGCGCCAGCATATATTGAAAAAACGGATGCAGTGGCAGCTTAATCCCGGCCTTGAGATGAAACTCACTCAGGCAGACGTGCCCAAGCGGAGGACGGGTAAACGTATCGCCCTTGCCAGGTATCTGCAGATGCACGGAGCCCGGGATATGGTAGTTGCGCGCCCATCTGCCCATCTCCGATACGGACCGCGCGCGCTCCGGCTCTTGAACCGGCGTCCCATCAGGAAACACCCAGTGAACGGGCCCACCTTCCGCAAACTGAGGAACGGAGTCTTCCCCCTGCGCGCTCTCCTCACCCCACGGATCATAACCACCCGAATACCCGCCCGACGACCCCGACGAGCTTCCCAGTCCTGCAGCTGCGAGCGCCTGCTTGGGATCCATCGACTGCACCACGGGAGAAGTATTAGGAATGCAGCGCAGAGGCGTCACACTCAACACGGACTCGTAAGACGACGTACTCGATGTACTCGACCCACAACTAATCCACCCCACCCCCTCTATGTATATGCGTTCGCGCGACTGCCCGCTTGATACCTCTATCGGCTCCATCCCTAGACGCACGCAGGCGCAAAACCCACACTCAGCAAAAGAAATTCCCTAGCATAAACACCAAAACCCCACAAAAACTACCCAAAAACAGATCAATCCCACCCCACTCAAGAACACGCCCTGTTCTTGAGTTCAGAACCCAGAAAAAGCAAAACACAACACAAGCAACAAACAGAACCAAAACAGAAAATACGAGAGCTTCACCAAGTTGAAATTTGTGGGTTGAGGATTGCACGTCGAGCACGTATTCCGGCAGGAAAGCACGAACGAAGAAAAACGGAGAGCAGATTGCAGAGCGATTCCGGCAGAGTTTCGGCAAGTGAGAGTGATGAAGAAGATGAAGACCAGAGCCCTATTTATACTGATAAGACGGGACACGCGAACAAACGCCAGCCGTCCATTTTCGCGTGTCCACCGTCAGATGACGACACGTGGCCCAGGGCGGTTTACTTGCCCTCCTAAGTAACCGCGCCAACTCTTCAGCTTCCCACCTTGGTTTTCAAACCCTAGCACGGTCTCCAACAGCTCGACACGTGGCGCCCATGCACCAACCCCACGCTCCCACGCGCGTGACGTCTGCCCTTCGAGCAGTTATGACGACACCAGCATTTAATGCCCAGGCCACGCCGGCATTAATTACAACGGCTACCATTTATCACACAAACGGTTCCTAAGGAGAAGTCAAAAAGAATGTCACCTCAAGGAACACCTCGTCAGACAGAATCACCCCACCCAAGGCATGCCACGTCACGCCTCCCGGGCTGGCGCGCTTAGCACCCGCACGCCCATACGCCCGCAAGATACCATCAGGTTAGTACAACACCATTCGGGCGCCCCGAAAAGAGTGAACGCCTGAGTTCCCTTTTTTGGACGCGCGCCGAATAAAGAACTTACGCCGTACGGGCATGGGGTTCTTCCTCTCCGTACACGTAAACGTTAGACGGCAAGCCGGGTCAGGCGGCAGAGGCATGGGGTCCGCCCCCTCTTTGCGCGCGCTGAGACCGATGGGCGGCACGGGTGTGGGGTCCGTCCCCTCCGTGAGCGCACCGTTATACGATCGAAGGGCAAGCCGGCTGTCACGACAGAGGCATGGGGCCAACTCCTCTCTAGGTGTGTCACGACCGATGGGCGGCACGGGCGTGGGGTATTGCCCCTCCGTGTGAGCGCAACGTTAACGATCGACTCGCCGACTCGGACGGTAGGGGCGTGCGGTCCGTCCCTTCCTTGCGCGATCCGAGACCGATGAGTGTCACGGGCTAGGGTACGCCCTCCCCGGGCGCTATTGCAAGTCGGCTGTCCTGACAGAGGCATGCGGTCCGCCCGTTCTCTGGGCTTGCTAATCCGAAGAACGGCACGGGTACGCGGTCCGTCCCCTCCGTGTGCGTTACTTGTACGTCGCGGTCTTGATCCTACCATTGACGCTACACCGTACGCGACGGCATCCCCGTTGACGTACGCGGTGCACCACGGCATCCCAACGCTGGTGTTACGAAAAACATTCGCATACATTCACACATCATACCATACATTCACACATTTGCATAAACTATATATCTATGATTGCCCCTATTTATGTTTCACCAGGCAACACTCTACGGGCGCGCGGCTCCAACATAGCAAGTCTTGTCTGGACGCCGGGCCCACAGGTACACGACCGCACGAACAGGTACACGCTTGAACGCTCGGGTTCCCACTTCGTCATGCGAGCCCTTCCTTGACCGGAGAGTTGGGGGACTTGGGGGTTACAGGATCACACACCACTGCTCAATCGGATAAGTATTCTGTTTAATCGCAAAAACCCTTTTTCAACTCCCCAGTCAAGAAAGTTCTCTTTGACTTGGGGACTTGGGGGACTTGTTAGTATAACATCATTAGTTGTCCGATTAAATATACTTATCCACTTAAGCAGGTAATCAACACCTACCCGACCGTCCGAAAGACCACCAGGAAGGCTTCAACTTCACTCACGAGACCGACCTCATCCGAGCGCGCACGCGCCCGTGGGGCGCATGCCCGAATGCACGGATCAGACATCAGCAAGTACACCAGTCCCACATCGAAGAACACCATCAAGCAGCAAGCTCAACCACCTATATATGTAAGGTATTTATTGCAGGTAAGATCATCCATATATATCTCAACACCCCGAAACACTCCATACGCACGCACGTTCGCTTGACTGTTATATCCAATACATCATCTGACTTAGGCATCGGAGCGTTGAAGGCGGGCCACCCCGTCTCGACCCCTGACCGCCCGTTTGTTGTTGTATTCTTCTAACAGCCATACCCGAACACGCGCTCCCGCACACCCGAAGGGAGAGGAAGCGCCGACCATCCGAACAGTCCCAACGTTCAGACGAACAAGAAGGAGAAGGAAGATCACTCGTACTTGCTTCTGCCAGATTACGTCCCGCGCGTAATTTGGTAGAAACAGTTTTGCTTCTTCCTCATGAGAGGAATCTCACGGTCGCCGTAGTTGTCGTCGTCATCGTCGTCCTTGTCGACTTGGTGAGAAGTATTTTTGCGAATATGGTAAGACAGAGAGGGTTGAGTCATAGAGATAGGAGAAAAAGTCCAATATACTCTCAAATGTTATGAACAGAAAAAGGAACAGTGAAATGATGGTCAGTAATTTGATAAACAGTAAAAATGAGATCAACATTGTTATACAGGAAAGAACATACTCAGTGATTTAGAACCACAATAATATCCATGACGGTAGTCAAGAAAGCAGCTCTCATCATATTTACAAGCTCCTCATTATCCTTAACAGCAAACAAGTTGGACAGGCCATTTGTCACATCACTCACCTGAACATTTGCACTCTTCAGTCTGAGACCATGATTCAAAGAGATGTCCCTCAAGAATCTCCTCGGTAATGTGCCCCACAACAGAATTTGGATGTTAACCTACATAATCTAATGAGATAAATATACTCGAGCTATTTTAGTATATGTTAATGGTTACCAAAATGTAACTAGAGGATATAATGCGAGTGTTGACTCACTTGAAACATTGTGAGTATGATAAGTCGGAACATGATGAATGGAATACAAAGCTTGACTGTTGACTAACTTGACTGTTGACTAATGTATTCGAAAACCATAATGAGTTCTGTGATAGTTGATTGTAAAAGAGGTCAAAGGGGAAAGCATATACCGACATACCTAATTCCTTTATTAAGTACATTTTCTGCCTAAATATTGGGCCTTACACTTGCACAGTTACACCACCTCCCAAATGGACCATCAAATTCTCCTTCACAGTTCACACTAACAAACATGAACAAAAATTTTGCACCGAAAGAGAGAGAATGTTAATACGTGCCCGTTAGGGGGCGATTTGTTCCTTCTAAGTTTCCTTCAGGTCGTCTCGTACATCATCGGCATCGTTCTCTGGCGACCTCCCTGATTAAAATCTGCATGTCTCAGCTATTTTTCCAGAAATACAACTACCTAAACAGTTAATTCCTTCATAATCCAAAGCTTTAATCCAAATCGTTGCTTGCAGCCCTTGTCAAAGCATGGCAGAGGTGATAAAGCTTTCCTCGATGCGACCTGGAGCCTGTGGGTAGTGCGATGGTCGTGGTCACCGTGGCCAGAGATCAATCTACGACGTACCCAGTTTCAGTTAGCTTCAAATCCAGCAATATACAAACCGATTTGGTCAACATCTTCAAAAGGAGCCATGACCCATGCCTTAACAATGGTGCGTGTATCCTACTTGTAAGAATACAATTTGCTAACATGTAATTCAGCAATCATGATGCGATTCCAAGCTGTACCAATTTTTTTAATGGCAAGATATATGGGAGTCATGGTAAGTGCCTCAAACCACCAAGTATGTTCTCTTTCTTTGCTTTGTTTTTTACTTAAACAAGTTGATGCTTGATGTGAGATCTCCTTCAAGTTAAGTATGGTGGTTATAAGTAACGTTTTGTATTTCTTTGACAATATGTGGATTGATCAACTTGATGTCGAGACAGGCTTAAGTCTATCTCAATTCTGAAAATTAATTAATTATTTATGAAAGTTGCTTTAAAGAATAGCCGGGACAGTTTTTGGCAAAACTTTCAAGCACAGGCTATACTTTCTTGCTGACCCTTGATATTTTTTGTATTATCGATACACGAGCTTCAGTACATGGAGGAGATAATATAGCCAACAAGATGGACTTTGATGAACATTTTGTAATGTCTTCTATATGCCAAAGTGGTGACCTACTTTTTCTATGGAATTCCATAATCATAAAGCTATCTATTATCCTCATGAATATTTTATTCATTGTTTGATTACTGATATGAACTCTAGTAGCACTTGGTATGCTACTTTTATTTATGCTTACCTAAAAAAAGAACAACATGTAGCTTTGTGGAATGATTTAGTAGCCCTTAAACCTCCTAATGATGATCCTTGGATCATTATGGGAGACTTTAACAATATCATTGTTGTACATGAAAAATGTGGAGAAAATAGCTAAGTCATAAGGCATATGAATAATTTTTTTCAATTTATGAACTCTATCGAAATGACTACAATCCCTTATATTAGAATGCTTTTTACTTGGACCAATGATCATAAGGATCATACCTTAATGTTTGAGTTAGAGCATGTGCTAATCCTAATTTTATGCTTATGTTTTCTAATGCTCAGGTTAATAATATGCTAATTCATGGATCTGATCATAGACTTATTTTCCTCTCATTTGTTGAAAGAAAGGTTCAAAGAAGATGATGTTTTAAGTTTGGGGCTATGTGGATGAAACAACCTGATTTTCAAAATCTTGTTAGACAGACCTGGAACATTTCTTTTGAACAAGATCTCCTTAAAAATTTGATTACTATTTGTAATAGCTTTATAACTAAAGCCAAGTGCTGGAACAAGGATGTATTTGGTAATGTCCAGGAAAAAAATTAGTAGTGCTCAAAGGGAGTTGGAACTTATTCAAATACAATTGATGAATAATTCTGACTCTACTTACTTGCAGGAATGGAATAATGAAACCAGAAACTCTCTACATCAACTGTGCTGTGAGGAGGAACTATTCTGGGCTCAGAGAGCCAAAATCCTGTGGCTGACACTTGGAGACAAGAATACAATTTTGTTTCAAATGAATGCCAAAATCAGGAAGAAAAAGAATTGGATAAATAAAATTAAAGATGTTAATGGCTATTAGTCTTATGACTCTGATAATATAGCTAGGATCATTGTACAGGATTTTAAGAAAAGATTTACAAAGACTGTTGATCTTGGTGTCCAGACTGTTGATTTTGTAGAACATATACAACCTTGTATTGATGACACTAATCTGGTGTGTTTAAGTAAACATGTATCCGATGAACAAATCTTTGCTGCTGTGCGATCCATTGGTCCTCTCAAAGTACCTGGACTTGATGGACTACATGTCATCTTTTACCACACTTATTGACAGGATGTTAAAGGCCTTATAATCCCTATGGTCAAGAACTTCTTCAATTCTTGTAACTCTATTCAGCTTATTAACTATACTACTACTGCCTTAATTCCTAAAGTGAATGCTTCTGGAAGTGTTAACGATTATAGACCTATAAGTTTATGCAATGTTTGTTATAAAATTATTACTAAAATCATAGTCAATAGATTGAGACCTCTGCTGACTAAATGTATTTCTAAGAACCAAGGTGCCTTTGCACCTGGTAAATCTACTCATGACAATATCCTTATTACTCATGAAATGTTTAATAATGTTCAAAAGAAGAGAGGGAAAACAAGTGCCTTGGCAATGAAATTGGATCTTGAAAAGGCTTATGACATGCTCAACTGAGACTTTATAAAGTACTGTATGAAAAACTATGGCTTCAATTACTGCTGGATTGATAGTCATGAACTGTATTTCTACAGTTTCTTTCTCTATTTTAATTAATGGTAAGCCAGATGGCATGTTTTGTTCCTCAATGGGCATAAGACAAGGTGACCCTTTTTCACCATATATTTTTATTTTGTATGTTGAGTGCCTCTTATTAGGCACCTGAATTATTTGGCTTCCTTTGCAAAATCAAATGTTGGCATTGTTTCTTCTACTAATGGTTATAGAATTTCTGACTTGATGTTTGTTGATAACTGTTTGATTTTCTGCAAGGCAATTCTAAAAGCAACCAATAATGTTAAGAAGGTCCTTGACAAATTCTCTAAGGCTACAGGTCTTCAAATAAATCTCAATAAATCTTCTCTCTATTTCCCCCCTAAGGTTAGCACCCAAGATAAACAAAGAATTGTTAGCATTACTGATATACAGCTATTGAAAAATACCCGGGAATACATAATGTTATAAATTGGAAGGACCCTATAAATGCTAAAGAACTTTTGCTCAAAATCTCTAATAAATTAGTGGGTTGGAAAAAAAATGTTCTCTTTCTAGAGCTGGAAGGCTTACTCTTATAAAATCTAACCTTACTGGAAGGCCTACCCATATCTTTTCTTGTTTCAAATGCCCTGAGAAGCTAGCCAAGAAGATTGATGCTGAAGCCAAAAATTTATTTTGGGATCTAACAAAGTTAATTCTATTGCTTGGAATGATGTCTGTAAAATTAAACAGTATGGTGGTCTTGGCATTAAGCAAGTTAAAGTTTATAATAATTCTGCCCTTGCGAAATTAGGCTGGAAAATCCTAACGGAGCCTTCTAATTGGTACACAAGTATTCTGAGGAAGAAGTATTTGTCAAAGGAATCCTTTTTCATAGTCAATTACAAACAAGGTAACTCTGATGCTTGAAAATATATTTTGGAAAGCAGACAACTAATCACTGAAGGTATGAGATGGATTGTTAGAAATGGTAAAGACATAAATTTTTGGACCCACAACTGGGCTTTCTCTGTTCTTATCTACCATCTTATTGATAACAGATTGAGAATGCAAGTGAACTTAGATGAATGTGTTTTGATTATCTTGACAATGGTTCCTGGAATAAAATCAAACTTCAACATCTGCTTGATCAGAGTATAGTTAACACTATTTGTGGAATTCTCATCCCTTTAACTCCCTAATAAGACGCTTTTGTTTGGGGACCTTCAAATTCTGGTAAGTTTTCCATTAAAACTGGTTCAAGCTTGCAATTTTTTGATTGCACAAAACATGAGCCTGCTGAATTATTAAACAAAATGTGGAAGCTAGATTTACCCCCCAAACTAAAAAAATTCAGTTGGCTCCTCCTTAGAGGAAGATTGAAAACTCGAGATAGATTGCTAAAAATGAAACTAGTTGCTAACAATATTTTTGCTCTTTGTATGAATCAAGAGAAAAACATTAACCATTTGTTTTATCAATGGCCCATGGTGAGAGAAATTTGGAGATTATCAAATTTATCAAGCCTTTCAGGCTCTATTGATCTAATCTCGAGCATAAAAAATCTGCCTGATGTTAAAAAGCATGATCCTAAGGAATGGTCTATGATTTTAAATATATGTTGGCATATTTGGCATGTAAGAAATAACTTGATCTTCGAGAATGAAACTTTCAATTCCAAAGCAGTAATTAGCATTGCTACTGCATACTAGAACAACTACACTTCAAGCAACACTACTACTGTAACTAGGAAATAAATTACTACTATCAGATGTTCTCCCCCTAAGCTAGGTTTCAACAAAATTAATTTTGATGGTTTTGTGAGGAACACTCCTCACTCTTCAGCTGCTGGAGGTTATGTGATTAGGAACTCTAGTGGGGCATCTATTGGGGCGAGGTCTTGTGACTTTGGCAACTCAACAGTACCTATGGCCGAACCTCAAGCCCTCAAACAAAGCCTTCTTCATGCCAAACAAGCAGGAATTGACAACATTCAAGTAGAAGGGGACTCTTTACCTATCATCAATTGTGTCCTCAATATATGGAGTCTCTTTGAAGAATCTCCTCAATCATCAGAGACATTTAAAACTTGACTAATAGCTTCAACATCATCAGGTTCAAACACAATTTCGTTGTTGATAACCTTGCTAATGTTGGACATGGTACTGGTAACATCAACATATGGAGCAATTCTCTGCCTGCAGCTGCTACTCACCTCCAATTGTTTGATAACTAGGGAATAAGATGCAATAGAAGATCTTCTTTGTAGTTTATTTCATTTTCTTAGCAAAAAAAAAGAAGAATAAATAGAATAGTTTCTGACGTGACTTTTCCCCCACAAAAAAGAACAATACTTAGGTCCAAATGAGTTTGGACCAACTTTGTCCAAACTATACCATTTGTGCATATACTAGTTTGTTATTTCAAATTTGAGACCACTCATTCTATTGATTATTGGTTAAAGATCAGCTCTACAAAAAATGAATCAAAATGGAGATCATTTGGGTATCCGATCTTGCAAAAAAAATGAACGGCTATGGTGAAGATCGGATACCCAAATGATAACCGTTCATTTATTTTGGAAGATCAGATACCCAAATAATTTTCATTTTGATTCATTTTTTGGAGAGTTGATCTTCAATCAATAACTTATAAAATGAGTGGTCTCAAATTTGAAATAACAAACTAATATATACACAAATGATATAGTTTAGACAAAATTAATTCAAACTCATTTAGACCTAATTATTTTCCCACAAAAAAATCCGTTTTAGAGCTTAAACAAAACTGGTCAAGGTTCGCAACTAAATGAGAGTTCGTCTTCTTTTGTTTTGCGACTTTCCTAGTGCGTGACATGCACAATGAGACCGCCTGTCACTTTTCTTTTTCCCAATTTCGGTGACATAAATTGCCAAATAATACCATTTAGCATTATAATATGGTATTACCAAACAAACGGTCATAATTGGGCTGATGTAAACCAGCCTTACGCGCAACGCACTGTCGAGTTTCAACATATGGCATCTCCGCAATTACAGACCCGCATGCGAGGTGAAACCCGTCTTTTTCAGTTCCAGCGCCGCTGAAGTAAGAAAGCAGCGCACAACTGGCTCTGCTCTCTGTAAACCTGTAACCACCCACATCTTTACATGTCGACGACGATTTAAAACCCCATTTCTTTAATTCCTTCTCACACCCTCACTAAAAAGATCTCATCTTTTTGATCTATGATTTCTCTCTCTCTCTTCAGTTGCTGCTTCTTTGCTTGTTGATCTGAGCTGCAAGAAAAAGCTTAGATCTTTAATTATGAGGTCTCTCTTTCTTCTTCTGATCTTGACTTCCACAATCCACATCATTTTTGCTGCTAATTACATTCCATCCGACAAAATCTTCCTCAACTGCGGCGGCCCTCCGGAGTCCACCGACGCCGACGGCCAGAAATGGACTTCCGACGTCGGCTCCAAGTTCGCCTCCGGCGCCAACTCCACCACATCTCCAGCTTCAACTCAAGACCCTTCAGTCCCTGAAATCCCTTTCATGACTGCCAGAGTCTTCCACTCCGACTACACCTACAAGTTTCCGGTCGCCTCCGGCCGGAAATCCATCCGCCTCTCTTTCTACCCTGCTTCCTACGCCGGCCTCAACGCCTCCTCCGCCGTCTTCTCCGTCTCCGCCGCCTCCACTTACACGCTGGTGAAGAACTTCAGCGTAGTTCAGACCACTGAGGCTTTGGATTTCGCTTTTGTGACGAAAGAGTTTGTGGTCAATGTTGAAGGTGAGTCTTTGGATATTACTTTCAAGCCATCTAGTGATGTTGTGAATGCTTTTGCGTTTGTGAATGGGATTGAGGTTGTGTCGATGCCTGATATATATAGTACCACTGATGGTGAGACCATGATTGTGGGTCAGTCTAGTCCTTTTTACATTGATAACAGCACGGCGCTGGAGAATGTGTATAGGTTGAATGTGGGTGGGAATGATATATCGCCCAAGGACGATACGGGGTTGTATAGGTCTTGGTATGATGACACTGCTTATTTGTTTGGGGCTGCATTTGGGGTGCCGGAATTGGCTGATCCGAATGTGACCATTGTCTATCCGAAGTCCATGCCTACTTATGTTGCACCGGAGACTGTCTATAGCACGGCAAGGTCAATGGGGCCGAATAACAACATCAATCTCAACTACAATCTGACTTGGGTGTTTTCTATTGATTCTGGATTCAATTACCTTGTTAGGCTACATTTCTGTGAAGTTGCGGCAAATATAACCAAGGTGAACCAGAGGGTGTTTAGTATCTTCATCAATAATCAAACTGCCGAAGCCGGGTTTGATGTTGCCGGTATTACAAATGGAAATGGAATCCCTCTTTATAGAGACTATGTGGTTTTAGTTCCAAAGGGGATCCCGCAGGAGGATCTATGGCTTGCGTTGCATCCGGATCCTAGTAATAAGCCACAGTATTATAACTCAATTCTCAATGGAGTTGAGATATTCAAGATCAATGATACTACTGGCAATCTCGGAGGGCCTAATCCTATTCCCCTGCCTAAGCAGGTAACCATTGATCCTTCAAAGGCTAGATCTGGTTCAGGTCGTGGGAAGCCTAAGAGTGGTAATCAGACAGCAATCATTGCCGGAGGAGTTAGCGGTGGAATTGCCTTGGCCCTTATCGTTGGTTTCTTTGCTATTTGTGTGTCACGCCGCCGTAGACAAGCCAAGGACTCAAGTGGAAGTGAAGGGCCATCTGGATGGCTCCCTCTGTCTCTCTATGGAAATTCACATACTGCAAGTTCTGCTAAGACCAACACAACCGGAAGTTACACTTCCTCCCTCCCATCAAACCTTTGTCGTCACTTCTCATTTGCTGAGATCAAAGCAGCTACAAACAACTTTGAGGAGACTAGACTCCTTGGTGTGGGAGGTTTTGGAAAAGTATACAAGGGTGACATTGATGGGGGAACAACCAAAGTGGCCATTAAGCGTGGAAACCCACTCTCTGATCAAGGTGTGCATGAGTTCCAGACTGAGATTGAAATGCTCTCAAAGCTTCGTCATCGGCATCTTGTTTCTCTGATTGGCTACTGTGAAGAAAACTCTGAAATGATTCTTGTATATGATTATATGGCATTTGGAACCCTGCGTGAGCATTTGTACAAGACCCAAAAGCCCCCTCTACCCTGGAAGCAAAGGCTCGAGATCTGCATCGGGGCTGCTCGTGGTCTACACTATCTCCACACTGGTGCCAAGCACACAATTATCCACAGAGATGTTAAGACGACTAACATTCTGTTGGATGAGAAGTGGGTTGCAAAGGTCTCGGATTTTGGCTTGTCTAAAACAGGTCCTACTCTGGATAACACACATGTCAGTACTGTTGTGAAAGGTAGCTTTGGGTATTTGGATCCTGAGTATTTTAGGCGGCAACAGCTGACGGACAAGTCAGATGTCTATTCGTTTGGAGTGGTCCTTTTTGAGATCTTATGTGCCCGGCCGGCCTTGAACCCCACCCTTGCAAAGGAGCAAGTGAGCTTAGCAGAGTGGGCTGCACATTGCCACAAGAAAGGCATGCTTGATCAGATCCTTGATCCTTACCTGAAGGGGAAGATTACACCAGAATGTTTCAGGAAGTTTGCGGAGACAGCCATGAAGTGTGTGTCAGACCAGAGCATTGACAGGCCTTCAATGGGAGATGTTCTCTGGAACCTTGAGTTTGCATTGCAGTTACAGGAGAGTGCAGAAGAGAGTGGCAAGGGTATTGGTATGGACATGGAGGAGGAGCCCTTCGTGGATTGTAAAGGAAAGAAGGACCCCGATGCATCCCCAGGGTTTGATGGCAATGTGACTGATTCAAGGAGCAGTGGCATCACCATGAGCATAGGTGGTCGCAGCCTGGCTAGTGACGACTCTGATGGTTTGACACCAAGTGCAGTCTTCTCACAAATCATGAACCCGAAGGGACGTTGAGACTGAAGATAGTTGCAAACTCCACACACGAACACTGTAATGTGAGTATGCTACACAGTTTCTCTTCTGAATCAATCAGGCAATGAAGCTTGCTTGCTGTTCTGTTTTTCCTACTCAATTCATTTTCTTGCTGTTATTTTCTAATATTATTTTGAAATCCTCCAGTATTATTTGATATCAAGTTAGTTGTAGTATTGTTGTATCTGTAATTACATAAACAGTGTTTTAAGCTTGTACTTGTTTTGGTAGGGAGGAATATTGATTTGGCTTTCCATATATGGTGGTGTTACAGATCATATTTCTCTGTCACAGCCAAACTCATGAAGAATTATGTAACAGCTCAGTTCAATATGAAAGAAAGAAAAGGGGTTCAATAACATGTGCATGGGGTCCATGATTAGTTGTCTGATATTAATCTCTTTATTATGAAAATGTTGAGGCATTGATTTTGTTTTTGGTATGAATCTCTATCACGTATTGTTATTTTCTTTAGATGGTGATGAACTGGGGGAATATATCTTGGTGGCATAGCACTATGTGCCTTTGTGGGATTGTGACTTGGTTCACGCGGCTCTGGGGTTTGTGAAAGGTTGACATTTGAGGCCGAGGAGAGATTAATCAAATGGATTAGGAATGTAAATCTGTCTTGACCTAACTTCTGGAGTGTACTAATCTTGACTACTTCATTGCAGGTGATATCTATCTAATGTTTGATGTTTTCGTCGACGTTAAATTCGGCTGTCACTGTTGGTGAATCTTTATATAAGTCGCCTTTAATTCTTCAGAAGCTTCAAATTATGGAGAACATGTTGAAAGAGGTTCATTATCCAATCTAGACCGGCAACTATCCGAATGGAAATCCAACTTGTAAAACCTTCTGCAAGGTTTGATGATAAGTTGGTCCATTTTAACAAACGATTTTATGGCCTGGACAAGAGTGATGGTAACTCGATTCAACCTCAAGTTGATCAAAATTTGGTTGCGAGTAGAAAAGAGTAATGGCCTACACAAGTTATAGAGTGAAAGATCTCTAGATTTTCCATATCAACAAATGCTCAAACCATCTTGTTCATATATACAATCCAAGAACTTGCAACAAAAATGCACTCTTATATCAAGAAAGTAGCAAGAGGTAACAGGTGAAAATAACAAACAGACCACGACAGTAGTCACTTCTCGCTTGGGGCTGAATCTACAATAGCAACTATCTTCTTCTGCAACTCGGGCTTGTTGGCTCCGACAAGCTTGTCAACTTGCTGACCATCTTGCAGGAAGAAGAAAGTAGGAGTGGCTTTGATATCCCAAGAAGTGCTGAAATCCTGCAACATACAAAAGTGAATGTAAGTGCCACCAATTGGTAGACATATCTTATGACGGGTACAACTGGGACACATCAGACAGTCAGTTTACAGTTTACACAGTAATGGCTGGTTTGTGGAAACTCTAATTGGCGATTCAATTGCCAGGCACATGGTCAGAGGTAAAGTTATTGTCCTACGAGTAAATCTTGAATGCAATAGCACCAACTCTATATTGAATTAACAAAACAGGTACCAGCTTACAGTAAGTTCATCAACGTCGACCACAAGGAACAATAAAGCAGTGTGTTGCTCAGATAACTCGCGATATAATGGTGCAATCTGTTTGCAAGGACCACACCAAGTTGCACTGAAGTTTGCAATCACCTGTTGACCATATCAGTTTGGCATGAAATCTAGAAACCAAAACTAACAAAATGATTATAAGCTTCAAAGTGAATTATTCTACTAAGAACAAGTAGCTCATATGCATACAAACCCAATCTAGTTAAATACACGCCTGTAGCATGAACATATATGATATCATAGTTTCTAAATATAATCTATTTAAAATGTTTTTGGTAAGAATGTGCACTGATCATGATGATCCAGCAGACACACATTATATCAACCTGGTTTACAAAACATACATGAATATACAGAGCAATGTTGTAAATTCCAATGCAGATTATATTGGATAGGATAGTGCAATACTCTAAGTGGGCTTTCCAGATCCAAATCATACTGAAAGAATTTTTAATTGAAATTCAAAATTATGAAAAAAAATTATCTATGTTATCAAACATGTGATTTGTGGTAAGCCCTCTCATCTCATTTTATCTACATTTTCTTTTACATGAATCTTCTTCCCTTTCTTTATTCTTGATATGTTGTTCTTTCTTGCATTTCTGGAATTTGTCCTTTAATATTAAAGCTTAAATAGGCAGATCACTCTTCAAGGTGCTGCACTTTATAGGAACCCAACCCAGGTTGTAGAACTTATATCCTAAATAAATGAGACAAATCTATAACTTTTTCAGAAAATCACAGAGGTATTGCAATCATTCAGATTCTAAATCTATAATACACTACAAAGGGAGGATATATATGGCTTGGTAAAACCATCTCAAAACTTTGAAGATAAAGTACCATCTCAAAAAATGTGTTTCTCTAGAAAGGCAGCACAAACTTACAACTTTTCCATCTCTCGATGCTTCTGTCATCTTTTCATCCCACTGTTCTATGGAGGTGATAAGGTTCACTCTTCCACCAGTAAACTCAGCGCCATGATCAGAATCATCATCCTTAGTTTTAGGCTGCAAGCATTACGAGTATTGACACATGTCAGATTGAGCAAGGCAAGAAAATTAAATGTGAGGTGGCATGCAAGAAGTTTCACAAGAATCAGATCGAGCATCATAATCATTAACAAATGCCTAAACCTCTTCTTGGCAGACTTCTGGTGCATGCACTTTAGGCTTAACTATTGTCAGAACTTATATCTGCTAACTTCCAGTTAGGATGATGCTTTGTTACTAGCAGTTGACACATGAAGTATCTTAGGCCATAGAAGAAAAACACGAAGAAAGCACTAACCTTGGCTGCGCAAGCTCCCATCTTGATGTTCAACACAATACTTTTAATGCTCGAAAGACTGAAAGTTCCACATCCATCAACTTTGTTAGCGGGGAGCGTTGAGACTTGAGTCAGAGAATGCATATCATTGAATTTACTCAATTTTTGCAAAAATTCATTCACCATTGTTTAAAGGATGCATCTTTATTGATTCAATTATCCAAACACCTTGAATTAAAGCATGTTATTATTTCAAATCACAAACATGTTTATCCCAGTATGTTGCTGCTCTAACTAAGAAGAGTGAGCAAAGCAATGAAGCTAAAGTCAGATTACTCAGATATTAAAACACCAATGACTACTTCACCTATCAAAAGCCAGCAAAGCTCATCAATGACCCCCAATTTGCAACATTCATCAATATAACCTCATCCACAGTACCCCAATTCTGAAAATCATCAATTTTCAATCAGCTATGCATACAATTTTCAATGGGGTGATGTGCCTCTTATAATGAAATTTGTTCATAGAAAACCAAACATTTCTGAATCAAGGAAAGCAAAATTATATCAATTTGAATATGTATCAGTGAGAAACAGAGCTAATTACCTTAAGAGTATGAACGAATTGATAAGAAAAGCAAGCCACCATCCAAAAGCCAATTGAGAGTGGCGTGATTGACCCAGAAACCAAAACGTCGGCGGAAATTTGCAGAGGGGTTCTTAAAGGGGTCGAGAATATGGAACGAAGAACCTAAAAAGCGAAACAACAGTAACAGAGGATCGAAAATACAGAAAAGGAAACAACAACAACAACAACGAACAACAACAGCAGCAGCAGCAGCAGCAGCAGCAGCAGCAGCAGTCGTGCAGAGACAGAACAGAGAATTACCGTAATTCCAGCTCAGGAGAACATACATAACATAAGCCTTTACACCCTTACCATCAGAGCATCCGTGACTTTTTAATTTAAATATAAAGTTAAATTGGATAAATTTTTAATATAATATCTTCAACATATCTTTTTTTTTGAGGAAGACAATAGAGTTTAATTTGATAAAATCAAGTACATAATTTCAAGGCTATACTCTGAATTTGGTCAGACAAAAGACTTTTCTATTCAAAAGAAATCTTGGAAAGTAAAGTGAAACGACCAAGACGATGTGCTGCACAATTTTCATCTCGAAAAATATGAGTGATCTTAAACTACAGAATCTTAAGCAGAAACTCCTTAATATCTTCGATAACTTGACCAGTGAAAGAGTCATCTTCCTTATCTACTTCAACAACCCTAGCCAAACCAAGATTGTCCTCATCTAATTCAAAACATTGAAAGCCCTGCTTAACGGCATGTTGACAGACCATTCTAGCAGCCTTGGCTTCAACATAGGTTGGGGAAGAGCCAGGGGCGAGATACCGACCCAAACCAGCCTTTATGTTACCATGATGATCTCAAAAAATACATGCAGCAGCTCCTATCTTAGTGTTAAGATTGAAAGCTCCATCACAATTCGCCTTAATCCACCCCATCGCTGGCCTTTTCCAAACCTGAGATACTCTAGTCTATTTCTTCAAATGAATTGGTTGAGCATGTAAATAACTTGTATAGGCCGAGAGAGCCAAAAAACTTACTTGAGAAGCTGGCATAAAATCATTACTCCAACGTCTTCTATTCCTCTCTTTCCATATGGACCAAACAACAAAAGCTAATGAAGCACATTCCGACTCATTGAAAAGGAGTAGGCAGTCCGAACACTAAAGACAAGTCGAGCCACTCTCAAGACTCGAAAGTTTGGCACTCCCCGTAGGTAATGCCATTATAGCCTCCTTAATGAAAGGGTAATCACGAATAATATGCTCGACGCTCTCTATCAATCATGTCTCACAAAGAGAGCATTCCAAAGGGACACTAACTCTTTTTGTTGAAAGAGAAGAAGCCGTAGGAAGAATACTGTGACATACCTTCCAGAAGTCAATTTTTATCTTGTTTTGTAATGGTAAGCTCCAAAGTTTCCTCCATTGCATGGTAGTGCTTTGAGAACTACCCGGTGGTTCTACACCACACAAAATTTCTTTGGCCGCGCTCCTATAAGCACTCGACATTCTGAATCTGCCCGAAGGGGTGAAGAGCCACACTATTTTATCAGACTCTACACGATAACTAAATGGTATATGCAAAATTTCGTCAGCATCCTCCTCATTAAAGCAAAGCTCAACTAGTTCTCTATTCCAAACACATGAAGCCCTAATCAAATCAGCAACTTTATGTATCCTGTTTGTACTAGGAGAAGTAGGTATAAGGTTACCCGACCTCGGAATCCATGGATCCTCCCGAGCCTGGACTCTGTCTCCTTGAACTATCCTCCATATCATTCCCTTTTTCAATAGAGAAAGAGCCTCATAGATCCCTCGCCAACATTGTGAAAGAGACGATGTCAAGTTAGCCTCCCAAAGGTTACCTGTAGGAAAACACTTTGCTTTATAGACACTGGCAACAAGAGAAGTGTGATTCTTCAACAATCTCCAATCCTGCTTCGCAAGAAGAGCAAGGTTATGTGCATACAGATGCTTGAAACCCATCCCACCTTCCTCTTTTGATAAACGCAGTTTATCCCATGAAAGCCAATGAATCTTCTTCTTATCCTATGTCGAACCCCACCAAAACTTCGCACACATCTAATGGAGTGCTTCACAGAACTCTTTTGGAAAAAGAAAAAAGCTCATGGTATATGCAGGGAGGGCTTGAGCCATCACCCGAATTAACAATTCCTTGCTTGCAGAACTTAACAGTTTACCTTGCCAGCCTTCTAACTTTTTCAGTAACTTCTCTTTGATGTAAGCAAAGGTTGCCATTCTCTTTCCCCTGATATAGGTTGGTAGCTCTAAATACTTTTCATGTTTGTCCACAATAGTGACTCCCAAGACCGATGCAAGCTCTTCTCTATGTGCTTCCGGAACTCCTTTGCTGAAAGCTATACTCCTCTTGTCAAAATTAATTTTTTGCCCCGAGGCCAATTCAAAAGCACGTAGTGCCTGCTTGATACTCATACACTCCTCCAAAGAAGCATTACCAAAAACAAAACTGTCATCCGTAAATAGTAAGTGGTGAATGATAAGAGCATCATCACAAACCTGGATACCCCGCAGATAACCTTCGGCAACCCTATTCTCTAGAATGGCCGTGAAAACTTCTGTTCCCAAGAGAAAGAGGAAAGGAGAAAGAGGGTCTCCTTGTCGGATGCCTCGCATAGGAGACATGTACCCTTTAGTTTTACCATTCAGCAAAAAAGAATAACGAACAGTCATTACACACTGCATTACCATCTTTATCCAAGACTCGGCAAAGCCTAGCCTGTACAACACTACCTCCAAGAATGACCATTCTAGACGATCGTACGCTTTACTCATGTCTAACTTCAGAGAAAATACCCATGCCAACTTTGAAACATTTGTGTGAATAAAATGTGATACTTCGTTAGCCACAAGAGTATTATCCGAGATTAATCTTCTTGGGACAAACGCACTTTGTAAAGGAGAAATCACCCTATCAAGTATCTTCTTTAACCTGTTTGCAATCACTTTTGAACACAACTTGTATATAACATTGCATAGGGCGATCGATCTCAAATCCGTCATCCTTTGAGGCCGAGGCACTTTCGGTATCAAGCAAATATGGGTATAGTTTATCTCACCAAATAATCTTCTTGTACTTAGAAAATATTTAACCCCTTTCACCACCTTGGGTCCAATAGTATCCCAGTAAGTTTGGAAGAACAGGGGAGACATTCCATCCGGTCCCAAACTCTTTGTCGGATACATTTGAAAGAGAGCATGACGAACATCCTCCGTAGTAACCTCTACCAAGAGCTCCTAATTCATCTTTGTCGTAACCTTATGTTGAAGTAAATTCACCATGTTTCTCATATGCTTCTGATCAATTGTTCCTACTTTATACACCGTGTCAAAGTAATCTAGCATAATTTTCTCATTTCTTCCTCTGAATTCTGCATGTTACCTTCCTCATCAAGCAAGCCAGAAATTTGGTTCTTAGCTTTACGATTAGAGGCCTTCCTGTGAAAATACCTCGTGTTTCGGTCACCATCCAAGATCCATTGCACCTTAGCTCCCTGCTTACAATAATCATGTTCCTTCCGAAGAAGAGTCTCTAGTCAAGTATTGATCTCAACGTGCTCCACTTTGTTAACCTCACTGAAAGGTAGAGCCCTTAAAGTCTCCAGCCTACTACGAAGTCCATCATTCTCCTTGCCTCAGTTACCAAAGACCAATTTCTACCAAATATTCAACTCCAACCTTGTATTCATAATACACTACTTCACCTCATGCATTGGAGAACCCTGATGTGATTTCCTCCATCCCTTTTTCACCACATCCGCACAATCGTTATGACCTATCCAAAGAGCTTCAAAGCGAAAGCGCCTGTAAGCCCTAGGAATCCTTTGACCTGCTACATTATGAATCTCGATAAGAATCGCAACGTGATCACCCTGAATGGGTTTCAGATTTGTCACTTTCGTTGTCAGAAAGATATCGAGCCAAGCCCTTGACGCCACAGCTCGATCAAGGCGGCACCAAACTCTGTTTCCTTCGGTAGTACCCTAAATCAAAGGTTTCGCAATATGTAAGTGCCGATCTAAACAACTGCATTTGGCCATCTCCACGCCAAGCATCCCCATTCTTCTCCCCATTGTGAACAATTTTATTAAAGTCACTGGCAATCAACCAAGGCATCGAGTACCGATCTGCCAATTCTTTAAGTAAGTCCTATGTTCGATGCCGCTCGGCAGTGCAAGGATGCCTATAAAAACTGGTGAAATGCCACTTTTCGGAACCATCTTGTGGTGTGACCAAAACATCAATGTGATTCAGCGATTTAGTTAACCACTCCACCTTGACCTCATCTCACCAAAACAAGGTTATACCTCCAGATTGACCTTCTCTACTCCCATCACTTGCAATGCTGTACACAACTTCACAATTGAGAAAGCCAAGTCGAAGCCAAAGAGAGTTCATATAATTAGGGTTTGAAACCTTTGTCTCCATCAAGAAGATCAATGCCGATTTTTTTTGCCTAATCAAAGTTTTTAGGGTTTCCACCGTGATATCATTACAGATCCCATGACAATTCCATGCTAGAAGATCCAAGGTTGACATCTTTGCGCTTGGTGCTGAGCACACCCTAGGGTTTAGAGGCGGCTCCTAAAAAAACTAGAATGAAGGAACTTTGTTACATGTGTCTCCAACATATATCTTAAAAATAAGCGAAATATTACTTTTTGTTAAAAATTCTAATTATATTTAGAAGAACATTTAACGTTATTTTAACTCAAAGTTAAATTCTCTTTCTTCAATTCCTATTTTTTTCTTTTTTGACAAATATAACTAATGAATTTAACTTCACTGTTGTAGATACTCTTAGGCCTAGGAACGGTTCAGTTTTAACCATAATTTTTAGGAACCGACACCAAATCGTTAGAAACTTTATAATTATAAGGCAAAACCGTTTAGAACCGAACCGATTTGGTTCCACGATTCCTCAATTTCACTACAAGAAAAAATTCTTTTGGTGACAACTAAATTTCGTCGCTGAAAGTTTAAATTCCTCGCTAAAATAAAATTATGATGAATTTTGAGTCGTCACTAGGTTCGTCACCTTATGTGTCTGGCGGAATGTAAAGAACGACGAATAACTTGTTTCGTCACCTTTTCTATTTGTGACGTAATTGATTCATCGTCTATCATGTTTGACGAGGAATACGAGTGTGTTATAAAACATTGGTTTGATGCGTCATTTTCGTCGCAGATATCGAAGCCACGTTTGCCGTTTGTCGCATACACTAAATGCGATGCTTTGTGTCTATCAGAAATATAAAGTATGAGTTCCTTGTTTGTCATAGATAATAAATGTGAGGAATACTTTTTGTCACAGTATTAAATTGCAATGCTTTGTTTTTTACGGAGATTTCAAAAATGAGATTTTATTTTCGTCGCATTTAGTAAATTTGACGATTCTTTTTTGTCGCAAGTACTATATCCGACAATAGACAAGCGTCCCCATAAAATTAAAGCGACATATGACGTTTATCACAAACAATAAATACGATGTTTGATATTCGTTGCAACTATCAAATGAGACGTTTTACGTTTGTCGATAAAGATAATTGTGAGGTTCTATATTTATCATAATTAATAAATGTGAGGTCGTACATTAGTTGCTAAAAACAAATGCGATGTTTAATTTTTGTCAAAAAATTTAAAATTGAGATTTTGTGTTTGTCGCTAATACCAAATGCAACTTGTGTCATTTGTCGCAAAGAGTAAATGTAACATTTGACTATTGTCGCAAAAAAATAAATACGAGGTTCTGTTTTTGTTCAAACTAATACATGCGAGGTTTTACATTCGTTGCAAAAAATACATATGAGATTTCATATTTGTCATAACTGTTAAATGTGACGATTGATTTTTTAGCAAACTACACTAAAGGACAATATAGAGGTGTCAAATACACTTAAGGACAATGTCCCTTATTTTGGACAATGAAAGACAAAATCTTACAAATAAGGACAAGTTGTCTGTGGGCTACCATGTGGCAGGTATAAATTTACTTTTATACCTTGCCTTATCTTTTTGTGTGTATTTAATTTTTAATTTTTAATTTTTTTATTAAAAAAATTATCCAAAAAAATTATTTTTTTTCTTTTTTTTTTATAATTTTTTTTTTCAAAAATAAATATTTTATCCAAAATTTCCTTAATTTTTTATAAATACTTTTTAGTCTGATAACACCAAATAATACTGCTACTGTACAATATGACACTGCTACTGAAAAATCTAAATAACACCAAATAACACTGCTACTGTTAAATATGACACTGCTACTGAAAAATCAAAATAACACCAAATAATACTGCTACTGAAAACTCAAAATAACACTAAGTAATACTGCTACTGTAAAATATGACACTGCTACTGGAAAATCAAATAATACTGTTACTATACAATATGACACTGCTATTGAAAAATCAAAATAACACCAAACAATACTGCTACTGTTAAATATGACACTGCTACTGAAAAATTAAATAATACTGCTATTGTTAAACATGACACTGCTACTAATAAAATAAAATATCTGCTATTGTAAAATATGACTGCTACTATTAAATATGACACTGCTAGTAAAAAATTAAAATAACACCAAACAATAACTGAAATCAAAAAAGTAGCGTACACCATCCAAATAAATAACAAATCGTAAGATAGAAATAACTGAAATAACAAATAAAAAATTAAAAACAACAATGCTACTACATAATATAATTCAATACAGATTTTTTGTTTCATCAGAGACGTAATAGCCACACCTTCACATGTATTGTACCATGAACAACTCAAAATTTGAACTAACAACCGACCACAACATCACAACCACCCAAGCAATAATACACTACGAAAGAAAGAAAATACAACAATAAAATCACACATATAGTAGCAGTTGAGGTAAACAGTAGCAAGGCTGCTTGTGGACATCACCGGAGAAAGGCATCTCATTGTGGAGATGCCCTGGCTCTCCTAAGCATCAACGACTATATTTTTTGGATTTGGTGACTGCTCATCGCGTAACATATGTTAGTAGGATATGAATCCATTAACACAAACAGAATAAATCATTGCTATGGTAATATATCTGGGTTCAGAAAAAGCATAGAGTGAACATAGAAATGAAATGCTGCCGCGTTTTATTTCGTGAAGATTTGAGTCCGAGCTCGAGTCGGTGCTGACGAAGTCGTGGTTGAGGTACATCGAGCTAGATGCAGCGACGTTAAGGCCTGCGAGGCCGCGCGACGGCGTGGAGCTTGTAGTTGAGGTATGCCGAGGGGGAGAAAGACACGGAGAAGGAGAAGTTGCGGTGGTTAGAGACGTTTTTGTTGCACGGAGATCGAGGCGAGCCAAGCTGCTACTTAAAGCAGCAACGACCGTAAGGGAAGTGAGGCAAAGGGCGACGACAAGCCATGTGACGTTGCAGAGATTCTGCTAGGTCAAGGCGCAAGTGCGACGAAGTTCCACGGTGGTGGACGACTGAGGAGGCTGAGTCGTCGCCTGCCTGTGATTGCTACTACATAATTCTGTTTTGAGAGAGAGAGAGAGAGAAGTATGTGTTTCTGATTTGAGGTAGGGTTTTTAATATATATAGATGGGTAGAATTATCTTTTTCGGCTATTTAATGGACTGAGTTTAGGTGTTACTACGTTTGGGTTTCAGGCCCAATCCTTTATTGTCTGAATCAGGTTGTGGTTGGGTTATGAGTAATATTGATATTTATTTTGTCTTTAGCTGTCATTCTCTCTTGATTTTTGTCACAATTCATATACGAGAATATAATTTGTCATAAATCAGTAGTAAATGCATTTTGTTACTACTATAAATATAATTATAAATATAAATAGAATAATTTTATTGAACTTTCTAATATATTTTGACGTAAAAAATTAAAATTTATTGTGATGAGATTCCGAAGATGATCTGGATTCTACATTAGAGGTAGTAGACATGAATTTATTTTTTGACTTCATCTTCTTTCATCGACTCTTAGTCTTTTGTCCTTCTTGTGATGTCATGTGCAACCTATCAAGTGAGATAAACAAATCATTTGCTAAAATACAAAGATTGCAAACAACACTTGGATTTGTATCAACACTTGCATGGATTCATACGTAATATCCACACTCATAAAAGAACTATAAACAAATTCACATAAAACGCACACTGTATATATAAAAAGAATATGGAGCAAATCAATTAGGAACTAATTGATAACAGAAAAGGAAAAGAAATTTAGGAGGCATACTGAAAATTACATGAAAAATTAAAGGATTGTGAAGAGTTTGAAGAATGGAGGCAACGAGAACTCAGCCCTTTATATATGGCGAAATTTTTTTATTTTGGTGCTTTATTGTGAAAAGAAGAGGAAATTTTTTAGCTATTTCTTCCATTTGATTTTGCTGAGAGAAAAGAAAGGGGAACCCGAGATGTAATTGAGGAGATAAGTTTGAGGAAGAAAACTAGCACATTTTTCTTCTTCTCGACATACACATAAGGATACTGTGTGTAAGGATTTTAATTATGCATATCTTTGATGCGTGGAACCCTAGCTCCTTTTTCTTCTTCACCTATACATATATGTATATGGAATTAGATAATTATCATTCTATAAAAAGGATACAGCTGTGTTTAATGATTTTTAATTAACAGTATATGTGTGGATTGACGGGGATATAAAGGATATTAGTTAAATTTAATATTGATTAATATTAGTTACGTTTAAAAAAGGATACCATATTTGATGCTAATTAATATTAGTTTATAAAAGGAAACCATCTTTGATGCTAATTAGTGCACATATTCTACACATATGCCAATTAAGACCGGGTTATACTTATAGAAGGAATCCTACACATATATGCTTTAGTGCACATATTCTTCAACTCATTAACGCCTAAACATGAGATCGGCCGAAATCATGCTTGTTTCTCAATTCACAATACAAAGACTTACCAAAGATTCTTGCTTGGTTATAAATGCTACATTGAATATTATTTTAGTCTAAATATTACATGAAGATCAAAACAGGTAATGGAAAATTTTAGATTAAGAAATAAAGAATTAGCTTAATTGTAAGCCATATGATACATCAAACTTATGAAATCAAACGTACGTACTGGTTCCGTAAAGATTTGAATTTCTAAAAGTTGACCACATAATAATGCCCCAAATCAAAATCTAATTGCAAAATATATTCATCATATCTAATCAAGTCAAAGACCCAAATTATTATTTTTTATATTAAAGTTGGTGTCTAATTAAAAAAGAAAACAAAATTAATTGTCACACACACACATTTATATATATATACCAACAACTCCTGAAAACCGTCATGAAATAAGTCTTTTGTGACGAATGAATGTCTGTCGCCTTAAGTCTCACCCACAACTCCTGTCAGTCGTCGCCTTATAAGTCTTTTGCCTTATAAGTCTTTTGCAAGGAAACTGTAGTTGACGTATAAAAATTGGGCGACACATAGTGAAATTCGTCGCAAAGTAGGTTTTATGCGAGGAACTTTTAACTGTCACACACATATATATATATATATTTACCGACAACTCATGAAAACGTCACGAAATAGGTCTTTTGCGAAGAATGAATGTTTGTCGCATTAAGTCTCATCGACAACTTTTGTCAGTCATCGCCTAATAATTCTTTTGCGAGGAAACTGTAATTGTGACATAAAAATTTAGTGACAAATTGTAGAAACCGTCGCCAAATAGGTTTTCCGCGTGGAAATTGTAGTTGTCACATATATATTTACCGACAACTCGTGAAAATCATCGTGAAATTGGTATTTTGCAAGGAATGAATGTTTGTCGCATTAAGTATCACTGACAACTCTTGTTAGTCGTCACCTAATAAGTCTTTTGCGAGGAAACTGTAGTTGACGTATAACAATTGGATGACACACAGTGAAATTCGTCGCAAAATAGATTTTCTGCGAGGAACTTTTAATTGTCACATATACATATATATATATATATATTTACCAACAACTCATGGAAACTGTCACGAAATAGGTCTATTGCGATGAATGAATGTTTGTTGCATTAAGTCGCATCGACAACTCTTGTCAGTTGTCGCCTCTTAAGTCTTTTGCGAGGAAATTGTAGTTGTCACATAAAAATTTAGCTACATATAGTAGAAAGCGTCGCGAAATAGATTTTCCGCGAGGAAAGTGTAGTTGTCACATATATATTTACAAACAACTCGAAAAGATCATTGCCAAATAAGTAATTTGTGAGGAAAACTAAATTGTCACATATAAAGTCAGCGACGACTCATTAAAATCGTCGCCAAATAAATTTTCAGCGACGAAATTTAGTCGTCGCTAAAATATTAAGCGACGGTTTTTACAAGTTGTAGCTTATTTACTATTCAGAGACGAAATGGTCGTTGCCGATGATATCAATTGCGACGACTTGAAGTTTCCTCGCTTATGCAGACTTTCAACGACGAAATTATGGTCGTCGCAATTCCGTTCGTCATTGAATACCATTTTTCTTGTAGTGTTTGGAACCGAACTAAAATCTGTGATTATTGTTTCTATTATATATAAGTCTATACTCATCATAACACTTTTACTAATTAATATTAACATACAAATATACTTCTTAGTTTTGGTGGTAAGTGACATAAACAAATAAAAATATCATACAACTTCATAAAAAAAGGTTGACTAATGATATAATGATCACCAAATAAGTCATCTGAGTGACATAAACAAAATAATTTATGGCTTACCCATTATATGATCCATGATCGTCAACTTAGTGATTTGAGTGACAAATAAAATAAAAAATTCTTCATATATAATTATATAATGACATATAATTATACTATTTAGTTAAAATATGAACTATATACGATTTTCAACGATTTCTTATAAAATGAAAACGAAAAATTAGAACTGAATCAAACTGTCTGAATACGGTTCGATTTCTTACAAATATAAACTCTAAAATTTTAAAATTTTAAAATTAAATCGGATCGGAATCAATCCGATTCGAATTGATTTTATAGTTCCCACAGTCCCAGGCCTACTTACCATTGATGTCCAGTCCTACTTATATTTTGTATTTATTTCATTCTATATGTATGTTGGACCTAAGCCTTTCATTGTGTTTTATGACATTACATCACAGTCACTATCTTACTATTTTCATCACTAATTTTATATTTTATAGATACCCGAGTACAAAATATATTAAAACTTGAAAATGAGTTTGACGTTGTCTCACTTGTATGGATGGTTGTCATTAATATTATGATAATGTGAAAGTTTTCGTGAAAATGCATGTTAATATGATGTGTATGACAAATTTGCATGTTCTTCATGAAAGAGGATTCTCGTTTTTTTAAAACTTTTATAGCTTTTGACAATTTCATTAGGGTGAGCTAGTGCTTCATCTCTCATTTCCTTCCCGTGCACTTTTGTCATCAGACCTTTAGTTTAAAGTTCAAACTTTCCTACTTGTTCATAATTCAACTGTTTCTATCAACTTTGTTATTTTATTTTCTCTACTCTCACTTTAAGCACCATACTCCCATCTTTTATGTATCAAATACATCACCCCTGCCCTCTTGCCCATCTCATTTAACTATTGCCTTCGTAAATCGTAATCTTAAACCAGCATGACTTGTTTGGAGGACTTTTTATTAACGGATTGTAATATTTAAGCTAGGATAGCAAGTCATAGAACCAAAGTTAAATTAAAGAAGACATTGATAGTTCAATTTTTTGTATTGGTTCTTATGATGTATCTATACACTACTTCCAAGCCGAAACCTTTTTGTTGAACAATCTAAGAGTCGAACGATGGAATTAGTTGAATGCGAGTATATTTTTCTGCGGTTGAGAATGTAAAACTTGATTTAAAGCAAAAATAGTAAATTGAAATAGTTGAAAATGCGAGCATATAGACCGTTTAACTTTTGAAAACTTGATTATTCCTGCAAACAAAAATCCGTTCAAAGCCAATGCAAATTTCCACATTGTGAAAACTGAAAAGCATTGATTCGTCTGATTGCTTAAGTGACCTACAACAATTTGCAGTTCTGATCAGCCACATTCATCTATCTGTTTCATGACTTTCATCCATCAAATCTGGACAACGTAGTAAGTTCAATGAGGTTGTAACACCACTACCCACTTCTGAAACTAACCCATGCCAACTTTGCTGGAATTAGTTTCTCACACTTCATCGCCATGTAATCTCCCCCCGCTCTTAATTTTGAGCTACCAATTTTTGCGCCATCTTTATGCTTTTGCACGAACAATCTCTGTAATTTCCGAATACGTACGTGTGAAGTGAAGAAAGAAAACAAGATAGTTGGCATGTTAGAACAGGGTGTAACAAGCTATCATCAGCATCATAGGATTAGACACACGTGTCATTCATCTGTTTTAGTTAGTCTTGTCCTAACAATATATGTAGCTCATCTCTCTCTCTCTCTCTCTCTCTCTCTCTCTCTCTCTCTCTCTCTCTCTCTCAAGCTTCATCTTCATCAATATACAAAACCTTATCTTTCTTCTTCTTCAAGCTTAAACTTCAAGCTCTATACCAGAACTTTCATGGTATCACAACCTAGGTCGCGATCTTAGAGATTCTGTGCTACTCAGGGCTTCACACCTTCATCGATCTTCGCTTTCACACTATCTTGAGCTAAGCTTCTTACTATGGCTCAGATCTACCATGCAGCTCGATCTTGTTGTACTATGCTATTTGTACTGTTTTACTTCAATCGAAGCTTCGGTTTTGTTTTCTCTCTGCTCGATTGTTGTGAATTGCTCGATTGCATATTTTTGTGTACGTTATGCTCAGATCTTTGTTTAGTGTTCAGAAACCCTACCTTTTCTTCTTGTGCTCTGCCATGGCTTCATCTTCCTATACTACTCATACTGCAGTGTATCTTCCAAACATCTTACTTGATGCCGCCAATTAGAGAATTTCTTACAAGGTTAGAATCTGTTTGGCTTTGTTGATGGTTCAATTCCATGTCCACCTCATAATGTTCCAGGCCCTAATGGCTTTGTTCCTAACCTTGCTTATTTTGCTTGGAAAATCCAAGACAAGCATTTCTAGTATGTTAGGTCAAACTTTGGGCAATGGTGCCATAAAATGTGTGATTGGATCCAAGACATCTGCTGAGATGTGGACTCGATTGAAGAACAAGTTTGCAACATCTAACAAGAGAAACATCATCCAATTGAAAACTAACTTTCAACGGATCAAGAAAGTATAAGATTCCATTAATGTGTATCTGGATAGTATCAAAGAGGCAAGTGATGCACTTGAACTAGTTGGTTCACTACTCCAAGGCCACCTAATGCAAACAACAATAATCACAATGTGCAGTTTGTTTCTGCTTCCAACTCTCAGGCTTCTCAAGCTCTTAACAAAGCTAACATGGCTCTCAATCAAGCTATGCAGGCTATGTTGGCTACTTCTTCAACCTCTGAATCTTCAAAATATTGGCTTGCTGATTCAAGAGCCACTAATCACATGACAAGTGAGGTGCAACTTCTCAGTAATGTCCTCCTTTCATCTCTAATGACTCTGTGAAAGTTAGTAAGGGTTAATATTACTCATACTAGTAACTTTTATTTAGGTCATTTAAATCTTAACAATGTGTTGCTAATTCCTGGTTTGGCTACTTACTTATTATCCATATACCAATTGTGTAAAGAAAATGATTGTCGTGTGTGGCTTGATGAATGTATGATTGTGGTGCAAACTCTTCTTACAGACCCTTTGTTATGGTACCACAATCATATGTTCATATACTATACCAAGGGGTCTGTAAGAAGGGTATGCATCCATTGCCTTTCAATATCAATCAGAAGAAATCTTCTCCTACAACTGCTGGTATTTCTTCTTCTTTTCAAAGTGCAGTGAACAATGTCTAGAATAAATCCACTTGTGTTTCTCAACTAGCATCCCAATTAGTTCAGTTTCAACACATTTCAACTTTTGGATCAAAAAAGACAGCTTTTGTTGGTCAAAGTATCAAGGAGTCCTTGTGGCATAGGCATTTTGGTCACCCAACAAATGATATTTTGAAGGCAATATTATCTCAACATGGTCTTCAAAGTCATAGTGAAAGTTCTTATATGTGTGAGCCATGTCTCTTAGGAAAGTTTCACAAGCAGTCTTTTGCTAGATCTCAGACAAGTTGTAGTTCACCTTTTGAATTAGTACACTCTGATGTTTAGGAGCCATCTTTTTATCAATCTATAGATGGTCACAGATTCTTTGTACTATTTATAGATGACTATACAAGATATAATTGACTTTTTCCCATGAGAAATAAAAGTGAAGTTTTTTTATCTTTTCAAATATTTTACTGCTTTTGTTGAAACTCAGTTTTTCTTCTATAATTAGGACATTGCACAATGATGGTGGTGGTGAGTACACCAGTGGAATATTTAAGGCTTACCTGGATACTAAAGGCATTGTGCATCAATTCTCTTGTCCTTACACTCTAGAACAAAATGGAGTCAGTGAGAGGAAGAATCGCCATATTAGAGAAACTGTTATAACAACATTGGCTACAACTTCTCTACCTAACTCTCTTTGGTACTATGCATGTGCATTAGATGTATATCTTATAAAAACGATGTTATCACCAGTGATCAACATGCAGTCTCCATTTTATAAACTATATAGGAAGCTACCTAATCTAGAATTGTTGAAGGTGTTTGGTTGTGCATGCTATCCATTGTTGCTAGCTCCAAGAGATAAGCAGGACAAGCTACAACTAAAGACTACTCAATGTATCTTTCTTGGTTTTTCTTTAGGTTTCAAAGGTTATATCCAATTTAATACTCTCAACAAGAGATATATCATTTCCAAGTATGTTTTTTTCAATAAAGACAAGTTCCCTTTTGCAGAAGGTAAGTCATCTGGTTCTTTATACAGCAATGTTGGTTCTTGTAATCAGTTCAGTAACTCAGTTCAGTCTTCTTCTTTTGGTGGTATAGTGCCTCCATCTCCAATTTGTGGTACCACTACTAGTATGTACAATAATCCAGATTAACCTTCTTCTGTTCCAATCCCATTTGTCCCATATGATAATCTTGCTCCTCGTAGTCCTCCTTCATCTTTTATCCTACCTCCACCTACTCTAGAAGTGTTTGATCCTAACTCTCATACTCAAATCTCCTTTGATGAAGAAGAGGGTACATTCCAGGTTGGTTACACACCTAGTCTTGGTATCTCTGTGGCTCTAGAGTGTGCTTCTTCTAGAACTAGTAGTCAAGTTTCTGATACCAAAATTTTGCATCCCATCTCAGGTCTATCTAACTCCACTATTAATGAACACACTATGTTCGCTAGGAGCAAATTTGGCATTATCAAACCTAACTGTTTTCTCTCAATTTTACAAAATTCTAACACTGATCCTACTAAATATTAGCCTAGATACTATAAAGCTGCTATGAATATTCCTGTTTGGCTTGAATCCATGAATGAATAATATGCTGCTCTCATGAAGCAACAAACCTAGAAATTGGTTCCTCTTCCTAAAGGCAAGAACTTAGTCTCCAGCAAGTGGATTTTTAAAGTTAAACGAAATGCTGATGGTTTTGTGGCAAGACACAGAGCTAGACTAGTTGCAAGAGGTTTTAGTCAAGAATATATATGGAGAAGATTATGAAGAAAACATACTCACCTGTGGTAAGACACACTACTATTAGAATGATGCTTGGTATTGTTGACTATCATGGCTGGATCTTACATCAGTTCGAAGCAAAAAATGTCTTCCTTCATGGCATCCTCAATGAGGAAGTTTACATGGCACAATATGATGGCTTTGAAGATCCAAATTATCCAACTAGTCATGTATGTCAGTTGCAAAAGTTCCTTTTATGGCTTGAAACAAGCCCCTAGAGCCTGGAATGAGAGATTTACTCATTTTCTTCCATCTCTTGGATTCACATGCTCCTATACAAATCCATCTCTATATGTTCATGTTTCTGGTTCATGCAAAATATATCTATTGCTATATGCGGATGATATTATTCTCACAGTAAATAGTGAGAAACTCATTGCTGAGATCAAGGATGCACTCCGGAGAGAGTTTGACATGAAAGATCTTGGTCCCTTACATTTCTTTTTGGTACTGGAAATCATATACCAATCATTAGGTATTTTCCTATCATAACACAAATATGCTAGAGATTTAAATCAAAAGGCAGGTTTAAATTCTGGACACACTCACAATACTCTATGTCAATCTAGAGTCAAGTTATATGAAGATGTTAGTAAGCCCTTAGCTGCCACTGAACTTACTCACTTCAGAAGCATGGTTGGTTGCCTTCAATATTTGACATTTACCAGACTTGATATCACATACAATGTGAATTCAGTTTGTCCATTTCTACATAAACCCACAGAAGATCATTTCATTGTTGCCAAAAAGATACTCAAATATGTCAAAAGTACATTACATTTTGGTATTTGTTGGCAAAGATGTTATGTACATACACTAATTGAACTACAAGCTTATTGTGAAACTGATCGGGCTGGAGATCCTAATGATAGAAAATCTACAACTGATTTTGTGGTAATTTTGAATAACAGTCTAGTATTATAGTGCAGCAAGAAACAAAATGTTGTTTCAAGGTCATCTACTGAGGAAGAATAGAGAAGTATGGATGATTCTAGTTTAGAACTAATATGGATAAAGAACATACTAACAAATATGCATCTTAAGTCGAATTCTATCCCTACATTACACTGTGACAATATCTTTGCTCTAGCTCTTGCTACAAATTCGTTTTATCATTCAAAATTAAAGCATATTGAGGTTGATGTTCACTTCACAAGGAATCAAGTTAAAGCAAGAGGTATTAGACTTCAATTTGTTTCATCTAAGGAGCAACGAACGGACTTATTCACCAAAGGACTTTGTTCTCCGATCTTCAACACAACTATCTCTGCAGCAGCATAACGTATGCTCCCCCCCATCAAGCTGAGAAGGGTGTGAAGTGAAGAAAGAAAATGAGACAATTGACATGTTAGGTGTTAGGACATGCTGTAACAGGTTGTCATCAAGACTATAGGATTAGACTCACGAGTCATTCAATTGTTTTAGTTTTTTAACCTTGTTCTAACATGTAGCTCTCTCTCCCTCTCCCTCTCCCTCTCCCTCTCCCTCTCCCTCTCCCTCTCATAAGCTTCATCTTCATCAATATACAGAACCTTATCTTTCTTCTTCTTCAAGCTCTATACCAGAACTTTCAGTACACACATACATACAGGTCTGAATGCATGCAGTTCTACAGCTAGCTGATCCTGTTTTTATTCAAGCTCTGTAGTTGAAGCCTAGTACAATCTCAACCGTTGTTGTCTTGTTGGAGGAAATTACTGATGACAACCTGTTGAGAAGTCGCGAAATTGAAGAAGGTACGAGGTCGACGGAAGATCGAGATGGAGCCGGACTACTAGATATGAAGTTTCACTTTAATTTCTCTAATTACTTGAATTGAGTCGATTAAAATCTACTTATATGCCCCATTTCATGGAGATTGGAGAACGTACTATTGACTTGTAGTTCTGATCCGATCATGTAATGGGTTACACTACTAGAAAAACCCTTATAGGCCACCCCCTATTGGGAACAAATTGATAAGCGTACCTCTTAATGTAATAAAGGGCACTTTTTAGTTTATTTTGTACTCTTTAATTTAAGGATATAGATAACTGTACCTAAATTTAAGAATAAATTTAAATTCAAGATTTTAGAAAATATTGGGTACAAAAGTATGTACATAATTACAAATTAATTAATAAAAGAAAACAATTAATGAGGTAGATACTAACAACTAACATCCGTCTCTATTGCTTTAAATATTGCTTTAAATAAATTTTCTTTAATCCATTTTAATTTTATCCCGAATTTTCTGGAATATTTATTATGAATTTAGTAATATTAAAACATACATCTCTATTAATTAAGGCAGAAGGCCTTAGGGCAGTTATGAAGTAGAACATTAAAAATACCGAAATATGCCCTCCCCACATCATAGCTTGACCAAAATTAACATTTATTAATCAGGGATAAATTGGTAATCAAGTAAATATATATAAAAAGAAAAATAAATAAACCCCCATCATTCTCTCGCCACTCTCTCTCTCATTCATATAACTGTTTCTAACTTTCAATAACTGCATGCTTTAATAATTGTTTTTTTTCATTCTTTCGCCCGTGTGATTTTTTTCGGTGACCCTTTCAAAAAAATAATAATTTCAGTGACTATTTATTTTTAATTTTTTAATTTTATACATACATACACGTAGTGTATGTGCTCTTGCTAGTATACGATTAAATACAAACTGATAAGCGTACTAATGAGTTTTAGCTACATATTTATTAATTAGGTATCTATTAGGATAACTATTGGCCACGATTTCAGTGTCCAATATGGAGACAAATTATACACTTATTTTCCGTATCAATGACTAACTAATATTACCCACTGATTTGGGTATTTATTTGATATTTTCTCTCTATTAAATAATTGTAATCCCATATTTAAATAGGTAGGACGAAATTAATGAAACATATATTTTAATTTTTTATAATATCAATAATATCAAAGTAAAATACCTACACATTAATCATATATGGTTAATCAAATATGAGTTGGTTTCAGTATCCAATATGGATAGATATTCTATGCAATTAACGTATGATGGTCTATAAATTAGATTATTAGTGTATGTTTTACTTGAATATATCGAGCACGGTGAAGAATTGACAAAGAATGGGTATTTTCAGATAGAAATAGTGATCAGTACAGAGCAGGGTTGAATGCTTTCTTCAAGTATTCTTTAGAGCATGCTTCTTTTAATGGTATATATGATCAAATGTCCGTGTAAGAAATGTCGCAATATCTACTACAAATTACCTCATATTATTGATCAACACCTGGAATTGGATGGCATGTGGCCAAAATATGCCAACTTGCCTTGGAGCAAGCACGATGAGCCTTTACCAGATGCAGCAGATAATATTGCAGAGTCTTCGGAACCTTAATCTAATTCAAATTTGCCAGAACTTGGATCTAATTCTAATATCCAAGATATGTTGCAAGATGCATTTGGCATGTACGACGGTGAAGATGACAATATGGAACCAACAATGCCTACTGAAGGTCCATCTTTACCTCATGGTCACACTCCTGATGTGGAAAATTTCTACCACTTGTTAGAAGATACTGATACTGATTTGTACCCTGGTGCGGGAAAAAAGATGTTTGATTTTTTGATAAAGTTGTATCAAATTAAAGCAATGTACAGTTGGTCAGACGTGTCCTTCACAGAGTTGTTAAAATTGTTGAAGACAAAGTTGCCACCAGGAGAGACTCTTCCAAAATCTTTTTACTTGACAAAAAAGTTTATAAAAAGTCTCAGCCTCACATACCAGAAAATTGACGCAGGTCCCAATGACTGTATGTTGTACTAGAAAGATCATGCTTCTGATACAGTTTGTCATATATGTGGTACTAGTCGTTACAAAGATGAGACGTCCAGTGAAGGCAAAAATGTGACATCACCCAATACTAGTAAAAAGATACCTGCAAAAGTTATGTATTATTTTCCGTTAGGTTCAAGACTTCAAAGGTTGTTTATGTCTCGTCACACCTTTGAATTTATGGTTTGGCATTCTAAAAAGAGACCAAAAGATGGAGTTCTATGCCATCCTGCAGATTCTCTTGCTGGGGCAGAACTAGACAAAGTTGATCAAAATTTTGCATCTGAAGGTCGAAATGTTCGTGTGGGTATTGCTAGTGATGGCTTCAACTCTTTTAATGATGGGATCCATAGTACGTGGCCTGTTATCACTACTGTTTCTAACCTTCCTCCTTGGTTATGCATGAAAAAGCCGTACATGATGTTAACATTGCTTATACCTGGCCCTAAATCTCCCGGAAATAACATTGATGTGTACCTTCAACCTTTGATAGAAGAACTAAAACGATTATAGACAGCAGGAATTCCTACTTACGACGCATTCAAGAAAGAGGTTTTTCAAATGAGGGCTGCAGTATTATGGACTATAAATGACTTTCCTGCATATGCTATGTTCTCTGGATATAGCACAAGAGGATATAAAGCTTGCCCAACTTGTGGTGATGAGACAGATTCCGTAAGGTTGCTTCACGGAAAGAAACAAATCTACATGGGGCATCGCAAGTGGTTGTCGGATGATCATATGTTTAGGACATGGTACAAAACTTTTAATGGGTTGACGGAGTTTCGTAGACCACCCCAAGAAAAGACTGGTGTAGATTGCTTGAGGGAGGTTAGTGCATTGAGGTTCAATGAAACAAGAGGAGGTGAATCCAATCGTAAAAGAAAACAAGTTGAAAATAGTGATAATACGAGGTACACTGGACCTTGGAAAAAGAAAAGCATTTTTTTTAGTTACCTTATTGGAAGTACTTATTACTACGTCACAATATAGATGTCATGCATGTTGAGAAGAATGTTGCAGACAGTGTTATTGGGACTTTGCTAGGAATGAAAGATAAAACAAAAGATAGCTTGAAGGCTCGCCTTGACATGGTACATATGGGTATTAAACATTCACTCCATCCCGAGCCACGTAGTGCCCGAACATTTTTACCTCCAGGAAAATTCACGTTAACCAATCCTGAGAAGACATTATTATGTCAAATACTTAAGTTGGCTCGGGTTTCAGATGGATTTTCATCTGATATTCGTACTTGTGTCAGAGTTAAGGAAAGAAAACTGATTAATCCCAAGACTCATGACTTGCATATTATGTTGCAATATCTACTTCCGGTCGCAATCCGTCACTCGGTGAAGTCTGATTTAGCCAATGTGTTATTAGAGCTCAGTGCATTTTTTAGACAATTATGTACAAAGGTTGGAATAGTAGACCACTTCCATAATTTGTCAAAGCGGATTGCTGAAACACTTTGCAAGTTAGAGATGTTAATGCCTCCATCATTTTTTGATATAATGGTACACCTTCTGATACACTTGGCAGATGAAACAGCAATTGCAGGATGGGTCCAATTTCGATGGATGTATCCGATTGAAAGGTAAAATTTATTATGTTTATGTCTATGAGTCTTCATTATATTTTTAGTTGCATCATATATGTTAGTTTATTATAGTAGTGGACGAGTAGTTTTGTAGGTATGTTTTACTCTTAATGAATTTTTAGTTGCATAACATATGTATGGTCACTAATGCGCTCTTTAGAAAATTATTATTTATAATCAATATTCGGGTACTTAATGCATGTATTGCTTTTTAAATTTCATTTAGGTACTGACTTAAAAAAGTATGTGCGTAATTATCGTCGACCGGAGCCAAGTATAGCAGAGGGGTACATAGTTGAAGAGTGCCTATCCTTTTGTACCATATATTTTTCTGATGGAGTTGAGTCAAAAAGAACAAGAATTGGACGAAATGCCGACGATCCTTGGATTGTTCCTCGTGAAGGTTTATCAATATTTATCCAAAGAGGAAGGTCAATACAACGTGGACATGAATTTCAACTTACACCTGAAGAACGGTTACGTGCACATAGTCATGTATTGATAAATTGTCCTAATATTGATCAATACCTAGAGTAAGGCCTTTTCTATCGAGAGATGCCAGCTCATTATATTTCATTATGCATTATTGATTGACCTAACAGTTGTGATTTTTTTAGGGATCATGTGGCCAAAACACGACAAAATAGGCATAAGCGCCTGACTATAATGGAGGCTGAAAGACAAGCAAGACAAACATTTCATGATTACATTCAAAAAGTGGTAAGTCATTTGTTACGCTAAAACCTCATTTTTGTGTGTGTTATTTTACTTCTTGTTATAACAAATGATGTTCCACATGCTTATGATACAGATAGAGGAAAAAGTACAACGACGAGAAGACGTCTACCCTGACATTCGAGCTTTGTCTCTAGGACCAAGTTTTACTGCAAGGCGCTACACCAAATATGTCATGAATGGGTTTCGGTTTTTCATCAAATCAATTGATGAAAAATCAAATACTCAAAATTGTGGTGTCAATGTTGAGGTGAATAGCTATGCTAGTGCGCGAGATACGAGACCAAGAGATGGTGTGCAAGACTACTATGGCGTATTTACAGACATCATTGAGCTAGACTACACTACCACATTTTGACTCATTGCCGGCGATTTTTAAATCGCCGGCAATGTTTTTTAACATTACCGGCGATTTTTGCCGGAAAAATCGCCGGTAATGTCTTTTTTTTTTAACATTACCGGCGACTTAAATGTAAGTCGCCGGCAATGTTTCGATGGTAATGTAAAAAAAAAAAAAAAAAGACATTGCCGGCGACTTCATTTATGTCGCCGGCAATGTCTTTTTTTTTTTTTTTACATTACCATCGAAACATTGCCGGCGGTAATGTTAAAAAAGAAGAAGACATTACCGGCGATTTTTTCCGGCAAAAATCGCCGGTAATGTTAAAAAACATTGCCGGCGATTTAAAAATCGCCGGCAATGAGTCAAAATGTGGTAGTGCTATCATTTTGATCAAAAAGTCCTATTATTTGATTGCGATTGGGCTGATAACAGAGTTCGTAACAGGGGCATTAAAACGGATAAATATGGCTTTATCTTGGTAAACTTTGATCGACTACTCCCTAAGACAGACACTCTTATTATTGCATCACAAGCATTACAATTTACCTGTATCGAGGACCCAACAGATTCCAATTGGCACACAGTGATCCGAACTCGACCAAGAGATTTGTTTGATATGGGTACAGATATTGAACCTGAGCCTTATGATAATCAAAATGTGGTAGATGGAATTTTCAATGATGATGGTATAGAAAGAACAGATATAGAAGGTGTCTTACTGGACGAGTCAATGGACGTCGACGAGCATAATGTGGACGAGCCAAAGGAATAATGATATTTAATTATTAATATTTTTTATTAAATTTCTGTAACTTTTTATTGGATACAAGAATTTATGTGTCCTTTATATTCCTTCCGTTATGATTTATAATAAATTCATTCTCTTATGATTTAATAATAATAATTTCGTTCTATTTTTCTGATACATAGGGAGAGGCATAGAGCACCATTAATTGAGTGCATAAGGAGAGGCGGATAGCACGTTAATTTTGCAAGGGTTATTTGTATTTATTATTTACATTAATTTGATTTATTTTCTTTGACTGCATATTTTAGAGAGGAAATTAATCAAGGCCTATCAATCAATCCCCCAAAACAAAACTGAAGTCAATGAGTGGAGTTGAGACTTATAAGAGTCTGTATTCTACCAAAATAAAATCACCTCTGATCCACCTCCGATCCTCTCGCAATCCCTTCAACCAAAAGATGAAGTCGAAGAGAAGTGCAATAAGCGGGAAAAAGTTTTGGTTGCCGCCTGAAATGAAATCAATTTCCCTTAATTGATTCGAAATCCCAACAATTTTGGTAATTGATAGGACGTGGTGGAGTTTTGGATGAGTCCTATATATATATATATCCTGACACAATCCTCAATTCTCTCAGCTGGCACTAACATATTTGGGGAAAACAGTCTAACAAGGTTTGATGTTTATTGATTTTTTTTCTTCAGTATTTCCTTTCTCGATTTTGTTTAATCTTTGTTCTTGTTGATTCTAAATACTCAGAAATAATCCTTTGTGATGTTAATGAATAAGGTTGTTTTAGTTGTTTTATCTCACAATGAGTTTCTATCTCTGTAGCTTGTTTCTGCTTTTGTTGCTATTTACTGTGACTTTTTTGGCTTTAGTCAGTTGGTAGAGATTGCTTCTGTATCGGTAAAATTCAGTATTACTGCATTACAGAGGTTTGAATTCAGTTTTTTGAAAAATATATACATATAGGGCATGCTAAAATGATTGTATCCCAACTACCATTTGGAGCAGTGTTCAGGCTTATAGGTTGGTTTCTGTTGCTTGAAATTCATACTAAAACGTCCCTACTTAACTATTTCATAGAGTTTCTTGCTCTTAAAGATCATAGTGTTTCGGCGGATTCTGGGTGTCAAAGGAATAGTTGCAGATGAATACCTTTGTGTGACACATGAAACATGTCTATATGTAAATAAAGCACGCTGAGTGGATCAAATGCAATCAATAATATTCTTTTAAAAACCATGTATCTATCACTCCTTCAGAGGGTAAAGTCTTACTAACGTGAGAAGAGGTTCATGGGGGACTAACTTTTTGTTTTTAATATTTGTCAAGCTAGATTTCATTTTTATCTTTCTCGAGTGACTGAAACATACAACTGTAAAGAGAAGTGTTTCTGTAAGTTAAGGAATTCAATATGGCAGGCCATTGTAACATAGTTAGGCTGTGTTATGTTGCGAGATTGCATCTAATTTCTCTCTAAATTTGACTTATTTTGCTAATGTAATATAGTTAGACTGTGTACAGTTTAAATTTATGTTTAGCTGGTAATCAAACATTGATTGCTGGGTGCCAAAATTTTAGTACGGACCAAGTGATTTCCTGTTAAAGTTTTGACAGTCTGTTGATAAAAAGGGATTGCATAAAGTCAATGTTAGGATATCAACGTGAAACACACGTGCCTGGGAATAGGAGAGTGTAGCTTGACTAATCGTTGATATATTTATCGATCATTCGCAAACGCAACGCAATTCTGCACACTTTTTGGATCTTATTTTCATGATTTCACCTGTGCTTGCACCAGCTTCAATTTTTAATGTTTTTTTTGTCTACAGATGAGTTACTATGAACAAAATCAATATGATGACAGTGAGACCCAAGACGTTGGTGGTGAATATCATCAACAATATAATGACAACGAGACCCAAGATGTTGGTTGTGAGTATCATCAACAATATGATGATAGTGAGACCCAAGATGTGGGTGGTGAGATTCAGCCACAAAATGCTGTAGTTGAAAAATCATAGAAGTGCAGAGGTCCAAATCAGAAGAATTGGGCAATGGAAGGAAGGGAAAGACTAATCTGGAATCGTCATGGACAGCCAATGGGGCCACGACTGAAAGTGGCTCGATTTTCAAGATTTTTGGGTATTATGGCTAAAGATTTTATTTTATTTCCTATTAGTGAGAAAGACTTCCGTAACTTCAACAAAAGTGATGACCATGAAAGGGCATGGCAGCGTGTGAAGGTGATACTTGAGTTTTCTATATATTCATTATCGTAGATGCCTTGTTTATATATTGTTTAAGTGCATTTTCCTTTCTTTTATTTTTGTAGAATACTATTGACTGGAGAAATTCATGGGTTGCAAGTTTGGAAGACAAAATTAAGAAAGTAGTACGGGCTAAATTGAATGAGCGGTGGAAGCATTGGAAGTCTCACTTGCATCTCAAATACTACAAGCCAGTCATGAACTCTCCTTGCAGGTTTGAGAAACCTGATGATGATCATATTGATGATGGACAATGGAAAATATTTGTGAAGAATATGGATGATAAGAAACATCAGGTAAGTAATAGCTATTTGACAATTTAAAATTTATGTATTTATTATTGATTAACTCTTGTGAAAAATGCAGAACAATGTGCGTATCAACAAAAGGAACCGATCTCAAAAGAAAATGAACCAAACAACAGGAACTCGAACTTATGCAAATGTAGCTCATGAATATGTAAGTAACATCTACATAGAAAATTACTTTTTATTTGTTCATTGTTTCATTGTTGCATTTTGTTATTTTTTATATTTTAATAAAGATTATATGCATGTCATGTTCATCAAATGAAGAACAATTTTGTTGTGATTTGGCCTAACAATTAGAGTTCAGTAGTGTCGAAATTATGCATTTTAGTTTGTTTGTCTATTTCGGAAGTGTATGTTATTGTCAACAACCACAAATCACTCCCCGGTTCCAATCATTCCAGTCTATTTCTTGCAAGAACAAATGAAAGTTAGAGGTAACAACCACACTTAATCAAAGTGTAATACAGATCGATCATGCTATCACAAAACACAAGAGCTACTCCACTAATAAATCCTTTGAATCCTTCACTAGCTAGTAAACCTTCAAATGAATCCTTCATGTTTATCATTTTTATCAAATTCTCTTTTATTAAGTTCTATCATTTTTATCCAGTATACTGTTTATTAGCAAGTGATCAGAAAATCAGATTACAATATGTTCCTTTTGTGCAGCAAATTCAATATGGTAAAGAGCCAGATAGGTGGGAACTATTCAAATTAACACACCAACGAAAAGGAACTCAAGAACCTATTGATGCAGCAACTGCAAAAGCAATTGTAGGTTTCTTTTTATCCTTTTCGTTAGCAAAATTAGATGATCTGGAAAACATGAAATAATCTTCCAACTTAGTTTGTGGAATTTGAGTTTTATTATTATATGGTTAGTTTAAAAATTGCTCATTGTTTGTAGGCCGATTATGAAGAAGCTGAGCAGAAGAGGTTAAGTATGAACATCAACATCACTCTTCCGGAGATACGTGAAGAAATTTATGCAGAAGTTCTTGGTAATGAGAAGGGAAATAGGGTAAGGGGTTTTGGAGCAGGAGTTTCTTGGGATGATGTGCCTGGGATTCATGTTGAAGAGAGTGGAGTTTCAAGGGAAGTGCAACTCTTGCGAGATCAATTGGAAACACAAACTAAAGAGGCACAAGAGAGGGAAGCACGTATGATGGAAGAATTTCAGAGTAAAATGGTTGAACACCGTAAAAGGATGGAAGAGATGTTTGAAGTGAGGTACACAGAATTTGCCCTCAAAAAATTGGGAGAAATGCTGAAGCAATGTGGAATACCCACTGATACACTAGACAATTCAATGCAAACAATATCTTAGCTTCCTCATGACATGTCTCAAATACAGTTAGCCTTGGAAAACGAAAATGTCTATCGTCCTACATTGCCTGCTGAGTGCACTAATATGCAAATGGATAGATTTGGTAAGTATACAATACATTGCTCTTTTACAAAACAAAATTTGAGTTATGTAGAATGATAAAACTTTAATACTGATGAATATATATTTGTCTTGTGTAAGAATCATGGAACAAGAAGAATGAAACATAATGGTTGAGGAGTCTTTCGATGCATGCTAATAAAACATTAGGATTTGAATTATGTTATTTCGGATTAGTACTTTTCATCTGGTTTGATGTAGACATTTTTGATTTCTTTTATTGTTCTGTTGCTACAGACGTACAATTTACAAGTTTTATGTTATTGTTAATTTTGTTTACTTTTATGTTTCTTTAGAATCTGCTTGTTGATTAGGATCAATTTAGAATTTTATTAGGTTCATATTAATATAATATTAAATTGTATTAATTTTTTATTGTAATTTTTTTTAGAAATTAGTATATTCAAAGGACACTGATTTCATAATAGTGTCCATGTATACTAAATCCAGAATATATATATATATATATTTGAAAAATAATTATAATAATAATAAATAATACAATTTTAGTAAAATAAAAATAAAAATATATTTTCTCGAAATAGATAATTAATTCAGTTATGGAAAGATATATAAATATAAATTAAATGAGAAGAGATAAAAGATAATTCTTAAAATAGAGTTTAGATATCAATAAAAATGGAGATACTGAAACTAAAAGCGTATCCTTTAGTTACTGGAACTTGCTATAGAGGACACCCTTTTTAAATCCGTGGCTGCACTGTACCCAAAAACTTTTAAATACCCATATTAGTATTTTTTTAATAACATAAGATATTGATTCTTACAAGTATTCCATGATCCCTTTTCCAGTAGTGTTACTTTCCAATTAGAAAGGCACGGATCATATGTACTTATTACAAATTGTTCAAATGTTCTTGTAATTTTTTCATTGAACATGTAAAAAAGGGCAACCTTCAAACTTCATATAATGAAATATTTAAATTCCAAAACTGAAAGTCCGTTTTCATTCGAAGCACAAATTTCTCATTTATGTTAATTAAGGCATATAGTTGATGGTTGGATTGAGGAGAGTGCCAATAACAGTGCCATACACTCAAATATTTGGCGTTTCCTGGTGGCCGGGTCTTGGGTGGACTTTGGGTTTGATAGATCTGTTGTGGTGTTGCGGTGCACTGAATGGATTAGTCGATCAAGTGAGTGAGGTAGGTCTGATGGAGGCGTGGTTGTGCTTGGTGTTGACTGGCGGTGATCGGTGGTTAGAAGGCAGCGTCGATGAGTTAGTTCGGAAAGAAGGTGGAGGGCTTGCGACAGAGGCTGGATTGGATCTAGTTTGGGCTTCTTCTTTGCTTCTTGGTGGACTCTGGTACTGGGCCTGGAAAAAAATCATAGCCATATTTAATAGTTATTTTAATAAATTACAATTTATTTTATTTTTGTTGTTTTAATTTTCCTGTTTAGAATAAGCCTATACGCGTGTGAGGTAGGTGGAAGTCGGCTATGTCCCAGGCTGTGCACCTTTGGTGCCTTGTCTGCCCTAAGTAGGGTTTGGTTGATCAAGTAGGTATACCCTCCTAGTGGCAGGATGAGATGTAGTGCCGACGAGAGTTTCGTTCGACAACATAGTTGGAAAACTGTTAAAAAAGAATTGATGTGTTGCCTAAGTCGCGTTATTTTTCTGGTTTTGTATCGCCTTATTTGTAAAGCAAATGGAGTAACTATTTATGTACTATTTGCTAAATGGTGCATATTGTGATAAAATGTAGTTGAGTCTCCTGATAGTATTTCAAATGTTTCTCTTCGTATGAGGTTTATGTTTTATGCCCCCTCCTTGTATTCTACCATTTCATTAATCGAGGTTTAAAGATAGCCACAAGAGCTACTTAAAAAAAAACGTTCAAAAAATTAAGAAGTGCACTTGAGCAATGTGGATAATAATCGATCCACTCTTTAATCTTATTTTAGTGAAATTTTAAGGTGAAATTTAAGGTAGAGGCTAGCTTGACTTCGGTTTTAAACTCTCTTGTATTTTCGATACATATTTCTAAACCATATACCGCATGGGTATCGTATATATGCACTATAACTTAGTAGAGCACATGCAACCAGTGGCGGAGCCAGGAATAAATTCTTACCCGGGCTAATTATAGCACTAAATCATTCTCTTTTCTTTGAATTGTACATGGAAAATTAACTTCTCAACTTCACAAAGAGCACGTACAGCACATGTTTTAGCAGTTCAAGCCACCCTGCATTCAGGATCAAATGATAAGCAGAATGTGATTGTTTTCTCCATATACAGAATTAAAGGAACAAAGTTCAGGGTCATAGTTGAGATCGAGGAACAAGTAGAGATATCATTCACAAGAAACTGGAACAACAAAGACAAGCATGTCCCGCTAAACATAGACAAAAGGTTAGACCTTATTGCATTGATCTTAATTAAACCATTTAGCTCTTAAGTATATTTTGAATTGAGAATGTATATTTGTGATGCGATGACAAATGATATAGACTAGTCATGATCTTTCAGGTTCATAATGCTTCGTAATTCAACAGGCTTCTATTCGTATGCAATCTATGAGCACTTCAAAGAATGGCCTCCTTTCAACCTTCCCCAGACTAGGATTGTTTTCAAGCTTCAGAAAGAAAAGTACAGCAATTAAAATGCCAATGTTTACATTATCTGTCTTGATCAAAACTGTGTGATGTAAGTATGAATCGAACATACATACCTGCAGGTTTCGGTACATGGCAATAGCAGACAACAGGCAACGATATATGCCGCTTCCTGACGACCGATTACCACATAGAAGTAAAGCCTTGGACTTTCCAGAAGCCGTCCTTCTTGTCAATCCCGTTGAGCCAGAATTTAAGGGAGAGGTACACATACGATAGTCTCTTTCACCTGATTAAGCTAGTAGCTAATTAAGGACACTTTTCAAGTACCTGTATGTAAATAATGTAATACACAAGCAATTATAGACAAGATTATGTTCATATATAGCAGCATGCATGATGGCAAGATTGACTTCCACTCTGGCCGGTATTTATCAGCAGTCAGTCTGAAGTTACACCTGAAACATCTGATAGTAATAGAATTGTCTCAAACTAAACTATGCATTTATAGGTGGATGACAAATATGAATACTCTTGTGAGAATCAGAACCTGCAAGTCCATGGTTGGATATGCATGGATCCACCCGTAGGGTTCTGGCAAATAACACCGAGCAGTGAATTCCGATCTGGTGGACCTCTTAAACAGAACCTCACATCCCATGTTGGTCCAACCTTGTAACATTGATCCTTAATCCACCCAACGTACATGCGCCTCCCCGATTCAAAACCCAAAATGGTCTTGGTGGGTGTAGAAAATTACTTCAAACACAACGAAGCAAGAACGAATAACAAACCTTGATAGACAGCGATGGAGGCTTCCTTTGGTGTTTTGGGTCTTTGCTAGTTTTGCTCAGCGGCTCAGATCTCTTCAATCGTCTTCAATCTATCTGCAACTAGCAAACTGCAAATGAACTAACGGAGTGTCTGTGCAATGGAGGCTTCTTTGATATTTTGGGTTTCATTGAAGTAGGTTTTTTTTTGGGCTCAAAATTTTCACCCGGGCTTAAGCCCAGGGGAACCTTGGGCTGGCTCCGCCACTGCATGCAACCATATATGGGTATGAAATACAAATTAATTTATACGGCATAACAGCACAAATTTATTCTACGTACATGTATAAAATGTAGCAGTGGTCTGCGGATCGAGCTCGGAGGAAGCCTAACCACAACTTTATTGTGCATATGAAATTTAATTAGTTGGTGGGACACAATCTTGCATCCTTTTATTCACAAACCCGACCAGCTAGCTCCCCACCTGGTAATGAAACACAAGTAGAGAATTAAGATAGGATAGCATGCACGTATAAACTGGTTTATATATGATGATAATATAACAAGATAGATTGATATTTCATATTATACTTACAGATCGATGGATTCTGTGGAAGTTACGCTGGTTGATTCAGACCTAGCCTTCGATTCCGCACTTGTTGGGAAGCAGATTTGCAACGGAGAAAATACGGGTGTTATTCTCAGTATTCAGTTGGCGTAGACAATACTTGATGTCTATGAGAGTGACCTTAATTACGTTTGTTGTAAACGGTTTTAATCCCATTGCAACACCTCTCTATCCTCGCTACGGGAATTTTTTTCGTTTATAATGACAGGGAGGCATGGTTTCAGGTCATCGTCAAAGCTACGACAGCGTATGCCTGCTTTGGCACCACTCAAAAACAGTGCTGCCATGAACAACATCATCACTACATGAACCCACTTGATCACTCCGGAGCTTGCCATCAGTATATATTGCAAAAATTTGTAGAAAGACTAGCTCTCGGTTGTTGAAGTGAGTAGGAAAGCATAAGCTCATGGTGTTTATATAGTGTGTTTGCTACTGGCCGGTGATTGGTGTTGGGTGGGTAGTTTTAATTTGATGTACATGTAAGTCAAACATTGGTGAATGCACGAACTAACCTACCAAGATATATAGTAAGTCAGTTCTCATGAGCACGTACATTTGAAATTAGCTGAGATTTCATCGCCTATTCACTCTTGTGCAACTCTACAAGCGTGCAACCAACATTATACATACTAATGAACCACTTTCTACTTAATAATAGTGAACATCTACTTAATTGAGCCACTATCTTTAACTTCAAAAAAAATTGGCCAATTTTCTTGTACCAACTATAATTATACTACTTAGAGTAATTATATATTTTTATTATACTAATTCGAGTAACTCTATTCTCGATCATGCATGTTATTGGACCGCTAGACAATGTAATTGCGATTTTGGACATACCATTCTATATTCTCGGTGGTATGTATATATATATATATATATATAATATTTGATCAGTTTACAATATATTATAGAAATTTGACATATATATTGGAATTTTATTGATTTAAAATTAAAATATATTATATTTTTTTCTCTACTTATTTTGGGGTTATTTGTATTTATAATTTTATAATTTTAATTTATGTATTTAATGGTTTTTCGATTTATTAATTGACTATTATAAGGTTAATGAGGTTACTAAATGAGTTATTAATAAGTGACATATATAAGGGAGGAAAGCTAAAGTTGGATGACAATGGAGAGCTGTGTGTTGCATATGATATAGAGAGGAAATGTTAAAATATCGATATGTGGTATATATGGAAAGAAATATGAGAAATAATGCAACCACTATAGATATCTCTATTATCTCTACCTCTAAATACATATATGATATACGTATATAAGTTAACATCGTTTTGAGTGCACGGGTAATAAATGTTCAATGTACCTTCTTAGCTGCATGACGGAGCTCGAAGAGTGATTGTATCTTGGGAAAAGGTCGTTATTCAACCATGTGCAATAGGTTTCCTATATAAAACCTATACATATTACACTATTTTCTACTCTTTCTTTAATTATTTCTTTTTTCTTTATATAATTCTAATTCTCAAAATCTTATCATATTACTTTGTGCTCTAATTTTGCAGGATTTTCAAAATCTTCATATTTTTTACAATAATATATAGTATATCATTATACTCTTACTATCAATTTTGTATATGTCAATTGGGTTATTGAAGTTGTATCGCCGTCCTGGGGCTTCATTAGTCTCTCCAACCTTGTCGTAGCTTCAACCTCGTCGTGGCCGGTCTGAATCTCGTTGAGCTATTGCTCAACCTCGTTGTGTCCGTTGGCTAGTCTTCACCGACAATCTGCCGCCGATTGTTACCTTTCGCAAACTCTTGTTGTCTTCTTTTTTGGGTAAGGGTTTGAACTGACCCCAATATCCTAAGAGTTAAATTAAGGAATATTTAACATTTAACGTCAAAATCTAACGAAGTGACCGAATTGATGTGCGTCAATTTAACTTTAATTACTAAATTGACATATATGAAATAACAATGACCAAACTATTAATTTGGACAAACTTGAGTGACCATTTCGGTATTTTTCCTTCTTCACATATTGTAAGTATGATTTTGGTGAATAATCATTAAGATGAAAATATAGGAAGAGTGGATATGCTAATGAAGGACGGGGAGGATAAAAATTTGGCTTAGGCCAATATTCCACTACTCATCAAAATAGTCATTGGACTTTAAGGAGGATGTAGCAATGATACCAATTCGAGTATCGAATACTGTTTATTTACTGATAAACAATATTAACAGAGTAAATAAAAATATATTAATGTATTTTGAACACCTAATTATTTTATAAAAAAAAACCTTCATTTAAAGACAAATAAAGGAAAATTTAACCTCTATAGGCTAAATTGAACAATGGCCTCTATAGGCTCCCATGTGGTATAGGAAAATTTACTACTTTCTTTAAAGTTGTTTTTAGTTATAAGATATATACAAAATAATTTTAAAAAAAATGTTAGATACTAAATAAACTTGAAAGCTATTGTTGGGAAAAGCCATTTCAAAAATAGAATATTTCGCTTTTAAAATACATTTCTCTTGCATCAGTTGCAATATCAAATATTATGCACAAATTGGTACAAAATTGATAGATATGTACTCTAATAAGATAAATCCTTGCTTCTCTCTCGTATAGAAGAACCCACGAGGTCCATGAGGCAACAGCCTCGGATCCAAATTTTTGAGGGCCCAATTTTTAGCCTCAAGTAGTTTGAAACTCAACGATCAAATGCAAATTAATGTCCAAGAAATATAAAGATTTAGCTGCTTAGATTTCTTTTTTCCCCCCGATCCCCGCTTATGCTTGAACTTGTGTTTTGATATCCGTCCCTATTTGAAATATGGGTTTGATTTTTAGAGCTGAGCTATTTTTGGTTTAGTTTTAACTTGTTTCATCAGAATGTGCTGCGAAAATTGGTGGGTGGCTAAAGACTCAAGGCATAGGAGAAGCTAGCTCTACTCCTTGTGGTAAGTTGTAAGCCTATCACTACTGGAGGAGAGCTTTGGAGCGACGAAGTTACGTTTCTTCGTCGCCCCATTTTCAACTGAGGCGACGAAGAATGGAATGGTTGCCTCAGATATTATTTATGTCGCTTCAACTAATTGAGGCGACGAAGATTGATCTTGGTCGCTTCAATTAGATGAGGCGACCACTTTTTACATTCTAAGCGACGAAGATTTTTGTGGTCGCCTCGAAGAAAATTGGGGCGACAAAGATTGATCAATCTTCGTCGCCTCGTTTTTTTAAAATCTTTGCGTACATTTAGTGAAATTTAGGTGATGATTAGTGTAGATTAGGTGTATTTGAGCCTTAATTAGTAGTGTTATTAGTGTTAATCATTAAATCGAGCGTATGGTTATATATAATTGTGGTGTTTATCAACTTAGAACTCCCGTTTGAGAATCAACAACTCATCTAGTTGATCGAGTTGAGTTGTTGATTCTCGAATTGTCCCATTTTTGGACACTTTGTTGATCGAGTTGAGTTGGTGAACATGACTTTGTTGATCCTTTTGCTATTCATGTGATTTCAGTTTCGGTTTGGGGATATGGTTTCGACAGTGTCTCCTTTCAATGTTCCCCGAGTGAAAATTAGGTTGTTTAGATATGTGTGCACTCGGGGAACTATAGGGAGATGCTGCCGATTGTTTATGTTAACAGGAAACATGGACGGACACCCAGACAAAACTTGGATGACATATCATCATGTTGATCCAAGCTACATCACATGCATAGTAACGGAGTCGATTATCACTACTGTCCGTACATTATACATTATGTAAAAATTATTGATATTTACTTTAAACCTTACATTATACATTATGTATTTGAGAAATTAATAGATATTTTATGAATTTCTAAAAATAACACAAATTGAGGCGACGAAGATTGATGGACGAAGATATCAATCTTCGTCGCTTCAATATATCCAGGCGACCAAGATACCAATATTCGTCGCTTCGATTAGGGTTTAGGGTCTATGAGGCGACCAAGAATGGATCCCCAAGGTAACCCTGTGAATGCAAACTTGGTCACCTCAATGCAATGGAGCGACAAAGATTGAAACTTGGTCGCTTCAGTATATTGGGGCGACGAAGATTGAAACTTGGTCACTTCAGCAATTCGAGGCGACGTATAAATCTATATTCGTCACCTGAATATAGAAGCGACGAAGACCTCAATCTTCGTCACCTCATATTGATTAAATAGCCAGGTTGCTCGATTCTCCTTTCTTCTTTACCTTCTTTCTTCTTCTTTCTTCTTCACCTTCATTTCTCTCCGAAAAGTGGAAAACCCCCAAATCGAGTCCGAAAAGTGCAAAACCCTCTTCTCCACCTCTCTCTCTAAACCCTAAAGCTCCTCCTCCTCTTCCCTAAATCCCCAAATCCCCCACCCCCTAAATCCCTAACTCCCCCAAAACCCTAAATCCCCAAATCGGGTTCAAGGTATGCCCCCCCCCCCTCTCTCTCTCTCTCTCTCTCTCTCTCTCTCTCTCTCTCTCTCTCTCTCTCTCTCTCTCTCTCTCTCTCTCTCTCTCTCTCTCTCTCTCTCTCTCTCTCTCTCTCTCTCTCGGGACCTCTCCCTCTCTCTCATTAGCTTCAATTGAAGCTTATTGACCGATTTGGTTTTGATTTCGTATTATTGGCCGATTTGGTTTTGTTTCGATTGCTTGCATTAAATCCCTACTGTATGTATAAGATTATCGTGATACTGTTTATTGTATCTTAAAATCTCTCATTAAATGTTTATTGCTTGCATTAAATGTTTCGATTTGATTTTGTTTCGATTGCTCATCGAAAGTGGTACTGTTCTGTAGAATAGAAACCTGAACATGATACAATTTGATACATGTATCGGGAATCAGTTTTGTACTTGTACATGATACAATTTGACTTTATTCCTACTTTTCATAGTAGAATAGAAACCTGAACTGTTTCTGGACTGTTTGTGAGCAACAAGATAGTGATAAGTCATCTGTGTAATAGATTAATCAACTCAAGCATATTGATTTTTCCACATAAAAAACTAACTTCAATCAACTTGATTCTAAAGCTGGAGAGAATGCAAACTAGTATGTTCTAGATGCTCTAGGCCGGCTTGGTTGATTTCTGTTGGGTCCAACCAAACTGTTTGAATCGACGTCTTCGCTTTGGGAGCAATTATTTACATGGTGAAGAATTCATGAGGGAAGTTAAGCTAGGCCAAATGGAACTCTCATGTACAGTGGTGATGACTTTGATGGGTCAAACTTAGTTCATTGTCGTTCAACGCTGAACAGCAACACATCTCTGAAATTTCATCATGCAACAACTTGGAATCTTTCAAATTCTGATGTTAGGGATCAAGACATACGTTAGCTGCTAGGCTCTTAATTAATTAAGTATGAGCTTGAGCGAGTTGGTAGTGTGTTAAGCTACCAAGCTAGTAGTCTAATCAAAAGTGAGCTAGAGAACAGAACGATAATTCATACAAATAATTTGTCGTCAATCGGAGATCAATGTTGTCCATTAAGATTTGAAGTTTTGATTTCGAATATAGATCGTAACTTGTTTAATACTTGAGATATCACTTTTTTTTGTGAATATGGCATTTAGTAATTGATCTCTTGATGACTACATTTCGAGTATGTCTGGTTTTGTTTGTATAGCACTCCATGTGTTTGATTAAATGTCTGAATGAACTTTGAGACCACTTTTGTCAAATAAGCTCATGTTAGGAAATGAATTACATGAAGATTAATCAGTTTGTTGTAGACTTGGTAGTATTAGATGTGACGACCCGGACCAGAATCAGCAGTATGATCAGCTTGATCGATGAGCTTGCACGTAGTCGCAGAGTTGCGACAGATGTTTTAATCGCCGAAGCTTCCTAACGACTTAATTATTGGCCGAGAATTGGAGCTGGGTCTCTTCTCGAGAGTCGTTGTATGTGTGATTACAAGTTCGTGGGCGGTTCCGGTTCGTTATTTGGACGACCGAGGAATTAGTTATGAATATTTGAAGTTTCGACGGAAATGGATTTAAATGGCAGGTTTGTTCGCGACTAAGTTATCGGACGAGAATTTGGTTTCGGATCCTTCATGGAAGTTGTTTAGAATTTAATTTCAAGTTCATAGGAACTTCCGGAGCATGATTTTGAGTTACGGAGTTTAAGTTGCGAATTTTGCCGATTGTTGATTGTTTGGTTGATTTAGTTATGTGTTGGTTTGAACAGTTGATTTTTTATCCGATTGGTCGATATGTTTGACTTTGGGTGATTATTGAAGATTATGTCGAGATGAGTTTGTGGCCGCGAGAATTATCGGAATCGGAGTTACGACGTGGAAGTTACGTGTATTTTAAGTTCGTCGAAATGGATAATTACGAAGTTTCCTAAAATAGCAGGTATAAATAGTGGGTTGCTAAAAGAGGAAAGTCAAACCTGGAATTAATGAAGTCTTGACCGGTCAACTTGGTTTGACCGAACTGTGGGATGGAGGTGCGACACCGTACGGCCTCGCCGGCGGCGAGCTCCGTCCGACCACCCCTCAGCTTGTCTCATGTCCTATTCTACTCGCCCCGACGCTCCGAGTTCATCTCCAACCACCACGCATGGCCAAGCTCACAGAGGAGGAGGGATTTTCCGATCAAAAATGGAAGAAAACTTGTGAATTCGGGTTCTATGATTTAAGCTGAATTGAGCTGCAATTTTGAGTGGGCTTTGTAGCTTTTATCACTAGCAAGCTACCATGTAAGTTTGAAGTCCTAATTTTGATTGTGGAAGGAGAATTTTGGATTTGAAATTTGTGTGTACATTCGGTTTTTCATGAAATTGACCATGTTAGAGTGAGAATTGGCCTTCGGTGCAGTTGACAAAGTTGCTCAGTGGACGATTTTGAGTGGAATAGGGGTTGCTCCGCCGTGAAATTTTTAGGTTGGCAGCGGCGCCGTCGTGGACGGCGGTCAACGGAGGCGGTCAACGGTCAACGGTCAACGGGTTGACTTTTTGACTTTAGACAAGTTGCATGTCATTTGACTCGAAATCGCGCTCCGATCGCTGTGGGGAGGTTCGTTTTTCGAGTTGAGCGTCCGAACGTAAAGCGAGGTATTGAGGTGTTATATATGGATTTTCGACGATTTGTCGTATTCGAATTACGTGTTTCCGAGAACGGTGGTTTCTCGTGATTTGATTTGTATTGTCGAATTATGACTTTGAGAAATGGATTTTGTGAATATTCAGGGGTTCGTGATCGTTTGTTTGGCGAGGGGCATTCCGCCGGATCACGGGTTAACGCGATACGCGTTACGTCAGTCTGTGAGTGGACAGTTTATTTTCACGGAATTATTGCGAGTCCTTTATATACGTTTTATGAACTTGAGCATGCAGTACGATTATGGTTTACGAGTATGAGTTTTCGTACGAGATTATGTTATATTGAGCATGTGTTATATGATTATACTTATATATTGTTAAATGTCCACGAGTGGCCCCGTGTGATTTATACACATGCTCTGTACGCGTGAGGAGTTAGAGTCTCCCTTGTGTACGTATACGTGAGGAGTTAGAGTCTCCCTCGTGTACCCAGACGCGTGAGGAGTTAGAGTCTCCCTCGTGTACCATTTGATTGTTTATACTTTCGACTCACTTATGTTTTTTAAAGTATATATCAACTGGTGAAAGACATTTATTTTCGTCCACTCACTCTAACGTGTTTATTGTCTTTCCCCTGGGCTTTTCGGTTTTCGTGCCCAGTTTGCAGTTCAGGCTCTGGTGTCGCACGTCGTGGTGGGAGGCATAGTGCTTAAGCAATCTTATTTCATCCAGTAGCTTTATTGTTCTACCTACTGGGGTATGCGTATGTGATTATGTATTAGATGTCGCTCTGAGCTTTCTGTGGTATATGTTATACGATTTTATACCGGATTTCAGTAAAGTATATATATATATTTATTGTTTTACTTTACTGTTGATATATTGAGAAATCCGGATGGGATTGGTGCCCACGGTTTGCTTTTTGTGGCATAGGATGAAGTGTATTTTCCGCGTGCAGGTAATGGTAATTCCACGATAGTAACGAAACTCTGCTCAAATTTCGAAAAGTTTTTGTTGGTTCGTGTTTTCGAAGGGGTTTGACTCCGGTTTAGGGAGTTAAATCGGGGTTGGGTCCTTTCATTAGATGATTCCGCATTGCTTATAATGTGCATGTAATACAGAATGGCTTCCGGAACTACAAGTCAACAAAAGAGAAAAGCGGCGATCCAGCATCATGAAGCGGCGGCGGCGGTAGCTGTGGAGGCAGCGGCGTGGCGACCATTCAGCAGCGGTGAGGGGCCTTCCGAGTCGGGCTGCCCCACGGGACAATCCGGGACTCGGACGATACATCATTTGGAGGATTTAGGGGGTTTAACGCCCGCTCCATACCTTGAGGACTGGATTCCACCAGTGGATGACAGCGACGCCACTACGGCCTCATAGCGCCCTCCCGCCCTCAGCATCCGGTGCAAGAAGACCAAACTCCCCGACATGGTGGACATGGCAACCGGAAACCCGACGACGATACAGCGGGAGGTCGTTGTCGGGACGAAGACTGAGTACCTCGTACGGATGAACAACAATAAGAGACTACAAGTGCCTTACTCTACGAGGCATCGGGGCCTGCGACGAGGGAGTTTAGAAGTCTGATGTCCAGAGACATTGGTAGCATCATACACGGAAAAGTTCCAATGCTTGCGCCTACCTTTTTGAGACTTAGCCAGCAGCACCACAATATCGTCAATACAAGTATTGAGGTATACTTACTGCGCTTAGCTTACTTTGTTACTTTACAGTTTATGTAAATATAACTTTTACATAACAGATTTTATATGTTTTGTGCTAGACGAACTATGACATCCCGGCGACCGATGTGGAGATGTGGAACTTTATTGATATGACGGCGCAAACAATCTACAAGGATTGGAAGCATGATTGCCATCAGCATTATCTCCAGGTCAGCCAGGAGACTCCAGCCGAGTTCCTAGGGAGGGAAGAGGAATGAGCGTGGTTAAAAGGCCACTTCGAAGACCCTGCTTACGTGGTAAGCTTCATAAACTATTTATTCAGTTTTGGTAGCCAATGATTTAAAAATATACATTAGCTTATCTATTCTTATTTTAAATGATTATTTTGTGTTGCAGAAATTGTGCGAACGGAATCGAGGAAACCGAAACAAGAACAAGGAGTAGCAGCTCAACCACCATTCGGGATCCCTCACCCTCTCATACCGAAGCGAGGTGTTGGAGAAGGAGGGTCATAGAGCGCCGGCCGTCCAGACTTGGATTAACATATACCAGCCAGACAAGAATGCGGCTGAGAAAGTGGTAAGCGACAAACCCTGTGTTACGTTACGTTACGTTATTACAATTATTTTTGTTTACCATATTGTAATATTATTTATTTAATATATTTTAATTGAGCAGGCGGCAGTGAAGCGAAGACTCGACGAAGTCTTGTCCCAACAAGATAGTGCAGCAGGTGACACTGACGGCGATGCGGTTTTCCGAGACCATCCTCTTCCTCTTGATACACAAATAAATATCATAGAGGAAGAGGTGGGTTCAAGGCCCGGGACCTCTATAAGAGGTAATACTATAAAATATGTTTGTTGTTTATCTCGGTTTACGTTTTGCTCCATTTTTGTGTACTATTCAAACATATTTATTTGTTCTTATTCGACGTGACAGGGGTGGGGCACGCTCTCACACGCGACCCCAAACCGAGAGGAGGGGTCCGAGTAGAGGAAACCCAATCCCTAAAAAGGGAGGTCGCTGAAGCCAGAGAGGAGGCGCGCAGATCAAGTGAAGCGGCGCGCAAAGCCAGAGAGGATTATAATGACCTCGCCCAAAGGGTCCAACAAATGGAGGTCTTAATGCGATCATTCCAGGCTGAGAGTCAACAAGTTCAAGCTCCTCCACCACCTCCTGGCACGTAATCGAGCTGCATCGCCGTCCCCGAGCATGAGTCTACTGTGTGAATCGAACAATAGTATCTAGGCTTTGTATAAACTGTGTACGTTTTGATTTGTGGCATATTTTTCTATATAACTTGATTTGTGGTTGAATGAGTTCTTGTGCTTTTAAATTGTGATACGTCGTGACTTGGTACGTTAATATTTAATTATTATTTTTTTTCTCTTTCACTCAATGAGGCGACGAAGATTGATCAATCTTCGTCGCCCCATTTACATTGAAGCGACGAAGATTGATCAATCTTCGTCGCCTCATTGAGTGAAAGAGAAAAAAATAATAATAATTAAATACATTGAAGCGACGAAGATTGACCAATCTTCGTCGCCTCATTTCCATTGAAGCGACGAAGATTGGTCAATCTTTGTCGCCTCATTTAGATTGAAGCGACGAACATTGACCAATCTTCGTCGCCCCATTTTCAACTGAAGCGACAACACTTATATCTTCGCGGCGAAAAATCGAAGCGACGAAGATTGTTTTTGTCGCTTCAAATAAAATGAAGCGACGAAGTTTTTCAATCTTCGTCGCCCCAATGGTGAAGGGATGAATCTCAAGCGACGTGGCGAGGCGACGAAGTTTTGGTCACATAAAATCGAGGCGACGAGAAAATGATCCGAGGCGACCATGAAGCTTCGTCGCCTCGAATCTCTTTCCCAATAGTGTATTGGATTTTGTGTATGATCCTATTGGTTTATGTGTACGATCAATCCACCGAAAGAGGTTAGAGACTTTAACTGCATACTTAGATTTCTCTATTTGATCGAAGTTATGAGGAATAGATTGCAAAGTTTTGGTTTAGTCTATAAGATGAGTGTGGTTAACATGTTTTGGTATGCTGTAGTCTATATAACTGGGACAATTGGGTGGGTGCACTTAACATGTTTGATGCAATAGTGTTAAATATTGGACAATTTCCCGCTCAGTTTTTTTTCCAGAATATTCGATGTCGAGGGCACTAATTTTTGATCTCTCCTCAAGTCTCAACATTTCAAGTCCGGCCTGGCTACCTGGCTTTGATTTTTACCTGGCTTTGATTTTTAAAGCTTCTTGTATAGGGAGTACTTATAAATCATATACCTCATGATACAAGATCGAAGAATGAATTACTTGTGTATCACTCATATTGTCTAATTCATTGTTGTACACGTGCCAGTCACAATTGTTCATATAGCATAAATTGATCATGTGGTATTGAATGTCTTTATTTTTTAATTTTTTTTGAAAATGTATTAAATTTCTTTATTGCACGCTAGAAATCAAAAGAAAGCATTAATTTGCTGATCCGGCTTGATTTATTTTAATTTTAAATAATTAAGGAAGGGTAATGCTATGAGGCTTCAATGATCGAGGTCATGAGGCGTATGCCTCAATCTGATATGACATGCCATATCATATATATAATTTATTTTTTTGTTAGTTCATGAGAAAATATTTAACTTACAAATTCAATCTTACCCCTTTACATATTTAATTAAATTTAGAGATTATAATTAATAAAAGGAAACTAATATCATCAAATTGATAAACCCTAATTAAACCCTTTATATAAAATTCTTAATTGACCTTAAACCCTAAACCCCAATCCCTAAACCCTAAACTCTAAACACCAATCCCCACAACCTAAACCCCAAACTCTAAACATGAAAATTTCAAGGGTTTGATATATATTAAGTTAAACTAATGTGTTAAGAAAAAAAAATTCTCGATCATATGTAGTTTAAACAAAAAAAAATTATAATCTCCTCTACATTGAACTGTAAACTATGAACTTAATTTAAACCTTAAACGTTAAAATATCATCTCGAAAATCGTCTAAATCTAATTCAAATAAAGATGAAGTACGTGCATTACTATCACTTGATATATTTTCAATAAATTGTTATCTACTAAATCTACTTAATTATATGCTTATTATTGTGTTATATGAACTTTTGATCGAGCACGTACTTCTCAATATAAAAGTAATTTTGTCACTAACTCTATGTATGTACTAACATAATTATCATGCCATGCATGTAAACATATATATAATCGAACACTCTTTTTCAATCAAATTAAGAACTAGATAGTTAGTCGATCACAATATTAATTAACTTTCTCACTTGTATTTAAGTTTTGATTTGAAACAAATAAATTGAGTGTTTCAAATCAATCATATTATAATCATTGTATTTTAATATCACGTAAAAAATCATGAAAGTTTCTATTCTAGAATAATTAAATATATTTACAATTGAATAATATAATTTTGATTATAATTCGATTTATTTTAATCAAAATATTAAGTAAATCATGTACAAAATCACGAAAGGAAAGTGGATTAAGTTTTTTTAATACATTTAATTTTGTATGGCATAAACTAAAATTTGTATTTGAATCAAACATAATTAATGGTGCAATTAAGAAATTAATATTAACAAAAAAAATTCAATTAACATTAATTAATTTCTTACAAGAAATTGTTATAAATAACTTTTACACTTTTAAATATAACAAATTAACAACTGTTAGATATAAAGGATATGATCGTCTTTTGATTAAATTGATGTGTCAAAATAATAATGATGTGGACAAAAAAAACATATTATGTAGAGTTTGGAGCATACAGCTCATGGCCTATTGAAGGTTAAAATCATTTCTCATTAATTGGTTATCAACCAACACCTTAAATATAATATACTGATAACTACAAGTGAGTGATCGATCAAACAACATATCTAATCATACTAATCATATATAATCGTCATTTAGACTGAACACACAGTAAAATGAATGTAGTACAGGACAATTTTTTTCGTACTTGATTAAGAGATTGTCACCGGAATTCATGTGTTGCATATATCATCGGAGTCGTGAACAAGCATTACTTCCAAGAATAAATGCTATGTTTTTGCGTAAAACGAGAAAGATGATTGAATGAGCGTCAAATCCGAACATAACAACCGCATACTAGATGTATCAAGAACTAGCTAGCTTGAGCTAGGAAAATCTTTATTATTTTTGTATGGATATCTATAACAAAAAATATAATTTGTGACGGTAAAAGAGTAAAATGTCGTAGTAAATGCTCTTTTGCGACGGCAATCATTCTGTCGCAATTGGTGACGACGCAATTGCTAATAGCGACAGTTGTTGCCGTCGTTTGAAATCTATTACAACGGCAAAATGTTGCCGTTGAAAATATATTCCGTTTGCGAAGGTAAAAATACCGTCACAAAATTGGTCAGCCGTAGTGCTGTTTTTTTCGTTTTTGCAACGGTAAACAACCGTCGTTAACTCACTGTTGCGACGGTGTTGTTGCCGTCGCAAATACATGTTCTAGTGACAAAAAAAAACTCTTTTTTTATGACGACAACTTGACCATCGCAAAGAAATGGAGCCAAATAATCATTAAATCAAATCTACAAATACATTAACAAATAAAATAATACAAAAATTGTGTTTCATTACATAAATAGAATGGCATTACGAGGCCATAAGAACCATCAAATATGTGGTCTACGAAACTTAGGCTAGTAAAAAGAAACATAACATTGATCAATTAAATTGACCCTTGCACTTGATTAACACAGAAACTATTGCTAACTAAACCCCACAGGAAACCAGAGACAACTACAACAATGCTAGGATGTATTGTTTTGCATAACAGGCATACTGTTCCACGCATGGTAGTTTACAAATTCTTTTATAAAATGTCATACGTGCAACTACAACTTGTTGTGTTTTGAATGGGACCTTGATTGTAAGGTACAAACCCAGAACTAAATTGATAGTCCGTGTGGTGATTGTAAATAATCTCCGTACTTTCAGAATTTTCGAATGTACTTTATTTTTGCAATTCAAAAACCCATTTCTTTGCTCGAACAAATGATTCCTGTAGCCAATATAATATTGAAGAAGTCACATTCAGGAGATATGGCGCACACATAACACACTACAAGAAAACTGCACTTAGACCACGAAAATGTAAAGGTTCCGTGGTCCAAGTGGAACATGGACGACGGAGAATATAATCTTCGTCGTCCAGGTCCACACTTGGACCGCGGAGAATACTCCGTTGACCAAGTGTACACCTGGACGACGGAGAAAATAATCTCAGTCGTCCAAGTGCTCACCTGGACAACGGAGTATTCTCCGCGGTCCAAGTGTGGACCTGGACAACGGAGATTATTTTCTCCATCGTCCAGGTGTACACTTGGTCAACGGACCGATACGCCGTAGTCTGAGTGGCCACTTAGAAGACAGACCTACACCTCTGTCGTCTAAGTGAAGCATTATATAAGGCCGATGCCGAACTCTCTTCCTCTCCGCTCACTCGTCTAGCTCTCAACTGATCATAATCTCTTCCTGTCTTGATCAGCGCCTCACGCGTGCATGCAATTCAAATGATCGACGTCCTAGCTATCTAGCTAGCTAGATAACACTCTATATATATATATCGATCTTCGGCTCCGACCATCGATTAATTCTCCATATATCGGAGAAGGCGAGGTACGTACGTAGTTAATTTTTCAACACAATTAACGTCGGTTTATATATATAATTAATTGTACGTTTGATTGATTGCATTGTTAATAATTAATTAGTACGTCTAATATATAATTATATATAATATATTAAGTTAGGAAATTGATGATATATATTAGTTAATTATAGACCTGTAGTACGTATATATGTATGGATGTTTTAAAATTTGGTTAATATTTAGTTAAAACGTACATACATGCATGTATATGTTAGCTAGCCATATTAAAGAAATTGATGTAGAATACGTACTTACGTATGTACAACTATAATTAATAAAGGTAGTTGAATGTAATTATACATTGAAGATATTGAATTAATAATTTTTTTTAATTAAGGTAGTTGAAAATTTGTGTATATATATAATAGTTTAATTAATAATTACTTTCAAATTTGTATATATATAGATCGAATTAATAGTTAATTGACCAATATGTACGTAATAATTAATTAATTATAAAATTTTGTAGAAGTATGGACAAGAGTTGGATGAAGTTGCGGAATAGATGTGATGTCCTATATATGGATGGAATTAGCGAATTTGTGAATTTTGTGATAGAACATTGTCAGGGAAAGAAGCGTTTCAGGTGTCCGTGTCAGAAATATCTTAATTGTTAGTATGTGGAGGTTAATGTTATGGTGCAACACCTGTACGAAAATGATATAATGTAGAGTTACACTACATGGAGTGAGCATGGTGATGCAGTAGACTTCAGCTCAGCAGACTTCAGCTCAGGGTACAGTTACCAGGGTGCCTCATCCAGGGGTAGTGGTGTCGGCCCCCTGCTTGCAACCCAATTGCATATTTGGTCCATGATGCGTTTTCAGGAATTAGTCATGGTGGACACCAACACCAAGAGGGAGGTTACAGTACCACTCATAAGCATGATGACACATTCCTCGCTGCTAGCTTGGCCACTGACACTAGTGAGATGGATAAGTACAACCGGATGCTACTTGAAGAGCAGACCCCAGTGATCTCTGGATGTCGAGAGAATGTGTTGCAATATGTGATGGAGTAAATGAAGATAAAAGTGAAGCACAAAATGTCAGTCAGTGCTTTTGACGAAATTCAGGAGCAAATATGTAAGTTGCTTCCTGATGATCACAATCTTCCTAAATCTCATTATAAGGTTAGAAATATCTTGAGCAGCATCGGCCTAAAGTACAGGATAATTGACACATGTCCGAATGATTGTGTGCTTTTTTACAAAGAGTATAAAGATTTGGATTATTGTCCCGTATGTGGCCAGTGCAAATATGAGCTGAATAGGAAGAGTTCAAAAAAGAGAATTCCTGTGAAAGTTGTTCGATATTTTCCCTTGATTCCCATATTGCAGCGCCTGTACATGTCTCTACACACAGCAGAGACCGGATGGGGATCCATAACATTCCACAAATCAGAAGAACAGGAGAGGCCGCCGGTATCAGAGGACTACCCCTTCCTAGTGGACGCCGTCATCGACCTATGCAGCGTTGGACGGTGCCTAGTGGACACAGGCTCATCGGTCAACGTCATATTCCGTCCGGCATACGAAGCACTCGAGCGACTTCCGTCTAAACTAAAGAGGGACCACCATCCACTAATAAGCTTCAGCGGCGACCAAATCCAACCGCTGGGAAGCGACTACCTCAGAATCGCACTGGGACAAGAGGGCTGCAGCGCTGAGACACACATTGAATTCCTAGTCGTCGACGCCCCATCATTCTACAACGCCATTATCGGGTGCAATACCCTAAACAGGATCAACGCTATCGTTTCACAACGGATGTTAACAATGAAATTTCCAATAGACAGTGGAGTATGCACCATCAGGGGCACAACGCCCACGTTACCAGGATCTCCTACGGACGCCAACTACCCGGCAAGAGAGGTGTGCGCACTAAAAGACAACAGACTACACGAGGCACCCGACAACCCACGGGGGGAGTCGCTGACAGTCCGCCCCTCAGATGAGACATCCACAAAACCAATCTCGATCTCGGACGAACACCCCGAACGAACCATCAGAATCGGAACCAACCTGGACCCATTAATCGAGACCGCCCTCATCAACATTCTCAGGGAATGCGGTACCGTGTTCGCATGGTCATACGCCGACATGTCAGGGATATCAACAGACATCGTTTCACACAAACTAAAAATCTCACCCGACGCCACCCCAAGGAAACAGAAGCGGCGAGCATACAACGAAGAACAGTACAGCGCCATGCGAGAGGAAGTAGCAAGGTTACTTGACATAGGATTCCAGAAAAATCCACTACCCGGAATGGATCTCGAACGTCGTCATGGTCAAGAAAAGCAACAACAAATGGAGAATGTGTGTAGACTACACTGACGTCAACAAGGCATGCCCAAAAGATTCCTTCCCATTGCCACGGATTCACCAACTCGCAGACGCTACCAGCGGCCACGAGCTCTTATCCACAATGGACTGCTATTCCGGATACAACCAAATCAAAATGAACCCGGCAGACAGCGAGGCAACATGCTTCATCACCGACCGAGGGCTATACTGCTACAACGTCATGCCGTTTGGAATGAAGAACGCAGGAGCAACATACCAGAGATTCATGACGGAGCTACTCGCACCACTGGATAACGACACCGTCGCAATCTATGTGGACGACCTGATTGTCAAGAGCCGACACCGAGAGGACCACGTCAAAAATCTCAAGGCAGTACTGGACACGCTCATCAACAGCGGTATGAGACTCAACCCGGCAAAATGCATCTTCGGGGTAACAACAACAAAATTCCTGGGATACATGGTTAGTCAACGCGGGATCGAGGCCAACCCCGGGAAGGTACAAGCCGTCCTAGACACAACATGGCCGATAACCAAAAAGGAACTCCAGGCACTAACCGGAAAACTAGCGTCACTGGCCCGGTTCATTTCACGATACACAGATAAGTGCAGACCATTCTTCAAGGCAATCAAACTTACGAAGAAGAAGGCAGTAGAATGGACCGATGAATGCGAAGCGGCACTAACCGCCATCAAGCAGTATCTCGCCCACATCCCTTTCCTCTACACACCAGTACCTGGCGAAGTCTTATACATCTACCTCGCCACCTCGCGCGCGGCCGTCAGCTCCGCCCTGGTCAGACGGGAAACCGACGTTGAGCTACCAGTATTCTTCACCGGAAAAGGGTTGGAAAAGGCAGAAACGAAGTACCCGGCACTCGAGCAACTGGCCTTAGCGCTAATAACAGCGGCGCGCCGCCTGCGACCGTACTTCCAATCTCACACCGTCCACGTTCTTACGGACCAACCACTGCGCCAAGTGCTAGCTAGCCCCGACCACTCCGGAAGACTAACCAAATGGGCGATAGAGCTGAGCGAGTTCGACATCGAGTACAAGCCACGGGGGGCAGTAAAAGGACAAGCGATAGCGGATTTCATAGCAGAACTTACACCGGCGGTAACCGACCAGCAGCAGCTTGAAACCGATGCACCACTAGCAACCCTAAACCCACCCACAACCAAGACAAGGACGCTGTCGTACTGGAACCTATACGTTGATGGATCGAAAACGGCCATAGCAGCAGGGGCAGGAGCAATCTTGACCGGTCCCGGCAAAACCTACGCCGAGTACGCCCTACGATTCACATTCCCAGCATCCAACAACGAAGCCGAGTACGAGGCCCTAATCGCCGGCCTACAACTCGCCCTAGACGCAGGAGCCAAGGACGTCAACATATTCAGCGACTCCCAACTAACGGTAAATCACGTAACCGGCGAATTCGAGGCACGAGGAACGCAGATGTCGGCGTACCTAGGGTACGTAAGGGCGCTACTGGCCAAATTTTCTTTCTACGACATAACGCATATCCCAAGGGAGCAGAACAAGAGGGCCGATGCCCTAGAAAGACTAGCAACCGCTCCAACAATCACGGCAGCAGGGCACACAATGGTAGAAAAACTAGACCAACCAAACATATCCAAGAGCTTCCAGGAAGTATTCACCCTAACAACAGCGGCTCCACCAGCGACACCAGAGGAAGACTGGCGAGCAAGCATGATCAAATACCTGACAAATGGGACAACGCCAACCGACCGAACGGAAGCAAGACAACTCGCCCAAAGAGCGGCATACTACAGCCTGCAAAACGGCCAACTATACATGAACAAAAGAGGCTTCCCAATGCTCAAGTGTGTCACGCAGACAGAAGGCAACAACATACTGAAGGACCTCCACGGCTGCAAATACGGCAACCACGGCGGACCAAATAGCATCATACACAAACTACTCCAATACGGTTTCTACTACAAGGGAATGCGGCAGGATGCAAGAGGTATCGTCGATCAGTGCCAGGCATGCGCCCAATACGCACACCGAATACACGCCCCAACAACACCAATGTCCATCATCGTCAGCCCTATACCGTTCGCGCAATGGGGACTCGACCTTATCGGACCACTAAAAGCTTCATCTTGTCAGTTCAAGTACATCATCGTCTGCATAGACTACCACACAAAGTACATCGAAGCCAGGCCACTCGTCCTCATCACGACAAAAAAAGTAATCAACTTCCTTTGGAAGGATATATATTGCCGATACGGGGCCCCGCTGACGATAGTCACCGATAACGGAAAACAATTCAACAACGACGAAATGAAAAGGTTCACCGCCAACCTGGGGACTCGCCTAGTATTCGCATCGGTATACTACCTCCAGACAAACGGACAGGTGGAGGCGGCAAACAAGAAAATAAAGAACGGCCTGAAGAGAAGAATGGAGGACTACAATCACAAGTGGGCAGAAAGCCTTTACGAGGTTCTGTGATCGATACGAACAACGCCAACAGATGCAACTGGCGCCTCACCGTTCTCACTAGTCTATGGCGTCGAGGCCGTCTTACCATTAGAAATTACACACCGAAGCCCAAGACTCGAAGGGTATGAGCAAGATACCAACGAGGACGGCCTGAACATGGCCAACGTACTATGAGAGGAAAGGCAGGACGACACCGTCATCGCACTCTCAGCAAATAAACAACTGGTCGCCCGGCACTACAACAGACGTGTAAAGGCGCGAAAACTCCATGTCGGCGACATGGTCTGGAAAGAGGTCATCCCCAAACCCAAGGGCCTAGCATCAACTTGGGAGGGCCCTTTCAAAATCATCGAGAGCGTCACACCAGCCACATTTATCCTCAAAGACAAGAACGGCTTAAGGATGCCCCACACATGGAACATAGAGCACCTCCGATATTGCCACCAGTAAGTCAGGGTCCACGACGTAGAGCAATTTTCTTCATCATACCGGGGACTCGCCTCGCTCGTATATCCGGCACCGCCACCGATGAAACAAAAATTCTTCAGACCTTTGTCATAAGGATATCGCTCTCAAACCACGATGCGTGTAAAGATCCAAAAAACATAGTAAAAGCCCAACGAGGCACCAGTGGAGTAGCCAAATTGGTGAACCACTATAAACGCTCGTCTCATTTACCTACAAGTTACTATGATAGTTATTTTTTGATTTGCACATCAGCACACAAACAGGTACCGCTCATCAAAACACTAAAATTGCTCTCGGGCGTTATCGTGAACGCCAGTTATTCTCAAGCAAGCCACTTAGGAGTTACAAACAGACAAAGGAATTTTTTTACACCTTTCATCGTTGGCAATACCGAACAACACTTTGAAAAATCGAGTTTCATTCAAAAAGCCATAACGGCAAGGATACAAAATACAGCAAACCTACACTAAGCAAAGAAAGGCGATAAAGCTACAAATAAAAGATGCCCCGAGCCTCACAGCAAGCCAGCAACGCCGTCACCACAAAACCGCTCCCGGTACAAGGACGCCAACCTCTAACTCCTTGCCTGAGAAAAAAGTTCAACATCACGAATATGACGAGTTAGAGGGGTCGATGGAGACATACTGGGCGTTAAAGGGTGAAAACCATCAGGAGTCATACCTTGGGAAACATTCGACCGCTGCCGATCTGCTTCTTGGGCCTCCCGCCTTGCCCAACGCTCTTCATTGATACGTTTCAGGTCAGCGTCGTACTTCTCGTTCACCCAGCCGTTATCAAAGAAGCGCTTCTGGGTCTGCTAAAGACCGTCAACGAAAGCCTTCCGCACAACAGCATCGTAGTCAGGACCGGCCTTGAAATCTTCAACGGCATCGGCCAGCTCCTGCTCGCGCCGGTCCTCCAGCTCTTTCACTTGGCCGCGTAGGGCAGTGACTTGACCCTCAACAATGGCCAGACGCGCCTTCAGCTCCTCTGCCCGCTGACGCTCCTCCTTCACCTCTAGCTCCAGTTGGCGACCTCGGATGAACGAGGCGTCCAGGCACTCATCGGAGAGCTTCTTCTCGCCCTCCAGCACCTCGTACTTCTGCTGCAAGGCCTGCCACTCCTCGCTCGCCTTCACGAGCTGCTCGTCCCTCACCGATAAAAGCCCGTTAACACGGGCCAACTCCTCAGAGGACGCCACCAGGGAGTGACGCTGATGACACATCAACTAGAGCGAGGCGGCAAAGGACCGCAGACACTGCTCAGCCCCACTCTCAATATTGGCCACGGTGGCCACATCAGGGGGAAGGAGTGCGAGGATCTCAGCCGAGTATGGAGGTGGCCCTTCCCAGGTGCTCGAACGGGCGATAACGACGCTACCATCCACAGCAATGTTGGGCTCACCACGAGGAGCGTCACCTAATAGACAGTAAGGACGGGCACCAATATCAGCAACCAGAGGACAAGTCTCTGTGTCAAAGTACCAAAGATTATCAGCATCACCTGTTTCAGCAGCAGCATCACCAGCACGGCTCGCCGGGACCGCAATGGTGACTCGGGTGGCTTCCCCATCATCCTGCACGATAATGGGAGAGGAAGGCGCCTCGCTCATCCGCCTCTGGCGCTTAGGCTGACTGCCCTCGCCTCCATACCTCCTCTTCAGGCGAGCAGGAGAGCGGGGAGGACTCTCGGGCTGAGCATTCACAACCCGGATAGGCACATCGGTCCCCACCATGTCGGTCTGGAACTCGACATCTTCCGATCCCGCTTTTGATTTTTATACCCAACTGCAAAACAAGGACGAGAAGATAAGACGCTGAGATACAACAGAAACAAACAAAAACAAGCAACAAAACAGGCAAGCAACAAACAAAGACGGCATACTGGGCGTCTTAGCGAGACCGGTCATCTCCATAATCCGGTAATCAGCAAGGAGATAGACACTTTTAAACTTATCACTGAAGCCCCTCTCGACCATATGGCACCGCCGCTTTTCCATAGCGGTCAAAGAATACTGACGTGTGACTACAAAAATAAAGACAAGTAAGACAAACACACAAAAGACACACGACGGGAATCACGCCGATACAAAAACGTCACCTCGGGCACGAAACCGAGGAGGAACACGGCTGTTGGGGAAGGACGACCACCCACTCGCAAAGAAATGCTCACCCCGCCAGTCAGGACACGAACTCGTGAAGTCGGTGAGTCCCAGCGAACTCTTTCGTCGCTGACGGAGCGAGAGCGTTCCACCACAACCCTTCTTCGTGGAATACGCCACATCAAAGTAGTAAAGCACCTCGTTCCGGGTAGGATAGTCGAGACCAGCCAGCTTCCACAGCGTGAACATCGCGCTCAGCACCTGAAGCATTAACGGCGACACCTGGCCCACGGCACAACCCAGCTCGCCAAAGATATACTCGTGGAAAGGGTGAAGAGGCAGACGAACACCGTATCGAAGTTAAGCGCGATCAACAGCGATAAAACCCCTAGATGGCCTAGAGAACTGCTCGTCGGGAGCCGGGCACTTCAGAACGACACCGGGACCGATCTGGAACTCCGACCTCACCTTATCCAATTCCGCCATAGATAACGCCTTTGCAGGCTCATCGACCTCCTGACCATCTCTAAGGGTCCATAAGAGAGGCCCGTCAAGCCCATAACGGCGAGAGCCAGAAGAGATATCGGTCCAGGAGATCACGGCACGTGGCAGCCAGAATCAGAAGGGTCCGGAACGAGAACCAGTACGCACCGTTTTGAGAAAAGGTGCGACCCTCGAAAGAAAAAGCAATCATCACACTTTATGGCTACGACGAGACGTTTGGGAACCCCGAGACACCCTACACGGACACATGGCAGCACGACAAAGACAACATTTAATGATGGGCAGAGTGGATACACCAACCACACCGATGACAGAACGCGGATATTACGCAGGGCGATATCGCCCTAGTCACTTTCCATCACCAATATTGCCCCAGTCACTCTTCATTACTGGCCACTAGGAGGAACGGACTCGGGGACTTAAGGGTTACCAATTCAAACGAGTTCCCCCTACCATAGCGCCCATAACCAGATAACGACATTACTCTTCATCACGCAGCATCACTCTTCATCACTCGGCATCACTCTTCATTACTGGCCACTAGGAGGAACGGACTCGGGGACTTAAGGGTTACCAATTCAAACGAGCTCCCCCTACCATAGCGCCCACAAACAGCGGAGCTCCCCGGTCGATACAAACCGATATCGCTCAAACAATAAAAGATACATAGTCACCATTACACGAAGTGCTACGGCAGAGCGGTGAACTAGCTACTCACCGATCTCGCCCATAACCTATCAAATATGGCACATACAGGTACAGGAACGCCCACAGCCAAGATTCTCAACCTGGGTCGCCCAGTTGGGGGACTATATGGCATGATACCCGGCTCCTAACAAAGGTAAAAATCGCCGCTAAGCACGTCTCGATGATCTCGCCGGTATCACTTCTTTTTTTCAACTCGCCAACCAAGGTTGATCTCCTTGGCTGAGCAAGTTGGGGGACTTGTTCATATACCTGGCTAGATCACCTAGGTACGTGCTTAGACGACTTAAAAATATAAAATATAATTATGCCTCACCGCCACCACGACAGGAACCATTGCCGGGAAAGCTCCAACTTCGGTAACCAAACCCGCCCGACCTTCGATCAGGATAACGCTCACGCGCCCACACCAAGAACGGTCAGACAACAAACCAACAAAGAACGTACACACCCATCCCACATCGAAAGTAGTAGAGAAGTTCAACCTTCAACCACCAATATATATCGGTCAACACAGCATTAAATGGTACGCACTCTTTATCTTATCACGCCGTTATTCTGTCTAACTCGTATATCGATTCTGACTTAGGCATCGGAGGGTTGAAGGCGGGCCACCCCGTCTCTCCTTAACCGTTGTTAATCTTAGCAGCCATGGCGAGGACGCTGTGGAATAACGATAACGATCATCCTCCGATATCGCCCAACATCATCCATCTGGCGAGCTCCATCGATTTGAATCCCGCTCTGTAACCGATATATGCACAGTGGATAACAGATATCAATTACATTTGGTCATATCTCGAATATCATTATTCTTGGTATGAACACTTGCCATTAATATATATTGCAAAACTTCGTAGAGAGACTAGCTCGCAATTGTCGAATAGTAGTAGTGAATGGGAAAGCTTAAGCTCATGGTGTTTATAGTGTGTTTGATCACTGGTGATTGGTGTTGGGTAGTTATGACATAAATACAAGTCAAAACATTGGTGCATGCATGCACGAACTAATTAACCTACCTATTTAGCTAGCTAATAAATATTCATGGGCCGATATAAATTCAGCTTAGATTTTATTGTCCATTTTAATGAAAGTAGATGATACTAAAATACTAAATTCTGTTTTGAAGTTTGTATACATCTCATTTATAAATGGCTCTCTATCTCATCTTCATTGTAAGCAAACAAATCCTGAAGAACTCTACTTTTTTTCTGCAGTTTGGCAGCTTCGACTACTCAGAATATGCAGTCTTCTCATTTCTAACTACTTGAGTTAATGCTTGGGTGACTTTTTTGGTCACTATTGGTTCTAGATGACATTTGGGTCAAGAACCCTTGGGTAATTAGCTGCAATAATTTCCACTAGTGTGTTTGCCTCATTTCCGTGCCACCGTCGCCAGCACAGGATGAAACGGCACCCTAGCTTGAATTTCAAAGTTCTTCCTTCTATTCTCTGTGTAATCTCGACCTTCTCTTTTCAGCTCCCAATTTTAACACTTCTATATCTCATATTCCAATTCCAGCAATCTTGATGTCTTGCACTAAGAAGAAGTACTCTATTTTTCACTTGAGCCCACCGTGGTCATGGCCCATTATTAAGCTAGGATGTCAAGTTATGGGCAGCGGTGAACTGGTTCCACATCATCCGTCTCCTGAGCAATCAAGAGCAGTTTACAGTTTCTGGTGCCTCCTAAAGTGTTTTCCTCGAATCCCTCTCAGGGATGAAGGAAATGTAGAGATTTCAAGGAACGATTATTGGCCAGGCCAAAGGTACATTTGAGCTACTTAGTAAGGAGATTTCACAGAGGAGTGACTATGGAAGCAAAGTATTCCAACACAATCAAGGATATTTTCCTTTCCGCCTAACAACTATGCTAAGAGTACATGCATGGACTTTTATAATTGTTCTCAGCTTGAAGGTCGATTTTCCTTCTATATAAGCTCTTCATTGTAATGTATATACACACCGGAATTCTCCCCTCCCAAAATCATTCCCACACTTTTGATTTCCATTCCTTGTTAGTAAACATGCCATAAGATCAATCAAACAACCGCAACACTTCAGTGATTGAGATCAAGAGGAAACAAACCACACTACACATATTACTGTTTACGCTGGAAGGGACATCACAGTTCTGGTAACACCAGAATTACATCTCATTGATATCTTATGGTAATAGTAAAACAAAACATAGGAAAAACAAAATCCCCTTCATCCCACATTGATACACTCCTGAACTCAGTCCATGAAGATACAAATTCTAAACTTGGAGAAGACATTCATCATCCCATTGCATACTTTTGAGTCCAGCTACGAGCAGTTGATTCATACTTTGCTCGATCAGTTTTATACATGTGGGCAATCTCCGGTACAAGGGGGTCATCAGGATTTGGGTCAGTCAGCAATGAGCAAATTGAGAGCAATACCTGATTGCAAATGCGAAACTAAGTTAGTGAATACAGATCCAACGTATGATAAATTATATGAAAAAATCAGCCTTTAACTACCAGAAGATCTGAAAACTCAAAGTACGTCAAGAACTACAAATGCCAAGATTTGCTTTACTCAGTGTATGCAACATTGGCCTCTTTAGAAAGAATAGCTAAAGACAATTGTATGCAACATTGGCCTCTTTAGAGAGAATATTTAAAAGACAATTAAAAATACATTTGTGATGTTGGACAAGAAAGATTTCATGGAGGACACACCATGGAGTATATTTGCTTGAAAAGAGTGTATTTAACACACCAAATTATGGAAGGCACAGAAAGATTTCCTACTTGAAATTGGAATAAGTGTTCTTCTGAGGTGGTCGATGCATCAAGACAACAACATATACACATCATTATATAATTAAATGAGACCTCAAATAGATCAATAAGAGCCGATCTCCACTCTGGGAGATTCAAAAGCCGAACCTTAGAGATAGTGAGGGCTGGACTCCATTGTTCTTTAAGGATATCCAGACAAATGCTTCCATTGCTATTGATATTTGGGTGGAAGACCTTAGTCCTAAATGCAACCTGAAAAACCAAACCACGAGTCAATAAAAAAGCACACAAGTAAACATTAACACACGAATCGAAGTCCAAAGATTCGATAATTCACCTTAGGTGGTTTAAAAGGATAATCAGGAGGGAAATGAATGGTAACAAGGAATACACCTCCCGCATAGGGGCTATCAGTGGGTCCCATTATCGTCGCTTGCCAATGAAACATATCCTCAGCCACAGGACCTAACCACAAAAATCAAACACTCTACTCAACAAATCGAATATCATAACATCTATCCAAAAAAATTAAAATGACTGATAATCGATATGATGATCAAATCATACAGTTTGCCTCTACACTTTTTTAAAAATGAACAAGAAGAACGTACCGGCGCTGCAAGAAGTCGGGGGATCTTTCTGCAAATCCTTGAGCTCCTTCAAGATGCGCTTGGAGGCCATGATGAGCAAACTCTCGAATCAACGATCCCTGCTAAACTGTAACCGTCGGATCAAACTCATGAACGTAATCATCAAAACCCGAAACAATTGCAAGATTCTTCTTCTTTTTTCATTTTTCATTTTTTTTTTTGGTGATCGAGATTGAAGATGATGAAGAAGAAAAGTTGACCGGTAGAAATCAAGTTACCTACCTGAGATCGGACGGGAATAGCGGATGAGCAAAATGGGGACAACGGGGTTTCAAGTAAGCTAGATCGTCTCCCAAAGCTTCCGCTATCACCGATTTTGAAGCCCCTTCCCCTGATCTTTAGATTTCGGGTTCAACCCCAAAAATCGGAGAGAATTTGAGCTTTATATACCAACACCCCGAACCGTTCTTTTTACCGTGGCGTAGACGTCACTCCGTTTACGCTTATCCCTTACTTTTTCCTATTATTATTTGCTCATTCAAATATACACCGCGCTGATATGCGTGCAAAAGACGTCGCGCTCGCGGGTGCGACTTATCAGTGGCATATTTAAAAGTATACAATTATATCGTCTTCACTTAATTTTTCAAGTTCATTTATTATTAGTGATTGATTATTTTTTACATAGTGTTGACTTAATATGAAGTAGGCTAATATTATTTTGCAAAATTTATCATAAATCATTGGTAATTCTTCTCACATCTCAATTAGATCAGTGTTCGAATAATAGAGATCTCAATTAGATCAGTGTTTGAATAATAGAGATAGGCATGAAAGTGCACGATAGTATCTGTCAGCCGCAATGGCCTTGGACAATTAAGTGAAGACGATAGAATTACACGCTCTTGAGTATGCCACCGATATGCGAGTGCGAAAGGCGTCGCACTCGCGCGTGCGATTTATCGGTGTAATATTCAAGAGTGTGTAATTATATCGTCAATATATCATTACCCATGCCCATTACAGCTGCTAGATACTATCGTGTACTTTCAGACATATCAAATCCCTCTGTTATAGTGGTGAATTTCAAAGATGAATCCATGAAATCAAATCCCAGATTTGGGGATTCGAGGCTGAGAATCTTACAAAATCTAGAAGTCAAGTTCTGATGCTCTTCGGTGATGGGCCGTGATGGAGATCATTATGGAGAGATCCATGAAATCAATCAAAAATGAGAGAGAATCGAAAAGATTAAGGTTATGAAACAGAGAGCCAAGAGACAAAAATTGTCATGAAAGTGAGCAAATGGGGAACAGTGAAGCCGCTAAACCTAGCTTTAATATATAGTAAATGCCCGTCGTTATCTATACAAAAAGGAAAATATTGAACTTGTTTGCAATCTTGGTCCTTATTCGCCTAGCTCACTTGTTTGCAAGTCTATTCCTTTCCATCAATCTTGGTGGAGAAGACATTCTTAATCTACAATAATACATAAAACATTATGAAACCCTGCACAGTACTAAATGAAGTGAAGCGTGATTGACTTGGTTAAATTAAGAAACATATCATCAAACCCTGCACTTTTGTACACAAAGCTTTCCTTGAAGGACAATTTTTTGTTCCTTTTACACAGAAGGGTAATTAACCCACTGGAGAAATCTTGGAGAGAGTTTATCCAGGCCTCGCTCTGACAACGCTTCATCGATCCGGTCCGCAATATGTTAATGATTTTACGTTGGGGTGTAGATTTTAACTATGATGACGTCGATATGTCCAACGAAGTCCAACCACATTAATCATCATGTAGAACCACTTGTCACTCCAACTACAAATAAAATATAGGAGAGTTAAAACAAATGAATAAACGGTCACATACATGTATATGTTGAACACGAATGCGTCACGTAAAAAGCTGTAAAAGATACAAATTAACTTTTAATAATTTGTCCCAAATTTTTACGTTTTTTGTAAAACTGTAAAAGATACAAATTAACTTTTAATAATTTTCAAATAAATTTATGTTGACCATCAATTCTTATGTTTCGTATAAGTAAAAAGCTATAAGACTTTATATAAGAAGCTACTTCGTTGGCGATGACGTCGCGACCTGGTATCAATATTTGCAGCTGTTAAATTCAAAAAGGAAAATCATAAATTGTAACATATCTCAGATAATATATGGCATATATACCTTAAGTGCAAAACTTTTCTCCATGTTAGTGTGACTTCAGATAACGGTTTTGTTGTCATCAACTCTCTCCGTGCCATTTTGTAGCGCCAACTAATGATAATATTCAAAATTTAGAGTTATGTTGAGAACAAAACTTGGAATATAACAAAAACAAAAGTGTTCAAAGGTTCATACTGTTCATGCTTTTTCTTGTTCCATTCTTTCAAAACCAAGTTATTGAGATAACTGGTATTCATTTTTATCGACTTTCCCATACACAAACCGACCGAAAATATTGAAACACGCCGAGTAGAGTTTTTGTCCATTCGAATAGTAACTGCAAATAATTACGTAAATATCAAGTATTAATATGTCAAACATAAACGATATTAAAATACATAATGAAATGCAACATTATTTGTGTCTGAAGGCAACAAAACCTCTTTAAACACCACATTCCTAGTATATACACCATTTTGACCAGATATGGTGCCTTTTTTAACCAGAATCGTTGTAGTGGATTCTGATGTTCCCCTGGACAATGTCACATACAATTGGCTGTGACTGAAAATATGATCTGGGAGGTACACACCAACGTAAGGAATTGTCTGACCTTGAGACTTGTTTATAGTGAGGGAGAAGCTCATTTTGACTGAAATTGCTTTCTTATGATTTTGAAAGGTAGACCAACATTATCGGGTGAGCTCAACGAGATTCGAGGTAAAAAAAAGTATAGTCCCAACAAACTGACCATTTAGAACTTCAACATCCAAGAGATTCTGATATGAACCACGGCATAAAAATCGAGTTGTGTCAGTAGCTTGGTAAGAAAAACTTGATCACTATCGTATATTTGAATTGCCACTCATGGACCAATATTAATCTGACCAGGTTGAATTTGTAGGTATCCTATGTATCGAATACCCACGGGTATATCGAATCCCCACAGGTCCAACATTGAAAGACCTAGATGCTTGTTTTCTGACATATCATTCTCTTTTGACACCCATGTCAGGTAATCAATAGTTTCCAATACTTGATATTTGGGGTGTAGTGCCAACAGTTTTTTTCTGTGATGAGTTCTTTTTATTCACAGGTTAATCCTTACTAAGATAAGTGTTAGCCCATGTTATACTATTTTGTAAATTACACGGCTCATTCAAAGTATGCATTCTGGCAATGTACACTAAAATTTTCATTATGTACTTCATATTCAACAAAACGAAATTGAAATTAAAATTAAAATTAAAATTGTGTGTATTTTGGTGAACATCTGACAACTGCTTTCTAAATAACCTCCGAATACATACATTAGTTTGTACTTTAACACTTTGATAGTAGCACTTTGATAGTAGCAGTGCATTACCAAGTACTGGTGGCTCTGACTGCTAAATACTTACGATCTCGTTCGGAATGACTTGGAAGCTGTAAATGTATCATCTCTGGCCTTGTCGATCAGATTTTACACCACTTAGACTTTTTGCAAGTTGGTTACTTCAGAGTTGATTACTGTACAGACTTTCTGCTCGTATATTTATTAAAACTCTTATTCAGCTCCGATCCTTCAAAAACACATACATGCAACCAAAAATTATATATTCTGAAAAAAAATGAAATAAAGTTGCTCTAATTTGGCAAGCTAGGGATGGCTTCGTCTTTTGATCATCCATCTAATGGTCGCCACTCTGCATCTTAAGCAATCTAGTCCTCCTTCTCCTGTTGCTGCTTCTGCTGCCGTTGACCAGAGGAGAAGCGTTGAACAATCTACGGATGGCCAGCCCTTATATGGATTGTTTGCAAATGGCTCACTATATGGATAGTGATTGTCAATATGAACCAGTTCAGGAGCTGAGACTGACTCATCTTTACCGACCTGCATGCAAATACGTTGTTATGTACGTATTTGGATGACTATGTTATGAGAAATCCAGCAATCAAAAGATAATTAAATCCATCAATCAAAAGATAATTAATTACTAATTGGAAGATGATTCATGAAATGAGTTGATGAGTACTATCAGAGTTTTACATCGAAAAGGCTGCAACTTCGGCGTCAGTTGTTGATGGCGGCGACGGTACTTTGAACTCTGAGATAATACTTTTGAGCATGACTGGCGATCTGGCTTGGGGATCTTGTTTTGACGTAGTGCTTAGAAATGCCATTCCAGTCACCCCTACCCAGCTTTTCAATCCCTTCTAGAAACCTTCGGTGCTCCTCCTCACTCCACGACATTCCTACCACGTACAGAAAATCAACAACGTACATATTAATCAACAGATCGATATACTCCTAGCGACAATTATAAGCCAATTAGTTAAAATGAATAAACGATATGATGTAATGGGATATGATCGACTATGAGGATATCTACACCAAAACAGATGCCTGATCATATATAAAGAAATGCATTATATCCCTATCGATCTGATCACAAAATCATAGGTGCACAATATGTATGAATAGTTTGATCGAGCTAGCTACATGAGACGTACTCACCCTTGTTGTAATTTGTTTCTACAATATCATAGAAAGCAGCTACATTTGAAACACATAAATGGTTGTGGTGTTGTATTATTGGTATCAACATATGATTATTGATGCATTGTTTCTATCTAATCAAGCAAGCAGAATTCCTGATTAAACTCAAAACGAAAAATCCAACCAAAAAGAACCGATCGAATCAATTGTGGCATAATCAAGCTTTCTAACACCCGAGTAAATAGATAATACTTCTCTTTTTCCTTAAGCTCGTCCACTAATGTGCTTCTTGTCCTCTTGGTTAGCTTTTTTAGCTAACACAATGTAAATCACGGCATCTTGGGTGGCTGGATTATGGACATTTCTAAAGGTCGTTCAGAATCAACAAAAAATAATAATCATGCTCACTTAATAAGGTTTGGTTAGTCATCACCCACAATAGAAAAATCCAATTTTTATTCTTTTCATCATTGCATTGTGATTTGCATATGAGCACTAAAGCACTCACCTGCAGTGTGCAGACAGACAGTGGCAACATCTTGCACTATATGCTTTACTGGACACAACATTGCTCCCTGGACCAGTCTCCACTTTTCCCTCCAGTTTTGCTCTTGAGTCTTATATCAGTGATCTGTATAGACTTCGAAGCCGCTTTGCACATATCGTACACTGTTAGTCCAGCAACGCTGGCAGCTGTCATTGCTTCCATTTCGACACCGGTTTTCCCAGTCGAACTCGCTTCCGCTTCAATATCCACGCTGAAATCCTCGTGGTTTATAGCTAGATCAACGCGGACATGCGTCAGGGGTATGTTGTGGCATAGCGGGATGAGAGTACCTTGTGTGCTTTGCTCCGTTTATTCCAGCAATCTTGGCCACACTAAGGACATCTCCCTTGGCCATTTGGTTGGCTACGACCAAATCAAACACCTTCTTGCCAAGAAGTACCTTGCAACTTGAAATGGCAGTTCTCTTGGTACTTGCTTTGGGAGAAACATCCACCATTTGAGCCTCTCCTGTGTTGCCAATATGGGTCAGGCCAAGTGTATTTTCACATTTAGCTTCAGAAACTAACGTTTGGGGTTCTCGAGCCATAACGTCATTACTTACAGAACTGGCAAGTCAACTTTCTGATGGAGGTTCGCCAAACACCGCTTCCATTTCCTAAAATCCAAGACTTTCATTAATAGATCATGCATAAACCATTTTCGTCGAGAGAGGAGCTTTTCAACATTACATACTTCACAATGCATATAGCCATATAACATATGAACATATTACGTACATCCAGAAATGGGCAGATATACATGTGTTCTTGTATTCAGCACCCGAAAAACACGTTACCTTGTTGAACTCGGCAATAGCTTTCGCAAAATCATGACTGCTGTTACTGCTAAGAAACCTTCTGGAGTGGGAAATGATACTGCCAATCGCCGAAGAAATATCACCGGCGACAACCTAGACAAATATGAATAATGAGTCAGGCATTTCATCGAACAGGTTATAGGCATTCGAAAAAAGAAAAGAAAAGGCATTAGTTTGACAAAGGAAGCATAAGTTGGAACATTATGTAGCTATTAGTCATCATCCAAACATATATCAAAACAAATCTCATATCGGGTAAGTTGAGTATCGGAGTAACTTACCGTATGAGGTGAGGGTGTGTAGACTGTAGCAGTTATTGGCAGACAACCACCTTTGGGACTATGGGTTTCTATAATCTATAATCAAAACAGAAGCTATTAATGAAAACATGCTCACCTGAGTCACCTCAATGAAGTTCCCTGTCCTCCATCAGCCACCAAATGGACCTCTCCACCTACCTCCGGCCTCTGTCACGCGTTGTCGAGAGCTCCGGCCTCCGTTAGATCGGATCCACCGTCGTCGGGCCCATCGGATAGGACCCCCACATCGCCACCTACATCCGGCCTCCGTCGCGCGCCGTCGAGAGCTCCGGCCTCCGTCGGGCGCCGTGTTTGTTCTCGAGAGCTCCGGGGGATGGGGCGGCAGACTCAGAGGTGGAGGACACGGATTGCGCCGGTGTGGACGACGAAGAAGCTATGGAAGGCCGGTGTGTCGCGGATGGAGCAAGACAACGAAGAAGCTGGCCGCCGAGGCTCTCAAGCTTTGAGTCCGGCGTCGAAATGGATAGGTTTTTCTGAAAGAGAGGTTAGAGGCAGGACTGAAAGAGAGGTTAGAGAACATAACCATCATCCTTTTACGACTAAGCCCCTTTAGAACATTAATAAAGATTGTCCTCCGTTTATAAAAAAGAAGGGCACATGAGGAATTTATAGTGTTCTACCCTGTAAACTGACTTAAACTTTTCTTAACTTCCTTAAGGCCCTCTACCTTAATTAATAGAGATCTTAAATTTTGCGTCCGAAATAATAGGGTGCAAGTCAAGTCGGCCGGGCGGGAGAAAATCTTCTGTTCTCTTTACCCTATCTCCTTTCCAGTCTTCCTCTCAATTTTTGGCCACCGATAAATCGCACGTTCGAGCGCTACACATACACACTTGACTTCAACTCCTAGAAAGACCCATTTTTTTAGGTCTCACAGGAAACTTTCTCTTCCACATTATGCACAAACTGATATGGCTTCCGATTCTGGAATTGCTCCTAAAGAAACTCTTTAGCTTATGAGCAGACAAGCCGGAGAACGTGAAAATCTTGGATTCATTCCAGAAGATTACAAAAATTATTTGCGCTCGAAATGAAGTCAGGGGATACATGTGGTGTTCTGGAATATTTACAAAGAAAGCAATTAGAAGATCCCAACTTTGTTTATGCCATCCAAGTTGATGAAGATGATCTGATTACCAATATTTTTTGGGCTGACGCAAAGATGATGGTAGACTATGACTATTTTGGTGACGTAGTAAGTTTTGATACCACCTACAGGAAAAACAAAGATGGAAGACCTTTATCAATGTTTGTTGGAGTCAATAATCACAAGCATATCCGGAAAGATACCAAAGACTATTTTAACTGATCAAGATGCTGCAATGGCAAAGGCACTAGCTTCACAATGGCCAGAAACCTATCATCGACTATGCATTTGGCACATATATCAGAATGCAGCTAAGCATCTTAGCAATGTCTTCGAGAAGTTTAAGGACTTTGCTAAAGATTTTAATAGTGTTATATATGATTATGAGGATGTTGAAGACTTTCTGTGTGCTTGGCAGAGTATGCTTGAAAAATATAATCTCAAAGAAAATAAGTGGTTGAGTCGGCTATTTGAATTGAAGAAAAATAGGTTTTAGTTTATGGGTGACAAACATTTTTTGCAGATATCACCACCACTCAACGCAGTGAAAGCATGAATAATTCCCTAAAGAAGTATGTCAGTTACAAGTATAGTCTATTGAGGTTCTTCTGTCACTTTCAAAGATTGCTTGATGATCGCCGTTACAAAGAGTTAAGAGCACACTTCAAAGTAATTCATACCTCCCCTGCATTAGAGTTCCCACCGAACATTTTGAGACATCCAGCAAAAGTGTACACACCGGCTGTATTGAAGTGGTTTCAAGTTCAATTATGCAAAGCTCATGACTGCTCCTTGAAGTTATTCGCTGAGGTTGAAACACTACGCATTCATGAAGTTACTAACCATGGAAAATGCTTCCACCATACGGTAACATTTGGTTCTGCTGATATTACTACCTCATGCACTTGTAAGAAGTTTGAGTTTGCTGGAATCTTGTGTTCACATGCTTTAAAAGTGTTTTTAGACAACGGTATCAAGAGGATTCCTAGTCAATACATCTTAAAGAGATGGACAAAGGAGATTAAAGATAAGAAAAGTGTGCTTTCTTCTACAAATGAAGCCAACGATGACCCAAAAGTAAAATTAATAAGTCATTACAGAGAACTGTCTCTGTTTCTACCGAATTACGCGCGGGGGCGTAATGGGGCAGAAGCAACACGAATACTGCTTCCTCCTCCTCCTCCTAGTACGTCCGAACGCTGGGGCTGTTCGGATGGACGGACGCTCTCCCTTCCCTCGTGCGTGCGGACCCCTTCCCTCGGGCGGTCGGGTGCGCGCGTTCGGGTGCGGCTGTTAGAAGAATACAACAACGAAGCAGGCGGTTAGGGGTCGAGACGGGGTGGCCCGCCTTCAACGCTCCGATGCCTAAGTCAGATGATGTATTGGATATAACAGTCAAGCGAACATGCGAACGAGTAAGTTGGGATGTTGAGACGTGAATTAGTAAAGATGGAATGGAATGGAATGGAATGATCTTACCTGTAATAAATACCTTACCTATATAGGTGGTTGAGTTTGGAGCTTGGTGGTGTTCTTCAATGTGGGACTGGTGTAGTTGTTGGTGTATGATCCGTGCGTTCGGGAGTGCGCCTGGCGGGCGCGTGTGCGCTCGGATGGGGTGGGTCTGGTGAGTGAAGTTGGAGCCTCCTTGGTGATCTTGTGGGTGGTCCGGTAGGTGTTGCTAACCTGCTTAAGTGGATAAGTATATTAATCGTACAACTAATGATGCAATACTAACAAGTCCCCCAAGTCCCCAAGTCAAAGAGAACTTTCTTGACTGGGGAGTTGAAAAAGGGTTCGTACGATTAAACAAAATACTTATCCGATTGAGCAGTGGTGTATAGTCCTGTTACCCCCAAGTCCCCCAACTCTCCGGTCAAGGAAGGGCTCGCATGACGGAGTGGGAACTTGGGCGTCCGAGCGTGTACCTGTTTGTTCAATCGTGTACCTGTACATGTATTCTGGGCCCGGCGTCCAAACTGATCTTGCTGGTTTGGACCCGCGCGCCCGGATGGGGTCGGTCTTTCAAACATACATAAGTGCAACAGATATACATAGAAATGCAAGTGGGAATGTATGGTATGATGTGTGAATGTATGTTATGAGGTGCGAGTGTATGCAAATGATGTTCGTACGCCATCGATGGGGTATGCTGCGCACGCCGCACGTCAACGGGGATGCCGTCGCGTACGCTGTAGCGTCAACGGGGCGATCAGGACCGCGACCTACAAGTGTTGCGGCGCCCACGATCACGTACTCGTGCCGCCCATCGGCTTTAGCGCGCGCAGAGGCCTCTGCCGCCTAACCCGGGAAGATTTCGCGCCCGGAGAGGACGGACCCCACACCCGGTCTACGCTCATCGGCCTCGGACCGTTTAAGGAGAGGACGTACCCCACACCCCTGTCGGGACCCGAGTCAGCGAATCGATCGTTAACGTTACGCCCACGGAGGGGAAGAACCCCAAGTCTGTGCCGCCCATCGAGCTTAGTCCTGCTAATTCGGCTTGTACTTGTGCGATCGTCGAGGAAGGGCGCACCCCCCACTTGCGTCGTTTCCGTTGCCTATAGAGGGGACGGACCTCACATCCCTACTAGGACTTAGTTGGCGTACGGAGGGGAAGAACCCCACGCCCGTGGTCGCCTATCGAGCTTAGCGCGCGCAAAGAGAGGGCGGACCCCGTGCCTGTTGCGGGCTACAGATTTTCGTCAGGAGAGGGGACGTATCCCATGCCTCTGCTAGGAATGAGCTGGTGCACGGAGGGGAAGAACCCCACGCCCGACTACCCTTAGCGCGCGCAAAAGAGGGGACGGACCCCATGCCTGTTGCCGCCTATCGAATTCTGGGACGTCTAGAGAGGGGACGGACCCCATGCCTCTGCTTGGAATGAGCTGGCGCACGGAGGGGAAGAACCCCACGCCCGGGCTACCCTTAGCGCGCGCAAGAGAGGGGACGGACCCTATGCCTGTTGCCGCCTATTGAATTCTGGGACGTCTAGAGAGGGGACGGACCCCATGCCTCTGGTACCTTTTCCGGCCTGCACTTGTGCGAACGGGGAGGACGTACCCCACACCCGTCGCCTGTCGGTTTCAGGGTCTGCAAGGGGAGGACGGGCCCCCTGCCTTTTAGTAATAGGCAACCTGTGTTTTTGCGTACGGAGAGGCCGTACCCCACACCCGTCGCTCTCAGCGCCTGCAGCCTGCCAGGACTGAGTTGGTGCGTCAATTGGTAATGTTTTTCGCACACGGGGAGAACCCTGCGCCCGTGTCGCCCATCGAGTTTAGCGCGCCATGCCTGTTGCCGCCTAAACCGTGTTGCTGGTTCTTACCGGCGCTCGCGCGTTGGGAGGTGCCCTTTGCGCGCAGTGGTTTTAACCTTGTTCGGACGTGCGCGAGTGGTTTGTTTTCGCCGGCCGTGTGGGTGGTGTGCCTTTGCTTTGGATTTGGTGGTGCTTTGACGAGACGGTTGAGGTGACAATTCTTTTTGACCTTCTTTGGGAACCGTTGCGTAATAGATGCTAGCCGTCGTTTTTAATGCTGGCGTTGCCCCTGCATTAAATGCTTCTGTCGTCATGATTGCTTGATGGGCAGACATCGCGCGCGTGGGCACGTGGGAGTGGTGCGTGGGTGCCACGCGTCGAGCTATTGGAGACCGTGCTATATTTGAATTCAAGGCGGGAAGCCGAAGGGGTGGCGCATTTACTTAGGAGGGCAAGTGAACCGGTCGGTGCCACGTGGCGTGATCCGACGGTGGACACGCGAGAATGGACGGCTGGCGTTTGCTGGCTGTCGTCGTGCGATTAGTATAAATAGGGGTGGTGGTCTTCGTCTTCTTGATCACTTTCGTATTTTGCCGAAACTTTGCCTATTGTTCCTTTTGGATTTCTGCTGTTCTTCGTTTTCTTGCCGGAGTTCTTCCTGTTTGCCGTGAAGTATCGGGTTGGTGAGGCTCTCGTCCTATTTCTGTTGTTTCTTGTTTTTGGTTCGTGTGTTTCTGGGTGTTTGGTTGTTTCTGGGTTTTTGCTTTTTCAAGAACGGGGCGTGTTCTTGAGGTGGGTGGGATTTGATCTGTTTTTGGGTGATTTTTGTGGGTTTTGGTGTTTCTGGTGGTGTGCCTTTCTTGCCTTCTTTTGCCAAGTGTTGCCCCCGCGCCCGTTCTTCTGGTATATCCTGGCGCTCCTCCAGATCTGCCTCTGTGCGAACGGGCTGGGTCACCCCATACGGGCGGAAGTCCCCCAGTCCCTTCGTACGCTCGTTACGAGCGAGTACCCGATGGGCTCAAGCGTGCCGCCAGACCGTCTGGGCTTCCGTTTGTTGTTTTCTACTAGGAATATGAATAGGATAAATTCATGAAGTACTGTATTTGTTTGCTAATCTTTCGTGCGTGTGCTTGCAGTGAAGAATATCGAAGTCCACGGCCACCAAGATGGATGAAGTGGTCAAGCGTCGTCTGCTCAGGATGCGGAATGTTGCCGCGAAGGTCCACAAGGTGGCGGATGATGGTGGTGGCCCGTCCGTCCCAGTGGATAATACCCCACCTAAGACCCCTGTTGCAAGTGTCGCTGACCATGCCCCGTCCGTCCAAGAGATGCAAGTGGATGCTCCACGCCCGCCACCAGGTGATGCGGCTGGATCCAAGGCCCAGGCCCGGGCGGAGCGCGAACAGCAGCAGGTGGGGTGTGAACGGCGTCAGTCCGAGCAAGATGATGTCGGGGGCAGGCGGGAGGTTGTTCTTGCGCTTTCGTCCCCAAGGCGTGCGCCCGTCGCGCCTCCGTCTTCAAGTCGAGCGCCTGTTGCTGCCCCGTCTTTAAGTCGACCTTCAAGTCCTCCACGATAATTTTGCTCTCCAAATCCCTCGCTCCTGGCTTTGGGTCCGCCAAAGTCCCCCGAGCAAGGGAAATGCGAGGAGCGGGCGCAGAAGCGTCTCCGAACTGAAGAATCCTCTCCCGGCCCCGCTCCTGGGTTGGGTGGTGATGTTGTGGATGGGCTGCGCCGTATGCTGGCGGATGGTGCTGCCTCTCTTGGGTCCCTGTTGCAGCCACTGAAGGATGCCGCTCCCGATGGGCTGGATGCGGTCTTCGTTTTGTGCACCTGTCTGATGCAGCAGGTCTTCCGCGTCCGCTCGCGGGAGATTGCGGAACTTGCACGCCTCAGGGCCGACGCGCTGGAGCACCGGAAGGTGGTGGAGCGGTTGGTGGCCAGTCAGGACAAGGCTAAGGATCTGGCGCGTCGGTACATCGCCCGTGCGGATGAGGCGGCTGTCCGGGCGGATGAAGCTGCTTCCTGTGAAGCGTTGGCGAAGATTGACCGGGATAGTGCCTTGGCCGAGGTGGGGCATTTGCGTGCCGAGCTGGGGCGTGTGCGTGCTGAAGCAGCTGCCCGGGAGGCGTTCCTGGCGTCTGAGGTTGAGAAACGGTCGGGTGCCCAGGATCCTGCGTATGAGAGGGTGGTGAAGCCTCCTGGTGGATCTGCGGGGGCGGAGGTGGAGCCGGTGCTCAGGTGGATGGATCCGGGCGAGCAGGCGGAAGCTGCTGGGGTGGAGTCGTCGGAGGAGGGTGAAGAGTTGGATGTTGATACTGGGTCGGGGTAGTGTAGTTTTTCTTTTCCTTCTTTTCTTTTGTAATAGAGTGGGTTTTGTAATTGGGCGAATGAATGAAGTTTCTTTTCTTTCCGTTTGTGCCTTGTCTGAATTTTTTTTTTTTTTGGCATCTTTTGAATAACTCATGCGAACGCGCGCCCATTCCTTTGCTTTGAATGGCCATGGGTTTTAGCCAAGTATTACGTCTTCGCGAACGACCTATCCCCAGTCCCCTGAGCACATGGGCGGGTGGGGTAAGGGCGAGCGGGCGCGCAAGTATAAACCAACGGAAAGGGGCAACAAAAGTACAACATAAGATTCTAATGAAAGTACTTCCCCAAATGTTGGACGTTCCACGGGCGGGGTGTCCCTCTGTTGGATTGCCCCCCAGTCCCCCAGTAGTCTACTGTTAGGGCGTGGTCCCTCATCGTTCGTGCATGGATCGTGCCCTTCGATCCGTGGGCTCCAAGGCAAGGACCTCCTGCCTTCCCCAAGGTTCTGTGGTTTCCTCGTGATTGTATCCCCGAACATGCCCGATCCCACTCTCGGTTGGGAATCTTCCCAAGAGCAGATGCCCTGCAACGATCAATTTTAGCTTGCAGATCCCTGGCCTCCCGAGTATGGCGTTGTAGGGGGAGGGGGTGTCTATGACGATGAAGTCCGTCCGGATCTCGCTGTGTGGGGAGTCGGGTGCGCCAATCTCGACCTGCAGACTGTCACTCCAGATCGGGTATGATGTCTCACCCGTGAAGCTGGCGATGCTCTCGTGGTCCTGCGTCATTTTGCTGGCGGGCCGCCCGAGCGCCGTGTACGCGTCGAAGTAGATCACGTTCACGGATGCCCCACTGTCTACTAGCACCCTCTTCACAAGGAATTGGTCGATGATCGCGTCGATCACGAACGACATGGTGCTGTCCTCCGGATTCTCCTCCTCGTCCCTTGCTGTGAAGCTGATGGTGGGCGCCTCCTTCCTCCCCACCTTGGGCGCTCTTCCTGCCCCGATCGTCAGCACTTCCCTGCTCGTGCGATCGGGCGATGATGTTCTCTCCTTGCGCTTGCCTCCAAATATCGTATTGATGGTCCCCCGGGTCCTGGCGCCCATCTGGCGCTGTCGTCCTTCCGCCCTCGGAGAGGTTATTTGTTCGTCCTTCAAGTCTTCAAGGGCCTTCTTCAGCATGATGCAGCTGTTGATATGGTGGGTGGTGGAATTGTGGAATTCGCACCATACGTCCGGGAGTTGGCCGGTCGGAGTCGCCGCTCTCGTCATGTTGTTTGGTGGTGGTATTCGGTGTCGATGCAGGCGGAGAAGCTGCTCGAGCGGTTGCCTATCGACCGTAAAGACCTCCTGTCCCGCCGGTCGGTAGCGCGGTGCTGGTGGAAAGCGGGCGTTCTGCTGTGCTGGTTTCTTCGGCCGGTTGTAGTGGTTGCCCTGGTTGCTGCGGAAGGGCGGCCTTTGATTATTCTGCCCTGGTGAGTCCCGGTACCTCTTGTATCCTTGGATTGGTGCCCCTCCGTCGTCCGAGGGCCGTCGAGGCTGAGCGTTCTCCTCCGGTCTGTTGGTGCTAGACTCGGAGGCGGACCCGTACACTCGCGTTTCTACAAACGCCTTCTGTACGACCAGGTCCATGATCTCGTCGTAGTCGAGATGCTCCTTCCTCACAAGCTTCTCTACGAATGGGGTGGCGAGCAGGTTGTCCATCAGGGCTACCTTGGCCACTCATTTATCAAGGTCCCTACACGTGCTCGCGAGCATCCTCCACCGGTTGATGTAGCTCGACAGGCTCTCGTCCATCCCCTGGCGGACCTTGAGGAGGATGCTCGCGGTGTTGTACTTCCCCTGGAGCCGATAGCGCTTCTGAAAGCTCTCCGCCTGCTCGAGGAATGAATGGATGGACCCTGGCGGGATCTCGTAAAACCAGCTCCGTGCTTCCTCCGCCAGCGTTTCTTGGAACAGGAAACACAAGGTTGGGTCCGAGTATCGGGTTCCGTCCGTGGTGGATCGAAACTCGTCCACGTGCGCGCGTGGATCTCCGCTCCCGTTGAATCAAGCGATCTTCGTTATCTTCGCGTGGGGGTCCCTTCCCCTCTCCAGTATATGCGCCGAGAACGGACTGACCCGGGGGGCGAACGTCCCGCCCTGACCGGCCAACCTGTCCTTACGCAGGCGCGAGACCTCCTCCGCCAGCTCCTCCATCCTCCGAAGGATCAGAGCATTGTTCGTCGGGGGCGCCGATTCTTCCACGGGTGAGGGCGCTCGGGCTGCCTGAGTGTTGGTCCCGTCGAACAGGTGTTGCTCCTCGCTGGTGGTCTCCTGGGTCCTCTCGTGCTGTTCCATCTGCTGGCTAATGAGCGCGTCCAGCCGATCCTCCAACCTCTGACGAATTTGGCGCTCCTCTGCTCTCTCGAGCGCCGCCTCCCGTAACTCCTGGACTAAGCTGCTGATGCGCCCCTCGTCGTCGTTCCTGTCGGCCGCCAGTGCATTCCGTCCCTGCGAGTCTGGCGGTGTCTCCCCATCGGGCGTGTTGCTGCCGTTAGTCACCGGGTTGAGCATGTTGACCTTTGATTTTTGTGGTGTTTATACGAGGTTTGCAATTTGTAAGTTTCCCACAGACGGCGCCAGATGTTTCTACCGAATTACGCGCGGGGGCGTAATGGGGCAGAAGCAACACGAATACTGCTTCCTCCTCCTCCTCCTGGTACGTCTGAACGCTGGGGCTGTTCGGATGGATGGACGTTCTCCCTTCCCTCGTGCGTGCGGACCCCTTCCCTCGGGCGGTCGGGTGCGCGCGTTCGGGTGCGGCTGTTAGAAGAATACAACAACGAAGCAGGCGGTCAGGGGTCGAGACGGGGTGGCCCGCCTTCAACGCTCCGATGCCTAAGTCAGATGATGTATTGGATATAACAGTCAAGCGAACATGCGAATGAGTAAGTTGGGATGTTGAGACGTGAATTAGTAAAGATGGAATGGAATGGAATGGAATGATCTTACCTGTAAAAAATACCTTACCTATATAGGTGGTTGAGTTTGGAGCTTGGTGGTGTTCTTCGATGTGGGACTGGTGTAGTTGCTGGTGTGTGATCCGTGCGTTCGAGCGTGCGCCTGGCGGGCGCGTGTGCGCTCGGATGGGGTGGGTCTGGTGAGTGAAGTTGGAGCCTCCTTGGTGATCTTGTGGGTGGTCCGGTAGGTGTTGCTAACCTGCTTAAGTGGATAAGTATATTAATCGTACAACTAATGATGCAATACTAACAGTCTCGACTGCACACTGAACTTGCAACTATTGCTGCATAATCGGATGAAACTTATGAAATTTCTATAACGGGCCTTCACAAGATATTAGCAGATGTTAAGACATGTTTCAAAAACAAGACCACTCAGGAAGAAATAGCTCAAAATACCTCAAAAGATGGTGCACGTGAGGTTGTTTCTTATGCTTTTGGTGATTATATAGTGAGAGGAATTAAGGTAAAAGAAAGACTTGTTTATAAGGAGGATTCACTTAGACCAAAAAATGCTTTGGAGAAGCTCACCAGAAACAAAAGGCATAAGAATCTTTCATCAGAGCATATGGAACCTGAATTAGATCATTCAAATGTGAACTCCGCACATGTTCTTGCTGCACAAAATCAGCTGCATTCAAACCAAAGAGTTCTGCAAATACATGTTTCAAGTGTCGATTCCTTAAATGTTTCTATTGCTGCAGAGGTATGCAACTCTCTCTTAACTATAATAAAAATTTTGCAAACTCTATAGCTGAAAATCTGATATCTCATATGGCTATTTATTACCTATGAATTTACCTCATTTTATTGTTAAGATACCAATGTTTTTAACTCTACCATGTGTTTCTACCGAATTACGCGCGGGGGCGTAACGGGGCAGAAGCAACAGGAATACACTTCTCCTCCTCCTGGTGCGTCCGAACGGTGGGACTGTTCGGATGGACGGGCGCTCTCTTCTCATTCGTGCGTGCGGGCTTACTCCTTCGGGTGGCGGATTCTTCTTGTCGGGCGTGTTGCTCTCTTCTGTCGGATGGTCGGATGGGCGGGTTCACGAGCGGCTGTTAGAAGAATACAACAACGAAATAGGCGGTCAGGGGTCGAGACGGGGTGGCCCGCCTTCAACGCTCCGATGCCTAAGTCAGATGATGTATTGGATATAACAGTCAATCGAACGTGCGAGTAGAGTGATATGAATCGAGTGAGTCAGCTGGCTCTCGATGGGATGATCTTACCTGTAGTTAATGCCTTACCTATATAGGTGGTTGAGCTTGATGCTTGGTGATGTTCTTCGATGTGGGACTGGTGTACTTGCTGGTGCATGATCCGCACATTCGGGCGTGCGTATGTCGGGCGCGTGTGCGCTCGGGTGGGGTGGGTCTGGTGAGTGAAGTTGGAGCCTCCTTGGTGGTCTTGCGTGTGGTGTGGTAGGTGTTGCTAATCTGCTCAAGTGGATGAGTGTGTTAATCGTACAACCAATGATGCAATACTAACAAGTCCCCCAAGTCCCCAAATCAAAGAGAACTTTCTTGACTGGGGAGTTGAAAAAAGGGTTCGTGCGATTAATAAGAATACTTATCCGATTGAGCAGCGGTGTGTGATCCTGTAACCCCCAAGTCCCCCAACTCTCCGGTCAAGAAAGGGCTTGTATGACGGAGTGGGACCTGGGCGACCGAATATGTATCTGTTCGTTCAATCGTGTACCTGTTCCTGTATTCTGGGCTCGGTGTCCAAACTGATCTTGCTAGTTTGGACCCAGATGGGATCGGTCTTGCAAACATACACAAGTACAACAGATATGTAGGTATATAAGTATGTAAGTATGAATGTATGGTTATGATGTATGAATGTATGTTATGATGCATGAATGTGTGGTATGATGTGTGTGTATGCAAATGTTTTTCGTGACACCGACGTTGGGATGGCGCGGTGCACCGTGTACATCAACGGGGATGTCGTTCCGTACGGTATAGCGTCAACGGAGGTATCAAGACCGCGACCTATAAGTAACGCGCTACGGAGGGGACGGACCGCATGCCCGTGCCGTTCTTCGGCTTAGCACCCTCAGAGAGAGGGTGAACCCCATGCCTCCGTTATGACAACCGGCTTGCTTTCGCGACCGGGGAGGGCGTACCTTTGCCCGCGCTCATCAATCCCGGAACGCGCAAGGAGGGGTCGGACCGCACGCCCTTGGCGCTCCGAGTCGGGGCCGAATGTTAACGTTGCGCTCACACGGAGGGGAAACACCCCACGCCCGTGCCGCCCATCGACTTAGCACGCCCAGAGAGGAGTTGGCCCCATGCCTCTGTCATGACAGCCGGCTTGCTCTTCGATCATGTAACGGTGCACTCACGGAGGGGATGGACCCCATGCCCGTGCCGTCCATCGGGCTCAGCGCGCGCTCAGAGAGGGGGCGGACCCCATGCCTCTGCCGCCTGATCCGGCTTGCTAATGTGTGCGCGTACGTAGAGGAAGAACCCCATCCCGTACGACGCAGCTCTTCACTCGGGGCACGGCCAAAAGGGAATTCAGGCGTTATCCCTCTTTCGGGGCGCCCGAGTGGTACATGTACTAACCTGATGGTGTTTCTCGAGCGCCCGGTCGTGTGGGTGGTGTACGCGCCAGTAGGAATGGTTGATATCGTGGTGTGTTTTCCTTGCCTTAGATTTTGTGGTGCTCCGATGAGACGTTTGGAGGTGACATTCCTTTTGACTTCTCTTCGGGAACCGGTGAAATAAATGCTAGCCGTCGCATTTAATGCTAGCGTGCCCTTGCATTGAGTGCTGATGTTGTGATGATTGCTCGGAGGGCCGACGTCACACGCGTGGGAGCGTGGGAGTGGGGCATGGGCGCCACGTGTCGAACTGTTGGAGACCAAGCTAGGGTTCGAAATCGAGGCGGGAAGTGGAAGAGTTGGCGCGGTTACTGAGGAGGGCAAGTAAACCACCCGGGCCATGCGTCACGATCCGACGGTGGACACGCGAAAAACGGACGACTGGCGTTCGTTCGCGTATCCCGTTCGAGCAGTATAAATAGGGCTTCCCTTGCTTCCGTCTTCTTCATCGCTTTCATAACATACCGAAATTCTGTCGGAATTACCTTGCGACCTGCATCCGTTTTAAGCTCTTCTCTGTGTTCGTGTCCTCGGTTACCGGAATACCTGTTCAACGTGAAAGACTTAGTCCACAAACTAAATCTGGTGAGGCTCTTGTCCCTGGTTGTGTTTTTTTGTTGTTTTTTTTTCCTGTGGTCTGCGTTTTTCTGGGTTTTTGAACTAAAGGATAGGGTGTGTTCTTGGGTGGGGTGTGTGTGATCTGTTTGTAGGGGATTCTTTGTGGGTTTTGGTGTTTCTGTGTGGGGAAGGATTTTTTGCTAAGTGTTGGTTGTGTGCATGCGTTCGTCTTTAGGATGGAGCCAATAGAGATACCAAGCGATCAGTCACGTGAGCGGATCTACATTCCGGGGTTGGGGTAGATTAGTTGTGGGTCGGGCGGGTCGAGTACGTAGAGTACGTCGTCGTACGAGTCTGTTTTGAGTGTCCCGCCCCTGCAATGTATTTTGCCTGATACCTCTCCCGTGCAGTCAATGGAAGCTAGGCAAGCGTGCGTTAATGTGGGATTGGAGAGCTCGTCTGGATCGTCGGGCGGGCACTCGGGTGGTTCGAATCCCTGGGGTGAGGAGAGGGCGGAGGGAGGAGATTCGCTTCCTCGACTTGTGGGAGGTGGGCCCGTCCACTGGGTGTTTCCTGATGGGACGCCCGTCCAGGAGCCTGAGCGTGCGCCATCCGTCTCGGAAATGGCCAGGTGGGCGAGGGAGTACCATATCCCGGGCTCTGTGGAGCTGCGAATGCCTGGCGGGGGCGACACGTTTACCCGCCCGCCGCCCAGCCATGTGTGCCTGAGCGAGTTCCATCTCAAGGCAGGGATCAAGTTGCCACTGCACCGGTTCTTTCAGTATATGCTGGCGCTGCTGAAGATCTCGCTTGGTTAATGCGGACCCACGCTCACCCGCACGCTCGTGGCCATGTTCAACATCTTTCGGGTGAGCGGCCTGGACCAGCCCACGCGGGCGGAGTTCCTTCACTTCTTCGGTCTTTGTTACTCTACGCGCAAGGGGGACTGGGGGACCATCACCGTGGAGCCCTGCGTGAAGTGGTGGTTGACAGATCAGCCGAGTTCTTCCACCTCCTGGCGTAAGATCAACTGCCTGGTAGGTGGTGATTGGGAGTTGGGTTCCTTCTCGGAAGAGTATGCTACCAACGCCCACCTGATTGATCGAGTCCCCCAAGCCTTCCATCCCCTTGATACGAACGAGTACCCGATGACGCCTACTGAAGAGGCCCGGGTCAACCGTCTGAGGTTTGTTTTTGACCCAGCGCCCGAGGCAAGATCGTTCTTCGCCGCCTGCCATTAGGATCTCATCGAGCAGACGCACCTTGCTGAGTTGCCTCGTACGTGGGCCTTGTAGTTCTTTGTCTAGGAGTAGGAGTAGATTTGACCAGTTGTTCGTCTGTCGCTAACCTTCCGTTAGTTGTTTTTGTAGTTAAGAAGAAGATGTCTGGCAAGAATGTTGCTGCGGATGATGTGGCCAAGCGCCGCTTGATCGCCCTTCGAGAAACTGCCGGCAAGGTTCGAAAGGTGGTTGATGACGGACGAGGTGGTCTGGTGTTGGAGGAGACCATGGAGCCCAAGATCCCCATTCCTGACGTGGCTGACTTCGCTCCTGCCATCCCGGCGGGTGCCCCTCGCCCGCTGCCAAGCCATGCTGGTGGTTAAAGGGCGCATGCCAAGGCTGATCGTGCTGAACAGCACCGGGAGAAGCGCCAGGAGAGTCGCGACCAGCGCCGGCAGGACCGGGACGATCAGCGGGACAGGCGAGAGACATCTCGCACGCCCCACACAGTTGCTCATTCTTCTCCTACGCCCCAATCGTCTGCTCGTGCCCCCCCCGACGCCCCAAGCGTCCGTCCGTCTTTCCAGCCCCCCACGGGTATCGGAGCAGGGAGGAGCCAGTGGGCCTTCTTTGATGCGTCCCCGGACGGATAATCCGGCCGTCAATCCGTCCGCCGAGCCGTCCGATCCGTTCGCCTTCTACACGCCGTTGATGCGGTCCATCGACCTGAGCGTGAAGGCTGTTGATGTGATGGCGCCGGAGGTGGCGCAGAGTAATAGGGATGATATGGATAAGGCCTTCAATCTCTGCATGGTGCTGCAATGCAAGATGTACCTGGCGCGCGAGCGCTTCGCCAACAGGCGCTGTGCAGAGGAGGCGCAGGCGGAGATTAGCAAGCTCGCCGATGCCTGTAAGAGGTATGAGTATGAGCTGGGCAAGTATGAGCAGTTGGCGGGTCGCCTGCGTCAAGAAGCCTGGGCGGCGACGGAAAAAGGCCAGGAGGCGAGTGAACGGGAGGCGCTGCTCAAGGCCGAACGTGATACAGCCATTGCTGCCCTGGAAGAGGGAAAAGCCTTGGCGGACAACCGGGTGGCGGAGGTGGAGTCCCGCCTGATGACTGAGGCGCAAGCCCAAGTTGAGAGGGCGCGGGCGGAGGCGGTTGCTGACTTCAAGAATTCTTTGGAGTTTAAGGAGTTGGTGCATGCTGAGGCCGATGTTCAAGTCGCCCAGTTCCAGGAGATGGTAGCGCCTTTTCTGAAGATGGAGGAGTATGATGCTTTCCTGGCGGAGCAGGCGGGGCTGACGGGCGGGCGCGGAGTAGAGTAGCTTTTCTTTTCCTTCTTTTTTGTAATAGAGCAGGTCTTTTGTAATCGGGCCTTTGTGCCTTTGATTGTCGCTGAGCGTTTTTTTTTTGTAACCTGGCGAATGAATGAAATTCCTTTTTCTGTCCGTTTGTGTGCCTTGTCCCCTTTTTTGTTGAATTTTTGTTTGGCATCCTTTGAGTAACTTGTGCGGGCGCGCGTTTTCCTTTTACATCTTTGCGAGTAGCCTATCCCCAGTCCCCCGAGTATGTGGGCGGGCGGGGTAAGGACAAACAAACGCAACAGTGGTCATACTTCACGAAAGTACAGAGTAGGACCTAATGAAGGTACTTCCTTAAGTGCTGGATGTTCCATGGGTGGCGTAGTCGTTGACCCTGCATGTCCCTTAGGTAGAAAGTGCTGTCGCTTATCACCTGGTCAACGACGTACGGGCCTTCCCATAACGGGCGGAGTGCATTCACCTTCTGTTGGATCGCCTTCATCACCCAGTCCCCCAGTTGGATTGGGCGAGCCCGTATGCGCTGATTGTATAACTGGGCGATCCTCTGTTTATTCGCGGCGTTGTGCAGGTGCGCCATGTCTCTTCGTTCCTCCAGCAGATCATTGTTGAGCCTCAGCCCCTCACTGTTCGTGCGCGGATCGTACCCCTCGATTCGTGGGCTCTGATGGGTAATTTCCAGGGGTAGCACGGCCTCCGTTCCGAACGTCAGGCTAAAAGGGGTCTCGCATGTGGCTGCATTGGCTGTCGTTCGGATGGACCACAGAATTTCTGGAATGATCTCGGGCCAGCGCCCGTAACCCGCATCCCCAGGTTCGATATCTTCAATTTTTCTCTTGATCCCAGACTTGATGATTTTGTTCGCTGCTTCCACTTGTCCGTTCGTCTGGGGGTGCGCTGGTGATGCGAAGATGAGGTCTGTTCCCTGACGTTTGCAGAAGGCTATAAGTCTGGGGTTGTTGAATTGTGGCCCGTTGTCTGTGATGATGCTGATCGGCGTCCCATAGCGACAGAAAAGGAAGCGCCAGAGGAAGCGTTCTACCTTCTCTGTGGTGATCTTTGCCATGGGTTGGGCTTCGATGAACTTCGTGTGGTAATCGATGATGACGATCAGATATTTGTACTGCCCCTTTGACTTTGGAAGCTCTCCGATCAGGTCCAGTCCCCACTGCGCGAATGGAACGGGCGACAGGAGGATGGACAGTGGGACGGCGGGCGCGTGGTGGTGATGTGCGTGAAACTGACACTGGTGACACTTGTTCGTCAGTGCCGTGGCGTCTGCATGGATGGTGGGCCACCAGAAGCCATGCCGAAGGGCCTTGTGCGCGATTGACCTGGCGCCCGCATGATGGCTGCACGTGCCCGAGTGGATCTCCTTTAGGATCGAGATGCCCTTCGTCGGAGTGACGCACTTGAGGCTGGCCCAAGTCCTCCCTTGTCGATAAAGTGTCCCATCCCGTACGCTGAAGTTGGCCGCCCGTGCGACGATGGTCCTGGCCTCTCGCTTATCCCCTGGCAGCTCTCCCTTGGTTTTATAGGCAATGAGCACATCCATGTAACTATGCTCGTGTGGTTCGATTTCCAGGACCTACTCCACTCTTGAGATGCTTGGTCGTCGCAGTACTTCGACGATGCGCTGCTCTGGCCCCGTGTGTACGCGCGCCGTGGCCGGTCGGGCCAATTTGTCTGCCTTCGCGTTGAATCCTCGGCAAATATGGTTGATGTTGACGTACTGGAACCCCTTGATCAGCGCCTGCACATGTTTTAGATAGGCGATCATGGACTCCTCCTTTGCCTGGAATTCTCCTCCGACCTGGCTCACCACCAACTGTGAGTCGCTGAATATGTTGAGGTCGGGCGCCTCTGAATTCTTGGCCAATTGTAGGCCTGCGATGAGCGCTTCGTACTCGGCCTCGTTATTGGTCGCCTTGAATTCGAACTTGAGGGCGTACTCCGCGTTTACCCCTCCTGACCCGGTTAAGATTATGCCGGCGCCGCTCACCTTCTTCGTGCAGGAGCCGTCGACGTAGAGGTTCCACTCCGACACCGGTCGCTCCTTGACCTCCGGTTTGTCGGACGCTTCTACCGTCGGACCATCGGGCGCTTGGGCCGGTGCCCCCTCTGCCTCCGTGTATTCGGCGATGAAGTCCGCCACGGCCTGCCCCTTGATTGCCGTGCGGGGTTTGTACTCAAGGTCGAATTCACTAAGTTCGATGGCCCATTTCGCCAGGCGGCCACTATGATCGGGCGATTGGAGTATCTGGCGCAAGGGTATGTTGGTGAGGATGTGGATGCTGTGCGCCTGGAAGTATGGCCTCAACCGTCGGGCAGCGGTTACGAGTGCGAGCGCCATCTTCTCGATTGTCGGATATCGTGTCTCAGCATCTGTCATGCCCTTCCCTGAGAAGAAGACGGGAAACTCCGTGTAGTCCTCTCTGCGGACGAGGGTAGAACTGACGGCGGTGAGGGAAGCAGCCAAGTAGAGGTACAGGACTTCCCCTCGGACGGGCCTGGAGAGGAGCGGAACGGATGCCAAGTATTCCTTGATCTGAAGGAAAGATTCCTCACACTCGAGCGTCCACACAACCTCGTGTTTGTTCGTGGTTCTTAGGGCTTTGAAGAACGGGGCACACCTGTCCAAGTAGCGTGAGATGAAACGGTTAAGGGAAGCGAGCTTGCCGGTGAGGCTCTGCAGGTCCACCCTCCTAACGGGCGGCTTCATGTCAATGATTGCCTTGACTTTGGCTGGCGCGGCTTCGATTCCCCGCTGGCTGACAATATACACCAGAAACTTGTTGTTGGTGACCCCGAAGGTTCACTTGGCGGGGTTTAGCCTCATGCCGTTCTTGATGAGGACGTCGAGCACAGTCCCCAAGTTCTGGACGTGGTCGACCGCCTGGACGCTCTTCACCAATATGTCGTCCACGTACACGTCTACGATATTGCCGATCAGGCCGTGAAACATCGTGTTCATGAGCCTCTGGTACGTGGAGCCGGCGTTCTTCAGCCCGAAAGGCATGACAACATAGCAATAAAGGCCCTTGTCCGTGACAAACGTTGTTGCCTCCTGGTCCGCGGGGTCCATGAAGATTTGGTTGTAGCCCGAGTAGGCGTCCATCATCGATAGGAGTTCGTGCCCTGCCGTTGCGTCCACCAGCTGATCGATCCTTGGTATCGGGAAGCTGTCCTTTGGGCACGCCTTGTTGAGATCACTATAATCGATGCATATTCTCCATTTCTTGTTGCTCTTCTGTACCATAACAGCGTTGGAAATCCACTTGGGATAGTCCACCTTCCGGATGAACCCGATGCCCAGTAATTGGTCATGGCCACCTTACGGGCATGGCTGCGTAATGCTCCGCTTTGTACGCTCGTCTCTTCTGCTTCACTACCCAGGCGCTGGTGCTGACGCTCAGTCGATGGGATATGATATTCGTGCCAATCCCGGGCATGTCTTTATACGACCAAGTGAACACCTCCTGCTTCTCCTTTAGTAGCGCGATCAGTCGCTCTGCTATCGCGGGAGCCAGCGATGCTCCGATCTGGACCGTTCTCTCCGGGTGTTCGGGGGATAGCTGAATCGTCCTCAGCTCTTCGCGCTCGGGGACGGGTGATACGGCCATCAGCCCATCGCGTGGATCGTCGGGTACTTCTGACCCTGGCGTGGGTTCCAGGGCGAGGACCTCATGCTTGTCTCGGGGTTTTGTTATCTCTTCGCCGGCGTATCCTCGGACATGTCCGACTCCGTGCTCGGTTGGGAATCGTCCCAAGAGCATGTACCCTGCGATGATCATCCTCAACCTGCAGATCCCTGGCCTCCCGAGTATGGCGTTGTAGGAGGAGGGGGTGTCCATGATGATGAAGTCCGTTCGGATCTTGCCGTGCGGGGAGTCGGGCGCGCCAATATCGACCCGGAGGCTATCGCTCCCAATTGGATACGATGTCTCGCCCGTGAAGCTGGCCACGCACTCGTGGTCCTGCGTCATCTTGCGTGCGGGCCTTCCGAACGCCTTGTATGCGTCGAAATAGATTACGTTGACAGACGCCCCATTGTCAACCAGCACCCTCTTCACAAGGAATTGGTCGATGATCGCGTCGATCACGAACGGTAGGGTGCTGTCCTTCGGGTTCTCCTCCTCGTCCCTCGCCGTGAAGCTAATGGTGGGCGCCCCCTCCTTCCTTCCTTGGGCGTTCTTCCCGCCCCGATCGCCAGCACTTCCCTGCCCGTGCGATCGGGCGGCGATGTTCTTTCCTTGCGCTTGCCTCCAGATATCGTATTGATGGTCCCACGGGTCCTGGCGCCCATCTGGCGTTGTCGTCCTTCCGCCCTGGGGGTGGTCTGGTCGCTCTTCCTCATATTCTCGAGGGCCCTCCTCAGCATGGGACAGTCGTTGGTGTGGTGGGCGGCGGCGTTGTGGTATTCGCACCAAATGCTCGGGATCCGGCCAACTGGGGCCATTGTTGCCGTTACGCCGCTCGGTGGTGGGAGCCGGCGTCGATGTAGGTGGAAAAGCTGTTCGGGCGACTGCCTGTCGATCGTGAAGACCTCCCTTCCCGCTGGTTGTTGGTGTGAAGCTGGCGGCAGATGGGCGTCCTGCTGCGCCGGTCCCCTCGGCCGGTTGTAGTGGTTGCCCCGGTGGTTGCGGACAAAGGGCTTCTGATTGTTCTGCCCCGGCGCGTCCCGGTACCTCTTGTATCCTTGGATTGGTGTCCCTCCGCCGTCCGAGGGTCGCCGAGGCTGAGCGTTCTCCTCCGGTCTGTTGGTGCTAGATTCGGAGGCGGACCCGTACACTCGCGTCTCTACTAACGCCTTCTGCACCACCAGGTCCATGATCTCGTCGTAGTCGAGAAGCTCCTTCCTTACTAGTTTCTCTACGAATGGAGTGGCGAGCAGGTTGTCCATCACGGCTACCTTGGCCACTCGCTTATCAAGGTCCCTGCACGTGCTTGCGAGCGTCCTCTATCGGTTGACGTAGCTCGACAGGCTCTCGTCCATCCCCTGACTGACCTTGAGGAGGATGCCCGTGGTGTTGTATTTCCCCTGGAGCCGATAGCGCTTCTGAAAGCTCTCCGCCAGCTCGAGGAACGAGTGGATGGATCCCGGCGGGATCTCGTAAAACCAGCTCCGTGCTTCCTCCGCCAGTGTCTCCTGAAACAGGAAACACAAGGTTGGGTCCGAGTACCGGGTTCCGTCCGTGGTGGACCGAAACTCGTCCACGTGCGCGCGTGGATCTTCGCTCCCGTCGAACTGAGTGATCTTCGTTATCTTCGCGTGGGGGTCCCTTCCCCTCTCCAGTATATGCGCCGAGAACGGACTGACCCGGGGGGCGAACGTTCTGCCCTGACCGGCCAGCTTGTCCTTACGCAGGCGCGAGACCTCCTCCGCCAGTGCCTCCATCCTCTGAAGGATCAGAGCGTTGTTCGTCGGGGGCGCCGACTCTTCCACGGGCGAGGGCGCTCGGGCCGCCTGGGCGTTGGTCCTGCCGAACAGGCGTTGCTCCTCGCTGGTGGTCTCCTGGGTCTCCTCGTGCTGCTCCATTTGCTGGCTGATGAGCGTGTCCAGTCGTTCCTCCAACCTCTGGCGGATTTGGTGCTCCTCTGCTCTCTCGAGCGCCGCCTCCCGTAGCTCCTGGACTAGGCTGCTGATGCTCCCCTCGCCGTCGTCCCTGTCGGTCGCCAGTACATTCCGCCCCTGCGAGTCTGGCGGCGTCTCCCCATCGGGCGTGTTGCTGCCGTTAGCCACCGGGTTGAGCATGTGGACCTTTGATTTTTGCAGTGTTTATACGAGGTTTGCAATTTGTAAGCTTCTCACAAACGGCGCCAGATGTTTCTACCGAATTACGCGCGGGGGCGTAACGGGGCAGAAGCAACACGAATACACTTCTCCTCCTCCTGGTGCGTCCGAACGGTGGGACTGTTCGGATGGACGGGCGCTCTCTTCTCCTTCGTGCGTGCGGGCTTACTCCTTCGGGCGGCGGATTCTTCTTGTCGGGCGTGTTGCTCTCTTCTGTCGGATGGTCGGATGGGCGGGTTCACGAGCGGCTGTTAGAAGAATACAACAACGAAATAGGCGGTCAGGGGTCGAGACGGGGTGGCCCGCCTTCAACGCTCTGATGCCTAAGTCAGATGATGTATTGGATATAACAGTCAATCGAACGTGCGAGTAGAGTGATATGAATCGAGTGAGTCATCTGGCTCTCGATGGGATGATCTTACCTGTAGTTAATGCCTTACCTATATAGGTGGTTGAGCTTGGTGCTTGGTGATGTTCTTCGATGTGGGACTGGTGTACTTGCTGGTGCATGATCCGCACATTCGGGCGTGCGCATGTCGGGCGCGTGTGCGCTCGGGTGGGGTGGGTCTGGCGAGTGAAGTTGGAGCCTCCTTGGTGGTCTTGCGTGTGGTGTGGTAGGTGTTGCTAATCTGCTCAACTGGATGAGTTTGTTAATCGTACAACCAATGATGCAATACTAACACCATGAACGTACAAACTGGAGAGACTACATCACAGACATCATCATATGCTATGCAGGTATATATATACTTTTTAATCCAAGTAACATGACTTTTATGAATATATCAGCATCATATAAGTAACATACTATTTGAATGTCTAACCCCTTAAATATACCAGGCTTTGTATATGAAGAATGCAACTCACAGTCTACATACTCTGCCACCACAAATGCATTTCATACCACCATTTCAATATGTCCAGGTACTGTCAAATAAGTTTGTCAACATATCTATTTGCATTAGTATGTCGCACCCATGCATGATCCATATGTGTATGTGTTTGGGACTTCAGACATACCAGCCACAATATTTAAGAGCCTACAATGCTACAACAATTGGTCATGACTCTACAATCAGTCATCAACAAGGATCTGCAACAAATGATCAACAAGCCAACAAGCTCCAATAAATGAGTGCACACATGAAAGAGAATCTAACAAGCACCAATGAGAGCAAACAAAGTATGATTGATGACATGAACACTACAATTCTGTAACTTGTTTGGAAACTTGAGGATTTGCTCCTTCTCTTTTGATTGTATTTTAAGTTAAAGTTGTCTGTTCAATTAGACATGGTATGATCAAGATACTTGTTATTTTTAACTAGTTATCATCAAGATTGATACTATTTGAATCAATTTGCTTTGAGCATTCACAAGGCTGAGTTTTCCGCCCAGGTCTTCTAAATTTATCAAATACTTTGTTAATAAGTTGTAGAGCTGCCCATACCTTATTTGTATTTTAATTTTCTATGAATTAATAAGTACCGCAGAAGCATAAATTTTGGTTAGAGTGTGAAGTATATATGCTTTAATAATCTCAGTCAGATTACGACTTTTGCCTAGGAATATCAGAAAATGGCATGGAAACTTTTCATTCATCTGGTTAGAGACTTAAGAGTATGAACCATCTTTTTATAGCATGGTTGCTATAGATATGGGATAAACTCTCTCCCGCTTGCGAAAGATATCGTTTTCGTAAAGTACTTGAGTTCAATTTTTTTTTCTTGAATAGAGGAGGAGCAAGCAAGCTTCTCCAGAGACTTCTTTAGCAAGCAGTAGGTGTTTGGTATTGTACCAAAGATTATTTTTTTTACAATAGAATAATCCAATTTTTCAGTTTTGATCGGCAGTAATTGAGTTAAGGTTGATGGTTTGAGTTGAAGTCAGGAGGTTAACGGGGTTAGTGGAGTATTAGAGAACGTTTGCTGAGTTAGATTGCCACTGACATGTGTCAAAAATTGAGAGGGAGACAGGGAAAGAGATGGGGTAAAGGGGACAAAAGATTTTCTCCCCAACCGGGCGGGTTCTGAGGTTGAGTTGGATCCAAACTAGATCTGAGTCGGTGCATCTTTATTTGCCTAGGTTTCTTATGAAAAGTTCCGAGTTTATCAATAAATCGACAAAGTATTTTGGACGGTGAAACTTAGGGGGGTGTATTGTATCTGGAATTAGTGGCAATTTTAAACAAGTCCATGGAATCTGAAAGTCCAAGTGTATTCAAAACAGATTTTTAATAGTCCATAAAAGTCTAGGTGTATTCAATTAGGATTTTAAAAAATCCATATGAAGTCCACCAAAGTCTAGCGGTATTCGATTAGGATTTTAAAAAATGAATAGAAGTTTTAGGGTATTCAAAATTTCATTCATATTTACGGAATTAGAATGTCAAAGAAATTTGTGGACTTTGTAGGGTTTAGTATAAATAGCAGACTTCAACAATTTGCCAGCTGCTAGGGCAAAGATTTTGAGCGTGGGAAAAGTCTATCAAAGTTCATCCTTCTGAGCGTGCAAAGAGGTTGGTTCCCATCATCTTGTTTTCTTGATTCTTCTCTATATTTGCCTAATTTCTTGTGGTATCAGAATTCTGGGTTATATGTTGGTTTTTGTTGTTGAACAAAATTTGGTCTCTTCTCGAAAGTTTGTACTGTTACATAAATCATTCTCCTGAGAAACACAATCCCAACCAAAAATTTAAAGCGAGAGAAAGAACAGAGCAAAAAAGCAAGAATCTTTGAGACGGGCAAGGTCTTCACTTCAAAACCCAAAAGAAGATATTGGTCGTAAATCGTCAAGATTCAGAGAATTAAGACATGGAAACCAGAGCTATTGTTCCGCCACAACCCAGAGGTATTCATCGATTTTGATCTCGTTTTTCATTTTCTATATGATAATTGTTATCTGGGTTTAGATTTGCTAATACAGTTGTTTAATTTTTGTGGGTTTTGTGTGTAATGTGTTCCAGGGTTTTTGGGGCTAAGTTAGTTTTGGGGTGATCCGATATGCTTCTTGATGGGATTTGTATGATTAGAACAACAAGTTGATTTAAAATGATGGGTCTTGTTTGTTATGAGTAGAACAAGTTGAATTGAACATTTGATTGTTGCTGGAATTGTGTACTTTATTCTTGCCCTGATTATTGATTGGGTAGGGTTTTTCATGTTAATAAGAACTAGAATGTTTCTTTGGATTTCTATTATCATTTGAGTTAGTTGTTAATCTTGTTCAGAAAATTTAGATAATTGGGTTTCTGGGCTTTAGCATTTCCAAGACTAAAACGCTTTTGATTCTTTTATAAATTTCCTGTTCACTTTTGTCGGAGTTATTTCGGATGGTTTTGTGGAAACTACTGAAGATTGAATTAGCTTGTACTTACTGAAGCTTGTTTTGACTTGAAGGAAATGGTAAAGTCCATGGAGAAGCACCGCAAAGGAACCAGCGAGCTCCTCTTGGAGACAGGACCAATTACGAGGCAGGCAAGATCGAGAATAAAGAGAAGCTCCAGGCTCGAATCACTCGTCGCATCACGAGGAGTTTTCAGGCCCAATTGTTGGCAAATGCGCAGAAGAACAATGTGGTAATAAGTCTTGGCAACTCTTTTTGTAGTGAAATTATTGGTTTTGAAATACGATTGTAACCGTTTATTGGATTTGTAGAACCAAGTGCTAGGGCATGGTGTCATCGACAAGGCAGCTAAGAATACAAAATGTGCCCCTGCGAAAAAGGATATTAAGAAGAAATTTGATGAAGATGTGATTGTGATAAGTTCTGATGAAGAAACGGAGAAGCCTGCTAATGATAATGTTAGCAAGCCAGTAAAAGGTTCGAGGAAAGATGTCAGGACTTTTACTTCAACACTATCAGCTCGAAGCAAGGTGTGGTTTAGCAGTTAATTCTTGTTATATTGTAGTTTAGACATGTTTTAAGAGATTTTTTTTAGTTCCTGTGTAAGGTTATTAATCGTTTGGTTTACTGCAGGCTATGGCTTGTGGAGTCAGTAACAAGATTAAAGAGCAGGTTATAGATTTTGATGCAGCTGATAGCAATGATGAATTGGCAGTTGTTGAATATGTTGATGAATTGTACAATTTCTACAAACATGAAGAGGTAGTTCTTTATTCTCTTCTCACTCGTACCTTTTCCCTGTTTAGGTTTTTCATATTGTACATTTTCTTACACTTGACAATTACTTATGTAGGATGACAGCCGAGTTGGAGATTACATGGACAAACAGTCGGATATCAATCCACAGATGAGGTCTATCCTCGTAGACTGGTTGATAGATGTCCACAGGAAGTTTGAACTGATGCCCGAGACATTGTACCTTACTGTCAATATAATGGATCGGTTCCTTTCATCGAGGATGGTAACTAGGAGGGAACTTCAGCTAGTTGGCATTAGTTCTATGGTGATAGCTTCAAAATATGAGGAAGTTTGGGCTCCACAGGTCTTTCACTCGTCCTGGCTTAGACATTATTCACATACACTGTATCCATTCAAACCTGTGGTTCTGAATGGGGTTATGTGATGCAGGTCAATGATTATGTGTGCTTATCAGACCGTGCATATATGGGCAATCAAATTCGTGTAATGGAGAAAGCAATCTTGGAGAAGTTGGGGTGGTATCTGACAGTTCCTACATCATATGTCTTTCTTGCTAGATACATTAAAGCATCCATTTCATCTGATAATGAGGTATTTGCTATGCTATGCAAGCATATCCATACATTTGTTGTGTTTCTTAGGTGAAGATTTGAGTGCTAACATTTTACTATATCTCTCAGATGAAGAATATGGTTTTCTATCTAGCCGAACTTGGACTGTTGGATTATCAAACAACCATTCAGTACTCCCCATCCATGATAGCTGCTGCTGCTGTCTATACAGCTCATTCTACCCTCAACAAGAAGCCTTTCTGGACTCAAACCTTGAAGCATCACACTGGCTACACTAAAGAACAGTTGAGGTAATAATCTGCTATGTATAACCAGCACTGCTCATTATGAGATTGAATTAGCTGTGACATAGAAATTGATGATTTTGTCTTTTGTGGTTCTTTATTATACAACAGGGAATGTGCCAAGGTCTTGGTTGGCTTTCTTTCAAAGGCTGCAGAAAGTGATCTCAAAGCTGTTTACCGAAAGTACTCAAAACCAGAATATGGTGCTGTTGCTCGACTCACACCAGCTAAAAGTGCCTAGGCCTCTTCATATAAGATTCTTCTGCATATTGGTTTACCTTTTGTAGACAATAGCTGCTCCCATTTGCTACTGTTGGTTCATGTAATATAGGGAGTGGATCAAGAAACCTATGTTCTATGGTTGTTAGTCTTGTTCAGTGTGTTTATTGGCTGTGTCTTTAGTGCGAGTAATATGGAGCGGTTGCTATATACTCTTTTGGAAGATGAGAGCCGGGACTGTTTTGCTGTCCAGCCTCATTCCTCAGTGATCTAGATTGTAATGTAACAATTGGGTACAAGTAGATTTTTCATCAATACAAGTCTTGTTTGGTGTCATCTGTGTTTTACATATTGTTCTATTCAATTGGCTTATACAGGTTTCCATATTCAGTTTGGTTTCAGAAGATGAAACCCAACAAGAATGTAAAAGGCCTACGTTTCCTAGAGCCTTCAGGAATACTTCAGATCATAAACTTGTGCAATTATCTGAATCGTTTTCACTTAATGATTAGTAATTTAACTTTGATTAAGTTAAAACAGATTTACCATAACTTCATAGCCTCGGAAACATCAAAACCTTCACAATGTCAGAACCAAATACAACTCTCCTACCTTATGTCCTCAAGAGCAGCAAAGGGATAACGCTAATCAATGGAGAATGAGTATTGCTAATCAAATGTGGGCAGAAGCTCAAGCAAACGCCAACAATGTAAACGATGCAGAAAGCAATCAACAAGAAGGAGAAGGATGATCATATCATTGTTGTTAAGGACGTCTGCTTTTCATGTTAAAGTTTTCATCAATGTTTTTTCATTCTCATGTTCGACCATGTACCTTTCAATTATTTTAATATATAACGTAAATTTCCCTTTGAAATCTGTATAAGTCGTTCATATAAAGTCTGTGAATTTTTATAAATCGTAAGAAAGTCTGTCGATGATTTTAGAAATGCTTAGAAGTCTGTGGACTATTTAGAAGTGTCTGTGGACTATTTAAAGAGTCTGTAGACTTTTCTAAAAGTCCATGGATTAAAAAAACTCTATAAAAATCCATAAAAATCCAGATACAATACACCCTCCTTAAGCGAATTCATGGTGAATCAAATTCACCCAATATTCCGCACGTACCAATTGGCGCGTATCCTCGCAATGCTTGTGGTCCCGCCAGGTCATCATAAAAATCTCCGTTTTCCGCAAAAAGGAGAACTCCGTATTTCCGTTAAGCAGTAACCGCTCCCGTCACGTCAATTCCGACCCTCACACCACCGATCCAGATGGAGACGCACCTCCCGGCATTTCCTGAAACTTGCAATAGAAATATCTGATTAACGACTCGGGGTTTTTGGATCTGTCCAAAACGAACTGCGTTGGATTCGCGGCGGCGAAAGAGCCTGAGGGAGGCGGAGGATAAGAAGAAGAAGAAGAAGAGGTCCAACAACAAGAAGAACAAGCCCACCGACGATGTCCTGGTCACCGAGAACGGCCAAGTTTCATCGCCTGCCGCTGCCGCCGATACTAATTCCGACGGCGTTCAGGTCTCCGAGAATGGACACGCCGCCGAGACCAATGGTGTCAAACCTGTGCAATATGTAGATGCGGTGGAAATCTGACCAAAAGCATGGCAGGTGTCAGATTTGGAGCATTCCAAGACTAATCTTGTACAAGAAAACCAACAGGATTGCACAAATTCATCTAGCCTGGAGTTGCAAATTAAGGATCTTAAGAGTGTTTCTTCTACTTGCTCATCAGTTGAAGTTGCTAAGGTTTGCTTCATTTTGCACCAGATGGCCACAATTATCAGTTGAAGTTGCGAAGGTCTAGAAGGCCGCCTAGGCGCCAGAAGGTGAGCAACCTTGGAGACTTAGGCGGTGGCGTGGACATGTCTACATCAGGCCAGAAGCTTGATTCCTCAGAAGTTGTGCTAGCTGCTCAAAGCAGAGATGTATAGTAACAGTGACGTGTATTCCCAGCAGGCTGCTTCAGTGCATTGTAATGGGAATGTAGATTTTCAGAATCCTACATCAGTTTCAGGTTCGTCCGTATCCTATGAAACCAGTGAAAGTGAAATTGTTCAAATTCCTTTGGACGGCTATGACGTCCGGGATTTAGAGTTGCAGTCTACCGAGAATGATACAAGAGAAGCTGTCTCAATTGTAGGTGCTCCCTTGATTGGTGCACCTTTCCGTTTAGTGTCGTTTGTTGCTAGATATGTTAGCGGTGCTGACTTGGTTGAAAAAAATTAGTACGAACTCCAGTTTTAGCAATCTACATTTCCCTCAACAGGGGAATAACTGACCCGTATTCTGTTACAAGTACGAAATCTATTCTTTCCCAGATCAAAGCGGGCCTTTTAGTCTCCCGCATTGATAATATATATCGAAAGAACAACTTGAGGAAAGACTCGTCTGAGTGGTATAGTTGATTTCATCTCTTTGCTTTTGGACTTCGAATTACACTTAAAATTTTCCAGAGAAATTTTCAGAAGTGTGGGGCAAAGATGCCCCTGTAGAATTTGGTCCTTTTAATTCCATACTCAGAGCTTTATGACTTAAACAGTTGAGTCGAATTACCATCATGTTCAAAACAGTACATATGCGGACACACACACTTCCACAAAGCTATTTGCTTTAGAATCATAGTTGTTTGGAAAACTTCGCTTAGAAAATAACTAAACACTAAGCTTTTACAGTAGAGGCTATACAAAGAATCACAAATGGGGCATATATATGACAATTAGAAGAGAAGCCATGAATGCTTGGCCTGTGCATGCCAGGCAACAAGTTTAAATCTTTAGGACACAAGTTTCAGGATAGGGAGCCCCGGGAAGTCATGGAGTCCGAGTATTTGAGCTCTTGGACTTGTTGTCGTCTGATGATGGTCGGTTCTCAGAGTCTGGTGGCCTGATATCTTCTATCATTTTAACAACTTCCTCCATAGTAGGCCTCAGGTCCGGTACAGTTGCCACACATGCCATTGCTATTTGAAGCATCTGTACCAACTCTTCTTCAATATTGTGATACCTCATGAGCTCTACATCAAACACCTCTGCAGTCCATTCCTCTCGGACAACAGACTGTACCCACCTCGGAAGATCAACAACCTCATCACGTCCTGGTGACTGACCTGGTACTTTACCTGTCAGCATTTCCAGGAGCAGGACACCAAAACTATAAACATCGGACTTTTGGAATGATTTTCGAGCTTCAATCACCTCAGGAGCTCGATAACCCACACTTCTAGAAGGTATAGCTACCAAGTTCATAAGAGGAGTTAGGCCAAAATCTGAAATACAGCCATTGAGATCCTGGGTGATGAGGATGTTAGAGGATTTGATGTTGCCATGGATGTACTTCCCTCCACCAGAAGAGTGGATATGAGCAAGGCCTTTTGCACTTCCAAGGGCAATCTTCAGTCTAGTTTCCCAGTCTGGTCCATTTACACTTTCTCTGTTTCCTATGAAATTAAGAGACAGAAAATCAAGAGGGAATTCATACTTTAGATTTCCCACTAGAAGTAAAATCAGTATCCTAAGTATCTACATATTAGCTAGATTGCAGGCTAGTGAAATACATGTACAGTAGACAGTGCCCAGTTGATGTTAAAAGTTATAAGTTTGAGAAAGAGTGAGAGCATGAAGATGGAGCATACCATGCAATAAAGCGGCAAAACTACCAGCTGCAATGTAGTCATAAACCAGAAGCTTCTCATCTTTGGAGTAGTAATAAGCACGAAGAGGCACAACATTTGAGTGTTGACTAATTCTCCCGGCATTCTCCATTAGCTGTTCAAATTCTCTTTTTCCCACTACTACTTCTTTCATTCTCTTCACAACCACTGTCGTCCCCTCCTCCAAGATGGCCTTGTAAGTAGTGCCATAACTCCCCTTTCCTAGCACTTCAGCCGACGCTCTTAGTAAATCTTCAAGATCAAAATTATAAGAACTGCCTTCGAAGAAAACCAGCTTGTTCTTCTCAGCCTCTTGCACTCCACTTCCAAAGTCTTCTTTTGGCTGATCAGTCCGTCCACTTTTTGTTTTCACTGCAGCACCGTCTTTGTTGTTTTTTCTCTTCGAACAGCATAGCACCATCACTAGAGCCGAGAGAAACAACACTGCGAAAGCCCCACATGCAATGGCAACGATAGCCCCTGTACTCAATTTTCTCTTAGATTCTTTTCCTGGTGAGGAGGGGACTATTGAGCCAGGTGGACTGGGGGATGGAGAAGGTGAGGGAGTGATTGAAGGGCACTGTTTTAATGGCGGTCCACATAACAAGTTTCCTTCAAAGGAAGAAGTGGGGAATCGTTCAAGGGGAGGAGGAATGGAACCATTAAGGTGGTTGTAGCTCAAGTCCAAATGCATAAGCCTTGGAATGTTGATATCAGGAACAGGGCCACTGAGGGAGTTGTTCCTGAGGTTCAGTCCGTTGAGATGGGTTGCATTTTGGATTGTGGCTGGAATGTTGCCGGTGAGGGAGTTGAAAGACAATTCAAGGATGGTGAGATTGAGAGGCAGAGAAGAGGGAATACTACCTGTAAAGTTGTTGTTTTGAAAGTATATATAGCGTAAGGATGGAAGGGAGAAAATGTCAGATGGAAGATTCCCACTAAGGCGATTAGACCGGAGACTGAGGATCATAAGGGCATCCAGCTTGCCAAGAGTGTTTGGTGGAATTGGACCATAGAGTCCAACTCCGGGGAGACGAACAGCAAATACACGCGTGCCATCCACAGTACAAATGATGCCGACCCAAGAATCGCAGATTGGCGTACCAGAGTCCCAGTTAACTTTTCGGCCATGAGGAACAACTGAAATGAAGTCAAGAAGTGCTTGTTTGTCTGAACTAAGATCAGCTACTGCTTGGCAAAGGAAACAGACAAGCACCGTTGCACAAACCAAATGAGGCTTCATCTATTGTTGTTTGATGAAAGATCAGCTAACGACGCAGTCTATGAGAGTGATGTTATTAGAAGCATTTGTTCGTGACCTACAAAATAATAGAATGTTTAAGAATGTGGCTCTTGGTCATGATTGCAGCCTAGAAGTAGTGAGCAAATGTGGCTAAACATATAGAGGCAATGGAGAATAGTATTGCATGCTCGACTGTATGTACAAGCTAACAATTATAATTACAAGCTTCCTATGGAAAACAGAAAGTCCTAGTATGCGTTAAAGATAAGCCAAGATTCAACTCTTTAGAACTGTCAAGAAAGCATTTTACTTGATCTAATCTACAAGACAAAACCAAATCACTAGAAACAAATCTTCCTACTAAAAAAATAGAAATATCAAAGGCAAAAGCATAATTCTTTCTCCACTAAAGAGAAAGTAAAAGGCTCTAAAGCAATGCCATACATGTTGCTGAAAGCATCCCTTTTCCAGCTTTTCTTAAATTTATCCTTAATGGCCCAGATAAGTCCCCACTAAAATTGTTCATCATCCACTACCAGGAAGAAAAAAAATAATCAAACTTGCTCACATGCAAAGTAAGTTAGAATATAAGTGCTTGGATCTAAAGCCATTACTAAATTAATCATGCATCTACCAAAAGAACCAAATCTTCATTTCTAAGAATTCAATTGCATAATTGATCCCATTCGTTGACTTGCATATTAACAGTTCATACAATTTGACAATGTGAAGTGAAGCAAATAAATTAATTTCTGAAATTTCATCAACAAATAAGCTCAGAAATTTGGGTCTCCAGAATCTCAAAACCCAAACTTGAAACAGAAGCAATGCAGATCAAAATGCTTAAGAAATAACCTGAGGGCAGCGGAGAGCTAGCGACCATCACCGAGCGAACTCCGGCAACAAAATCTGGAAGAGAAGCTCGGAATGTCTGAGAGAGAGAGAGAGAGAGAGAGAGAGAGAGAGAGAGAGAGAGAGAAAGTGAGACTGAGAGTGAGACTGAGAGTGAATGAGTGAGTGAGTGTTAAATGGTTTAGGTGAGCTTTAACGGCATTTCTTAACAAACACGCAGCTAAACAAAAGATTGAAAAAGAGTACTAGAACATAAAACAAAAGTAGCTACCTTGAAGAAGATTCGAAAGCACCACAAGAACAAGTACCTTCTTCACTCTTAGACTCACTCACTGTCTCACATAGAGAGAGAGAGAGAGAGAGAGAGAGAGAATTTAGAGGTCCAACGACTCAAGTGAGTGAGTGAGTTTAATGGGCAATTAGTTTAAGCTTCACCGTGAAGCCAACGGAGTGTGTGTTTTGTTTTTTAGACGCAGATCTCAATGATGGCTGCTCCTTCTTCTTCTTCTTCTTCTTCTTTTTCTCCAGTGCAGTGCAATGTCTCTCTTTCTCTCTCTGTTTAGAACTTGATTGATTGAGGTTGAAGTTATAGGTAGGAGGGTCTGCAAATCGAAAGCGAAGGGGTCAGCATATTAAGCTTCCCCTATTTATTTGCTAATTTTGAATTTACTTGGTTTTTAGTTGTTTTTACCCTTTCTCCATTAAACGCTTGACGGTTCATTTGGATTTTACCGTTGGAGAAATTTAATTACCAACGTCTCCAAAATTAAAGGCCAGTCTTCCTCTTTTGTTCTTTCTCTTCTGTAAAAATGTCTCGACTCCAAAGCTACAAGTATTGGCTGACCCAAATTTGTCCAACGATGGGATTATATATTCTAAAGGATAGCACAGGATTATGGACATCAGAGATACTTGTTTTCACTTTTTCCGAAATAATGTGCTTTAGGGCATTTACTATGGGATCGATGGAAACAAAAGAAAAGCCAAGCTAGTTAGTTTTAACAAAAATTCACGTGATGGAGCTTCCAAATTCTAAAGGGAGCCTATTATTAGCCAACAATGAATGAATGCATGGTCCATACCATATTTCCGTTGCTTTGTTGAACGGAGAAAGTGGGTTTTCACAAAACCAACCGATGTGCACTAAAAGAAGATGAGTGAATTACACACCATATTTGTCAAGAAGAAGAAGAATAGGTGAATGGTGTATTTATAGCTTTTAATTGGCAAGGCCCAAGTGTTTCCATTACGTGATCGAGGTGTTCCACTTGTATGTTATTATCTTCTATATTCGCGAGCAAGCAATCGAGTACAATTAGAAGATTGGTTAAAGTGGTGGAATGAGATTTACCCTGTATTAATTAGTTCGCCATTACCATTCACATGATTCAATAATGGTTAAAACATCTCTAACTAATCTTGTAAAAATTCTCTATTATACAAAACAAAAACATAAAAATTTTAAAATAAAATGACTCTAACTCCCATAAATGATTCTCTAAAATTTAATTATTTTCTCTATAATTTAATGATTCTAATACAAATTATCTATTTTTTATTAAGTTTGTATTTAATAAAACTATGAGGTGCATTACAGAGAGAATGATAAATATAGAGAAAAGATGGAGAAAGAGAAAGAAAACATGAGATTAAAGTAACTTCAACAGCTTTTCCATAATTTTTGTAAAATAAAGAAGCAAATGTCGAAATCTCTAAAAAAAATTATGGTTCAACTCCAACAGATTCCCTATTTTACATATTTATACATTTATTACATCTTTTTTATTATAACAATAAAATATTCTTTTTTTATTGAGACTTGCAAAAAGATGCTTGAGAGAGGTTTGCGAGACATTGAGACTCGCGGAATATTAATGATAGTCCATTCTCCAAATTTTTTGAAGGTTGCTGTAAATTTGGAAAATATTTTGTTCTCTCATACATTTCTTTATTTGGGGGAATGAGATGAGGAAGTTATTGGAGTGAAAAATGCTCAATATTCTCTAAAATTTTGTTTTTTCTCTATTTTTGGGAAGCTGTTGGAATTGCTCTTAGCATTAAATTTTAGAGATTTTGAGTGAGATATAGAGATTTTAGTTTTTCTATAGATTTATAGTTTTTTTATTCTCTCTCTTAGAGTTTCTATAAGATATAGATTAGTTTACGAGAGGTATTGGAGCAAAAAACATTCAACTTTTCTTGAAATTAGCCAAATTCTCTATTATACAAGAGATGTTGCAGATGCTCTTATGTTAATGAAGTAATCGGTTGAGATTTGACTCATAAGTCAAGTTAATGTGATCTTATTTAGAACAACTAAGCTTGTTTATCAATCAAAATTTTATTATTACATATTATACCACCGACACAGTTATGAAACAAATGAGCAAATTCACCGAACAAAGGGGGGACAGAAAGTAACCACTAACCAAGTGCAGTGTGTCGAGATGGCTTTTGCGCTCTCTTACCCTAAGTAGATATTGGCGGTGGCAACGTCGATCTTGCCATGGCGATTTTTGATCAAGATGGTTGGGTCCTTCGATTCAGCTTCATGGATGTTCTCTCAGGGAGTCGCACCCCCTCTGCTCACTCTAGGGAGGCCTTTATGCTTCCTTATCTTCGGAGGCCTCTAGCGAAGTTTGGTGAGCTCTCCTCTCCGTCAAGGTATGCGAGCAGTATATCGGTAATCAGCGACCACCAAGAGCTCGTCTAAAGGCATGGCGGTCTGTTGCGACGAGTGCGCAGCAAGTTATGATAGTGATCCCGTCTTTGTCCAAGCAGGTGTTGCGTCAGGATGTGGCTGAGTTGCCATGTCAACTTATCAATGTCATGAGATTATAATGGAATCTAGTTCAGCGTCGACGTCATGGTGGCGGTTGTCGGCAGGTGGTAGGAGATATTATCTAGGTAACGAAGAGGAAAAAAGAAAGCTTGATTACTTGTTCCTTGATTCAGGAAAAGCCAATCCAGAAGTTACAAAATATAGGAATCATAGTTCCTAATGGTGCCAAATAACTCTTGGACCACATTACAAGGGTTGTACACTAAACAGTTGCTACTACCAAGGACCAGGCCCAAAGATAACTACTAGGCTGGGTATTATAATAGAGAAGATGGAGCTACTGTAATTAGGGTTGGGTAAGTGATCCCATCAAATACTCCTCTCCTCGAGAAGCAGCCTGTCCTCAGGCGTTGAAATTCAAAAAATGGGCCTTGATGTCATGGGCCTCTTCCCATGTAGCATCCTCAATTGGAAGCTCATCCCACTGGATTAACCACTTTGTGACGATGTGTTACTTCTTCTTCTCAACAGTCAAATCCAAAACACGAAGTAGCTTCCACAAGACAACGCCATCATCATCAAATTAGGGAATGGTTTGGGAAACTGGTTCAGTGTCTCTGATCCTCTTCTTGAGCAAGGAAACGTGAAAAGTGGGATATAGGTTACAAGCCGGCGGCAGACGCAAACGATAGGCGAAAAATCCAATTATCTCCTCGATCTAGAATGGACCGTAGAATTTGGGGGGCAACTTCAAATAGGTGCACTTCATAAGTGATTTCTGCCGGTACGATTGTAATTTCATAAACACCTGATCTCTGATCTCAAATTCCTATTCCATTTTGTCTTTAGTTTGCTTCATCCTGTTTTGGACCAGCTCAAGGTTGTGCTTAAGGGATTCGAGAACCTCATCAGTCGCATGAACCGTGGCTGGTAGTGGGGGATCTTCGATAGAGGAATGCCATTGACAGCTTGAAAAGGCGTCATTTGGATGATGGAGTGGTAAGTGGTATTGTACCACCACTCAGCCTAGTGGAGGTACGAGCACCAAGAGTCTGGTTTGTTCGCTACAAAGCAGCGAAGGTAATGCTCAATCGAGCGATTGACCACCTCTGTTTGGCTGTCTGATTAGGGGTAGTATGCCGAGCTCTTACAAAGCTGCATATTCTAAAATTTGAAGAAGGATTTCCAAAAGTGACTCAAGAATATGGGATCTCGATCTAAGACAATTGACTTAGGCATTCTGAGCAATTTGAAGACCTTCTTCATGAAGACTTCGGCGATCGAGGAAGTAGTGTATGGATGAGAGATGGTAATGAAGTGTTCCATCTTTGACGGCCTATCAACCACCACAAAATGGAGTTTTTGTCCAAGGAATTCGGCAATTCGGTGATGAAATCCATGGAGATGTCCGTCCAAACCGTGTCCGGGATCAGAAGTGACTGTAGAAGGCCTGGAGGATGGATGGACTCGTACGATTAATGTTGGCATTGTTCGCAGGCAGTGATAAATCTCTTGACATCCTTTCTCATGCCCGGCCATGCAAAGTTGCGAGAGAGGCGGAAAAGGGTACGCAGAAAACCTAAATGACCAGCCTCCAACGAAGCATGGAACTCTTGTAATATCTTGGCCCTCCATTCACTAGATTCAGGTATATACAATATGTTTTTGTATAGTAATTGATCAATCTTAATTGTGAATCCCTTTCTAGTTGGTTTGTCATGAATGAGAGCCTCTCTAATCTTTTGAGCCTCTGGATCTCTGGAACATGCTTGAATTATTTGAGGAACGACAGATTGCACATATATAGTTCAAGGCGGCGAGAAAGGGTATCCGAAATCGTGTTGAGGTGGCCGGCTCTGTATTGAATGAGGTAATTGAATCCCAACATCTTGGACAACCATTTTTTTGGGTTGGGGTTGAAATCTTCTAATTCAACATGTGTTTTAGGGTCTTGTGATTTGTGAGAATGATGAATTTGTTACCCAATAGGTACTGGCGCCATTTCTCCACAGCAAATATGATTGTCAACATCTCCTTCTCATATACGGAGAGTTCTTGGTTATGGATGGACAAGACCAGACTGAGAAAAGCAATGGGATGCCGCTGTTGGGACAACACAACACCAATTCAGACACCACTCACATCCGTTTCGACAATGAAAGGTTGGGTGAAGTTCGACAATGCCAAAACCAGAGCTGAGGTGAGAACTTGCTTGAGTTTCACCAAGGCTTCCTCTATCTTTGGATTCCATTTGAAGCTGTAAAGTTTTAGTAGGTCGGTCAATGGTTTAGCCAAGAGCCTAAAATGGTGCACAAATCTTTTGTAGTACCCTGCCAGGACCAAAAAACTCTTAAGGCCTTTAACTGTTGTAGGCTTGGCCCATGACTGAATACATTCAATTTTTCCTGAGTCCACCGAGACTCCCTAGGTCGAAACTACGTGCCTCAAATAGTGTACACTTGTTTGAGAAAAATCACACTTTGATTGCTTCATAAATAGATGATTAGCTTGCAACAATTTAAACACTTCTTCAAGATGAGTAAGGTGAGTTGATAAATCTGGACTAAACACTAGAATATCTTTGAAAAATACCAACACGAACTTATGAAGTATTGGTTTAAAAACGGAATCCATCAAAGCTTGAAATGTAGAGGGAGCATTAGAGAACCCAAAAGGCATTACCACAAATTCACAGTGAACCTGCTCGTGAGTCCAGAATGTCGTTTTCTTGATGTCCTCCGGGTGCATCCAGATTTGATGGTATCCCACACGCAAATCAAGTTTAGATTAAAAATTTGACCCATGAATCCAACAATTCATCCACTACCAAAATTTCTTTGTTAGAAGATGAACCAAATCCGTTGCCTAACAAAGGTTTTCCGTTGCCTAAATTGCTTAGACAACGCATATTATGTTGACTAAGCGATGTCGCGAAGCTGGTTAGGCAACGAAAATTAAAAAATTCGTTGGCTAACAACCTTGTTGAGAGACGGATGTTATTTTGTTGCTTAACATTAATGCAACGGTATATTGCAGGTTCGGAAGACAAAAAAATGTCATTTGACTGAATTTCTGGCATACAATTTTTTTTGTTTCCATCGGTGAACATTTCATCCAAAAGGACGGTTTATGGTATAAGAATTCGTCGCTTAGAATACATAACTAATAGACAGAAGTTTTATTTCCGTCTGTTAACGAGTAAACTAAAGGACAGAACAGTTGTCACCTAATTTATAAACAATTCTGTAGGTTAATAATCATTCTGTCTCTTAACAAAGAATTAATAAAATTAAAAATTATTAAAAATATTATAATGATGATTTTAAATATTCACGATTTCGTTCGATAATTTAATATTGATTTTACGATTTCGATCGATGATATAATATTAATTTTAAATATTCGATTCACGATTTCGATCGATAATATAATATAATATAATATAATATAATATAATATAATATAATATAAATATTGTACAAAAGAGACGTCTCGATCAAAAACTACATAATGTACATGCAAATGATAGCTAGCTACACTGGTGGTGTGGGTCCTCTGATCCCGCTAACGCCATCGTCTGGGTGTGACTGCTGAGATGCCATAGTGGAAGTCGGCGTAAAAGAAGTAGGCATATGACCGGCCATCATGTGCTGAAACTGCAACCGCATTTTTGCTTACATCTCTGCTCATAGAAGCACCTCAATATCTTGAGCCCGTGCATCGGCGTCCATCTGCATCGCGGTAAGAAGCGCTTCAGAGTCTCTAGCCTGGTCCTCAAGCTCGCGGATTCGCGCCTCTGATTGCTCATGGACCTCCCGGATTCGCGCCTCGACACCACCAGAACGAGCACGCGACGTGGTCGTCAACGTCTGAGTCAAATCTCAAACACCTGCATGTCCGAGACCTCGAATATCTGTACCACGTTTGACTCTGAGCACCTTCTCGAACACCGCAGTCTGTGTGGGCAAATCCAAAGGCATGAGCTGCTCACGCGGAGTATCCGGATTTTCTGCAGCTTTCTCAGACAACTATTTCTCGGGCAACTGCATCAACTTCTCCTACAATAAGATAAATAATTGAAAATTAATCAAAAAGTAGACTAATATGATCGATAATTCTACCGAAATCCTGAAAACACATAAAAATTCAACAAATATAGCACAAGAAATATTCCACATTCTCAATATAACAACAGATCACCATATAACCAATTTTATGAACTATAAGTTAGATAATATAAATTTCATCCGGTCACCATCTACTCTGACCTATGTGCATACCGGGAAGATGCTTGTAAGGTTTTCTCGCATAAACATTCACAGAAAATAGTGAACTTCTGTTAATTTTGAATTTAGTGGTCACATACCAGATTGTCAGCCACCTTCTCGTTCCCAGGATGGACATACACATCTCGGTACGTGTCGTTGAACGGCACAAGGGAACCCTCCGCCATATGTTTCGCCATCAAGTAACTAATTGGAGTTGACCCGGAGTGGTGGTTGCATCATTCTTATCTTGGTTCTTCGTGTTCGCCTCCGACATTAGCGGTTACAAAAAATCAAATATTATATTCAAAATTCCGTAAATTTCCGCAAAATTCAGCTAATAACCAAAAAATAAATATTATATTCGAAATTCCTCAAATTTCAGCAAAATTCCGCATATTTCACAAATTTCCACAAATTTCCAAAAAAAATTGCAAATAACCAAAACATAAATATTATATTCGAAATTCTGCAATATTTCCAAATTTTCACAAATTTGCGCAAAATTCTGAAAATAATCAAAAAATGAATATAATATTCGAAAAAGACATTACCAAAAATTTGGGGATCCGAAAGTGCACCACCAACCACTTCCATTGATCTTCCCGATGCGCAAACTCGAACGGGGTCGGTTCCTCCCCCTACATCTGATAGAGCACGTGGCAGACACTCTTCCACTCTCGATAACGTTTCTTCGCTTTCTTGTCGATGTATTTGAACATCTCCGGGGTGTTCGGATAATCGAAGTGGAGCTACAAAAAACACAATTGACGTTAAATCTATATAATATATGTTAATTATTCAATTTCAATGTCAAACATAAATCCGTTGAAATACGCTTACCGAGAGAGCGTTGTAAACCTTTTCCTGCTCGATCTCAGGGAAGTCCTTCCAGGCCGGGGCAATCATCGCTACCTTCTGACGTATAGTGCTTCTGATGTCATGGACGATCAAATTGTTAAGCTCTTTCGTCTCAGGGCCCCGGTGGAAGAAATCGTAAGGGACCATGATCTTTTGTTTTGTCACCTTCACGATATCACCTGCTTTTGTCTCCTTGCATAACCCTCGTGTGTGTTTGGGGGTAGGTCCTACAAAAAATTATCCAAAATTCGTTAATAATCACTATTTATTATAGTAATGAAGAAAATGAACATATTACGTTAAATTATAGACGTACACATAGTGCTTTTTCTCTTGCGACGAGCACTTAACCGTGCTATGACTTTGTTCGCCTCGGGGTCAGCTTCTATTCCGGTCGACGCGGCGGTAATAGTGACAAGAGGACCTGGTGGCGATATATCGCCTTCACGCGGTTGTTGAACCGCCAAGTCATCATCTCTTGCCCTCTCACACCGCAAACTAAATGCGGTCATCCTATCAAGCTTCAACTGCATCAACCGCGATGTCCCTACTGACGCCATCTCTACCAACTATCATAACAGTAACCAATGCGAATAAAAATTATAAAATTAAACCAAAATTTTGCAAAAATTAACGAAAATCATTTAAAATATCCTAAATCAACCAATAACCAAAAAATTAACAAAAATCACCAAGATTCACTAAAATTCCTCAAAAATCACAAAAATCATTAAAAATCACCAAAATTCACAAATTAACCAAAATTTCCAAAAAATATATTATATTATCCTAATTATCCTAAAAAAATTACAAATTAAACAAATAATCCTAAAAAATAACAAATCCTCTCCAATTTGCAAAAAAATAACAAATTATCCAACAAAATAAGAAATAAACCAAATTAAAATATATATAATTAACAACCTAACAAATCAACTTATATATAATTATATCAATTAATAATCCAATAATATTATAAAAAATCACCTTTAATAATCTCATATTAATCCAATAATCACAAAATTTAATAATCCAATATTCAACCTATAATCCAATATTATTCCAATATTAATCACCATTAATCGGAAATTAACATTAATCCCAAAATCATCATTAATCCAAAATTAACATTAATCAACATACATATTATCCAATATTAATAATCAAAAATCACCATCAATCCAAAAATCACCAATATTAAGCAAAAATCACCATTATCACCAATTAATCACCATTAACTAGAAATAATCAAAAAAAATTGATTGATTTTCGGGAGTACCTGCATCGGACGGCGATGGTTCGGCGGAACAGGGCGGAGCGGGTCGGCGCGGGGGAGGAGTAGGTCAGCGCGGCGTGCGTCGGCAACAGAGCAAGGCGGCGACGGATAGGAGTGCGACGTGCATCGACCCGCTATTGGCCCTCAGGAAAAACAAGGTCTGTCGGCTAGGCCAGAGGGCTGAGCATCAGCGGCATCGACAGTTGGCAATCGGAGAGAGAGAGATTCAACGATGGCGGATGTCGGAGGGAGAGAGAGAGTCAGAGAGAAATCGGATCATTGATCGAATGAAATGATCAAAAATCTCCAATTTGGGGATTATATCGATCACTGCTAGGCGACGGAAACTTGACGTCTTCTACTAAAATAAATTCCATCTCCTAACAACTTTTCCCAGACGGAAATCTAATAATTCTGTTCCTAAGAATTTTCAAAATATCACCAAAAAATAAGGCGCAAAAATGAACTGCCATATTTTTCGCCCTCACAGACGGAAATATGAGCTTTCCATCGCTTAACAGGTTTTAAATATTCACCAAAAAATGGCGCAAAAAAAGCGCCAATATTTTTAGCCCTCGCAAACCGATATGGTATTATTCCGTCTTTTAACTAGTTTTAAGGCAACGAAAATATACAATTTCCGTCGGCCAATGATTTTCAATTTTAATTTTAGGAAGAATATTGAGAATAAAATATATTTTAGATACGTAAATATACACCATTTGCACTCATACGTACAACACTATTTGTACAATTTGAAATGATCGGAAAAAAATTGATTTTTTTTGCCTAAAACTACCGATCGAGTTCTACTTAATTGTCCCATGCATGCAATGTGAAGACCGTGCCTATTTATAACGAAACATATTTTTTGGATGTAAAAAGAAAAAACTTAAGTAATTAATAAATATCGGTACCTTGGTAATTATCATATCCCATGCATGCAATGTCCAAAACTACCAAAATTCAGTGATCGAATCATATAATATAACGTCGATTGGTTTATGATCACTTACAAGTATCATATTCAATCAATCATAGGTCATACATAATTAATTAAATCGGATTAATTTGAATTCCGATCCAGACCGAAGACACTATACACTCGGGAATGGTTTCCTATGTCCTTGAGGAAACAATTATGCATTTTAAAAAGATACGTCATCGTTTATTCGTTGAGTGGCAGTCAACGCTTCATAAGCAAAGAGAAATTTGTTTATTCCCTTGGCTAAGACCTGTTTAGGCAAAAGATTTTTTAGAGTTGCGTTGCTTAACAATACAGGGTTTAGGGTTAATGGGTTGCGGTTAAAGTTAAGTTTAAGATTTAGGGTTTAATGTTGACCTATGGAATATTGCCTATTCCGTTGCTAAAGAAAACAAGGTTTAGGTGTTAGGGATTGGGGTTAGGATATAGGGTTTAGGGTTTAGGTAAGACAACGGATATGAAAATTCAGTTTGCGTACTACTTAGTTAGCAAACAGAAGTTGAGTAATCCGTCAGCTAACGGAAGTTGGTTAGAGGATGGATGCATCATATTCCGTCTGCTAAGTGTTGAGTAAGATTTTGGAAGGAGTTTTGGTATTTGGCTGCATTTTTCCTGCTTGTAACTATTCTTGCGAAAAACAATCATAATCATTCATATAAATTCAAATCGCGATCGATAAATAATTCAAAATTAGGTAGAATTATTACAAATCTGAATAGATTATGCAAGTGATACATTATTCACTTTCATAATCTGTGTCATCCTCACCATCCTCATCCTCTAAGTCTTCATCCTTCTCATATTCATCTTCCTCAGCTTCCTCTTCATTCATGTCATCAGTGTGGTCATTAAAGTGTTCTAGTTCTTCGAGTTCAGTAGAGTTAAGCGTCCTTGTCTGCAGTTGTGTAGTTCTTGGATCTTCGTTCAGGTGTAAAAGAGCCATTTCTGGGACAGTAGCAATATCAGACTCTTGATATCGATTGCTGACATCATTCTTGTCATGCATTTCTGTTTCGAACAACCCCTCAAGTGTTGTTGCGTTCCAAATATTACGATGACACATATGGTTAACTACTTTCCAAGCACCCCCCCCCCCCTCATTCGGGTCATCAAGATAAAACACCTGCTTAGCTAAGGTGGTAAGAGTAACTGGCTCATCATCGTACCAACTTGTGTTACCATTTATCGATAACAAGCCAAGATCCTTCTTCGTACTATTTCGCATGTTCGGGTCAGTGTTGAACCATTTACATTTGAAAAGCATGACAAGCATTCCATTTGCGTATATTAACTTGGCGATGTTGACAACAACCCCGTAGTATAAATAATCTTTTTCTCCTACTGAGATCCAACAATCTTGTGTTCTCTTGCCTTCATCCCTGGCTAATGTCTGAAACTTTACCCCGTTCACATCACATGCAGAATAAATCTCATATCTTTGGGGCTTGTTGGCCAAATTGTGCAAGGTTGTTGTGTACCAACCGTGGTGGTCAATTCTTTGAAGGCTCGTCATCTGCAAAATTATGAACATAGGCCAGGTGCGACAAGCAATATTTCGATGTAATGTATAATATATAATTGACATAATCATACATACCCATCCTTGGAAATAATCTAGAAATAGCTACTTTTGTTGTTCTTTCAACTGTTCATGAGTAAGTCTCAGAGCTCCTTTATAAAGTACTTCGAAATATAGAAGCATGAATTGATCGACCTCGGTACAGTCCTGCAACACAACCCAGTGTACCTCAATGAGTTCTTCTCTGCTTAATCTTTTTGAACTCTTGTCTATATGTCCGAACGCTCGTACAACATCTGTGAGGATAGAAAGATTGAAGCGATCAAGTGTATTGGAGGAGTCAGAAGGGGGTGGCTCGACAGAGTCTTTGAGATACAAGTTACAGAATGTCACACACTCATGTTTAATATACGTTTCTGCTATAGAACCTTCCAGGTTGGAGCGATTTTTGACATATCATTTATATTGTCCAAGTTGTCTGTAAATAATTGTGATGGAATTATTCAATAAGACATTTTCATAAATATATATATATATATATATAAGTCGGCGATAATAAGTGATCCATCAATCATGAGTAAGACAATGTAGCTTTCCTAGGGATACATTCAAGTGTAGTGTATCGGACCAGAAATCAACACTTGTTCCAGGAGGTGGATCATTAGGTGAATCATGACGTTGAAGAAATCAGGGGGGAAATACTCTCCAATTTGCAAAGAATGTACACAATCTCTTCTTTCAATTCAACTACATCTAACTTCTTCAGCTCTTTTGCACATAACTTTTGCCACCACCTAGACAACGCTACTAACGGCTCTACCATGTCACGATGCAAATAAAATCGAATTACCACTGGAAGAAGACGTTGCATCATAACATGACAGTTATGAGTCTTGAGATTTATAAATTTGTTGTCCCCCTCATTTACATAATGAGATATATTTACTGCATAGTTGGATGGATATCAAACACCTCGGAACCATGCGAACACTTCCTTCTTCTTATTCGACTTCACTGTGTAAGGTGCCATAGAGATCTCGGCCTTGCCAGACCTCCTCTTCTTTAACCACAAGTGGCGGAGTATGTTCATTGCCCGCAAATCTTCACGTATTTTAAGAATGTCCTTATTTTTTCCATCAAGGCCTTGAATTGTTCCAAGGATGTTGTCGAATACATTCTTCTCAATGTACATGACATTAAGGTTGTTCCTGAGTTTTAACCTTGACTAGTAAGGGAGTTCAAAGATAATACTCATGTGACTCCAATACCAAACTTTATCGTCAACCACAAGTGGGTTTGAGGCCTTCACACATGGACACATTGCTCAGTACCCCAAAATCAACGTGTTTGAGCCTCTGGAAAATCTCTTCATCGGACAACTCTCGAGGTTTCAGATCATCCTCTACCATCCCGTCAAAACTCGCCGCTTCGGATCTCCATTGGTGATTTTTGGGAAGCCATCTACGGTACCCCAAGTGACACACATTTCCCACATGATAGCTAGAGTTGACGTCGTCTAAGCAAATAGGACAACCCTTGTACCCTTTAGTTCTACAAGATGCCAACTTCCTGTAAGTCGGAAAATTTCTAATGGTCCACATAATTGTTGCTCTCATGACGAATGACGTTTTAGTGTATCTATCTTAAATTCGCACTCCAAATTCGCACACCTCCTTCAACTCGTCAATCAAATGTCTCATAAACACATCAAAACACTTTCCAGCGGAATATTTACCCAAACTTATCAGACAAAGGAAATTAAACTCCTTTCTCATACACATCCAGAGAGGCAGGTTGTACGACATCACAATAACGGGCCAAATGTTGTATTGGCCATCATTAAAAGGATCGAACCCGTCTGTGGAAAGTCCTAGTCTCACATTTTGAACCTCTGATGCAAAGTCTATAAGCATCATGTCAAAAGACTTAAAAGTCTCCCCATCTGCGGGATGTCTAAGCACACCATCATCCAACCTCTTTTCACTGTGCCACCTCATTGCCTCTGCCATGTACGGAGACATGTACAATCGCTCCCACCTAGGAATCAACGGAAAATGACGAAGAACCTTCCATGGAAATTTTTTCTTTTTCTTGTTCTTCTGCTTGACCCGCCATCTTGACTCGTCGCAAACCGGGCAGTATTGGAAGTCTGTGTTTTCCTTATAAAACAAGACAACTATTTTTACACACGTCGATTTTCGTGGAAGAAAGGCCAGGTCGTTCAATATCCTTTTTACATTATAATAACTATCTGGAAGTTTATGATCATCAGGAAACAGACTACTTATGTGTCGCTAGACATCGTCGAACGCTGCATTTGACAATTTGTGCTTCACTTTATACCCCATTTCCTCCATTACTGCACTCAAAACAGTCACTTTACCATGTGGGTGTACCGGTGTCTGGACTTCCAGTAGAAGTCTATTGTAATTAATGGATCCCATGAAGTCGCCTGTTGGCGGAACAGTCTCATAGTTGTGAGTATCATAATGGCCCTCGAAAAACCCGTATCCACTTGAACTATACGACGGAAATGCATCGTGGACAAGTTCCATAATAGGATTTGGAGTAGGTCCATCAATATTGCTGGATGAGCCAACATGATACCCTGATCCGAACCCCGCCCTCGCAGTATGAGCATTAACCTCTGGTTCTTCACCGTGTTCAGTCTATGAAGTATACTCCCACATTATACCATATTAAGACAAGTGTTGGAACATATATGCAAATGTATGATACTCTGAGTTACAACATCTCCTGCACGGACACTTGAAATTGGAGCTTCCTCCATCATATTGAATTGCGAAACACATGAAGCCGTAAATTCTTTGTAAATACCTTTGATCACCTCTCTCCAACCATAACTAACTTTTGTCCATATTCTGCGTAAGTACGTAACTTGTAATGAGCGAAATAATAAATTGTCTGGCCAATCAAATTTATAACCTTAATTCCTCATATATCAAGCTAGCTAGAACCTATGTATACACTCTAATCTTTATATCAAGCTAGCTAGCTAGAATCAATAATCTTCTCAAGCTTCAATTCGATCAATATATATACCTAATCTTCATATATATCGATCAAACTAACTAGATATCGAACCAATAATCTTCATATATATTGATCAAGCTATGTACCTAGCTATTAATTTTCCGTCCATATATATCATGTACGAACTTACATATATAATAATCTAGCTACGTACTTATCGATCAAGAATCTTTCTTACATATATATATACACCCAAAAATTACTAATTAAATTGCATAACCCAAATTAAACTAATTAATTAATTAATAATATATATATGTAAATATCCAAAAATCCATAATTTGTCAACATAGCTACTAATCGATCTAACATTTCGATGCAAAAGCTAGCATTATATATCAAGAGTGGGATTCTAGCTACCTAGGGCTGGGCATGGGATGGGATTGAGGTCATCCCATGTCCCGTCTCGGTTGTTACACACGGGACGGGCCTTACATTTTTGAGAGTGAATCCTGTCGGGCCCCATCTCAGACGAAACAGGACGAGACAGGCACAATCCCGCCATAAAACTGGAAACAAAAAAGAAGAAAAACCTGATTACATTCATAAATCACAACATGCATCCATGATTTTATTACAATTACACAACCTGCTTACATTCATAAGTCACAATCCATAACCTAATGATATCAAACATAACAAGAACAACATCCATAATCTGTTACACAAGTTCACATATCATAAGTTTAACAAGAAAAGAAGAAAATTAAAAGCATTGCGATACAAGATTACAAGTTGCTCCAAAACAGAGTTAAACATCAATCACTCCAATTGCAACGGGCATTCCCTTCCCTTTCGCTTTTGGAGCTGGAGGTGGACAATTGTTCTTGCTGGAAGCGGTGCTCTCATGCTCTGCAAGTGAAAAAGAGTTAGTCTGCTGTGCATATAAAAATAGCCAAAAGGTGTAAATTATGAACACTTTAATAATTATACCTCACTCGACATCATAATAAAACTCCGTGTTTTCAATTGTTGGTTCATCAATATCCTCAACAACCTCTATAATATCATCTCCTAGCATCCAGTTCTGCATGCAAATAAGTCCCTCTACTGATTTAGGAGTCAATGAACTCCTAAAAGGATTGATAACTCTGCCCCCTGTTGAAAAACACGACTCAGAGGCCATTATTGAGGTCTGAATGGCAAGAACATCCCTTGCTATTGCTGCTAAGACTGGATACTTGCAGCCATTAACCTTCCACCAACACAGGATGTCAAAATAATTTTCTTCATCAGTTGGATCTAATGGAGTATCCAAGTATTGATCAACTTCATGAGCTGCAACTGCCTCATCATTTTCTTGTACAATCTTCTTCCATATACTTAGTCGGTTGGATATACTAGTACAGCTTCTACTTGTGATGGTGCTAGAAGAAGAGGTTGGACATTGTGGCCTCTGCATATGTATACCTCCATCTACATGAACAACATACTAAGAAAAAAAAGGCAGAAATTAAAGATCAGATATATATAAAATACTGAAAATAGAAGCATTTTACTTGCAAAACCAGCTATGAAGAACAAGGGTAATCAATATATACCTCATCATATAGAGCCATAAGAAGGACTTTAATCGCATTGGTTCTCCTCGTCACCTCATCAGCATGCAGCTTCTCTTCTGTATACAAGTAAGTCACATTCTTCAATTTAAATCTTGCATCAAGAACTAGTCCAATGATCAACATGTTGTTAAGATCCCCAAAAGAGCCAAAATACTCCATCCACCTGCTTCTCATATTGCCCGCCATCTCTTGCAATGTCTTTTTTGTTTCTGATCCAATTGCCAACTTCGGTGCCACAAAAAAAAATTATGTTATTTTCCATGTCAATAACATCGGAGAAAACAGTATGCACAGTAGGGTGCAATGATGCACTAGTCCTTAGAGTCACTTCATAGAAAAGTCTTTAAAAATCAACAAACACCTTAGCCTTCAACCAATCTTCTTCTTCCTAAGGTCCCACCCTAACTCTCATATTGTTGCTTGGTAATAACACTTCATCTTCATCAAATTCTTCTTCTTGCTCTTTAAAGTAATTCCCAAAATTTGATTCATCATCTTCAGCCATTACTAAAAATGCTTGTATAAACCTTAGAGCCGCTTCCAACATAAAAAAGGTGTTGTTCCACCTTATTGGGACATCCATACAAACAAGTCCCTTGCATCCTAGCTTCTCTCGCTCTACAACCTTCTTAAAAATCTCTAATCTATTTGGAGAAGATCTCACAAACTTCACACAATTCCTAATTGCCAACACTGATTTTTGTAGCCTCTTCAAACCATGCCCCACAATTAAATTAGTGATGTGAGCAGTGCATCTAACATGCATATATTTTCCATTTAAAACCTGTTGATAAGATGTTGACTTGTTCATCTTAGCAACAAGCCACTCTAAAGCAGATTTGTTTGCAGCAGCATTATCAACAGTAATGCAGATCACTTTCTCAATCCCCCACTGCACCAAGCAAGACTTAATAAGCTTCCCTATAGTTGGCCCTTTGTGATTTTGAATAACACAAAAATTAATGATCCTCTTGTGCATTTTCCAGTCTACATCGACAAAATGGGCAGTAAGCACCATGTAATTGATAGTTTGAACACTGGTCCAAGTGTCAGTTGTAAGACTCAACCTATACATCTTTAGGATCTTCTTCAACTCTATTTTTTGGGTGTCATACATACCTAGAAAGGCTCTAGACAACTTCCTTCTTTTTGGAAACATCAAACAGGGGACACACTTTTGAACAAAATCTGCGGAACCCTTTCTTCTCCACAAAGCTAAAAGGCAACTCATTAATGACAATCATCTCTACACAAGCTTCCAAATAATCAACTTGGCTATAAGCAACCGCTGTCAATGTATTTGTCTTAGACTTATCTCCAGTAAAAACTTTTTGTGACTTATCAACCGCAAGTGGAAAATACGTACAATTGTGATGGATATGCCTAAGCAAACCAGAAGTTCCACTCCTACTCTCAACTGAAAAGTCCCCAATCTTTCCCCTAGGACAGAATATGCAATGAGCCCTTCTACAAACTACCTCAACTATGTTTCCCTTCTCGTCTTTTACTTTCTCAATTTTATCATACTCTTTAATATACTCCCATACAGAACTAGATTATTTCGTACCTGATGCAAATGCAGTAGGAGTCTCACCACCCTCACCTACAGATGCAACAGGTGCCACATCTTCAGATGCAACAGGTGCCCCATCTTCAGATGCAACAAGAGCCTCACCAACAAATGCAGTAGGGCCACTTGAAGGAGTCTGAATTGGACTCGGATTAGCAGGGACTGGTGTCGTTGGAGGAGATTGTGATCCGACTGATGTCGTTGTTGACACATTCTGAAGGCCAAAAGCAGAGCTTCACGGTTAAACAATTTCTTTCTTCCCTTTAGCCATTGTTTTTCCTATTGCACCTGCAATATAATGTCATATATTAGGTCAAATCCTAGTAATCAAAAGTTCATAGGTAAGTTTGTTTCTCAGAGATTAGAGAGAGAGAGAGAGAGAGAGAGAGAGAGAGAGAGAGAGAGAGAGAATTACAGTTAAAGGATTAGAGATCGGGATGAGGCGAACAACGGGCTGCAGATCGGGTGAGCCTTAGATAAGAGAGCAGAGGAGCAGAGAGATGAGAGGAGAGGAGAGGAGTCTGTTGGGTGTCGAAGAGTGAAGTAGATAGAGGAGTCAAAAATGAGGCTAAAGAGTTTTGCGGCTTTTGCCTATTTGGTTAGTATTAAGGTTGAAATCAATGGTGAGATGAAAAAATAACGGTCAAGATCAATTTTAATTTATATACGGGGCAGGACGGGCCTAACGGGACAGGACGAACATTTTTTGTTTCAAATAAGCTAGGATCAGGATGGGATCGGGATTTACGGGATTTGTGCCCGGCCCTATAGCTACCTATGACAAATTTTGCCGGAAAACTAGTATATACAGCGAAATATTTCAAAAAAAAAATAGTATATACAAACACTAACCAATATATGAAGCTTCGGGAATGCTTTGGGGGCTTTGATCGAAGCTTTTTTGTTGTAGATCGAAAAATCGCCGGAAAGGAGGTGTTAGAACTGCTGTGAATAGATTATAAGACTAGGATCTGGAAATGCTACTGGTTGTTATAGAAGATTCTTCTAGCAGACAGACATTATTCATCTTCTAGTCAATAAATTCCGTCCATTAACCTATTTCTAGCAAACGGAAAATTTTCCGTTTTCTAACAGTCCATTTAGACAACGGAATTGGCAACGAAATTAAAATTTCGTCTTTTTAATGTTTCTTAGAAGACAAAATTTTCCAACGCAAAAAATTTGTCATCTAAAAGCGTTATTGGCCGTTGAATTTTCGACGGAAACTATTTCCGTTACCTAACAAGTTGTTAGAATACGAATATTTTTTTCGAAGCAGACCGTTCACATATCTGTCGTCTAATATTTTGTTAGGCAACGGACTGAAAAAAATTCTGTCTGCTAACGAAGATATTCTGGTAGTGATCCATTATCAAAATGGGAAAGCGATATTTGATGGTAATCGCATTCAACCCTCGGTAGTCCACACAAAACCTCCACGGTTGATATTTCTTGTGAACCAAAATTACCGAGGATGAGAACTCGCTTTGGCTAGGCCGAATAAGCCCTCTCTCCTCCATCTCGCCAACTTGCTTTTCAGTTTCAGCCTTTTGTGAATGTGCATAACGATGAAGCGTAAAATTGACTTGTTGGGCCCCTGGAATCAATTGGATTCGGTGGTATGTGTCTCTTGAAGGGGGGGGGTAGCCCAGTGGGTTCCTCGAAAAGCCCAGCATACTTCTGGATCAAAGGGAGGACTTGAGAAGGGATTGATTGGGCCTCCTCTATAACCGGCCCGACCCGTAGCTCTTCAACTGGGATTCGCTCATCTGAGAAGAGCGACATGAACATAGATTGTTCCATGGAGGGGGCTTTTGAGTTGACGCCGTGGAGGACATGGTACATCCTCGCCGCCTTGAATATCATCACTTTATCAGCAAAATGTCACCCAATCATTCCTAGGGTATCAAGCCAATCCGCACCCAACAAAAGTTTACATCCTGGAACATGCATCAACAAAAACGAGATCGTGAAAGCATAGCTCTGGATCTGGATTGTGACGTCAGTGACCAAGCCCTGCGGCGACAGTAAATGGTCATTGGCAGCGGTGAACTTCATCTTGGAATCGGCGGTCACTGAGAAAGCTCATTGTCGAGCCACAGTCAACAAAGATTGCGATTGGGGAACCGTTGAGCGAGCCATCATTTGACCCGACTGACTGCGTGATTGTGTGCAGAGGAATGATTGGCTCGTGCGTCACGTTGCCCTCACTCTCGAGGATGATCATCACGTCGTTCTCTTTGTTCTGCAACCGACAAGCGTCTAACTGGGATATCTGTTATTGTTTTTGGTGTGGTGGGATAAGGTGGGAATGGAAGGAGAGGACTAGGCAGGAGGGTGCAGGTGGTTGCTTGGAGTTCTGGGACCACTGAGAAGATCGTTGAAGCCGAGCCGCTCAGAGGTCGGTATTTTTTTGCCTCAAACCGCCGTGCAAGGCTTTGCGCCTTAGACAGAGACGACGGTTCCAATGCTAAGACATCGTGTCAGATTTCGGGAAGGAGGCCACCGAAAAATATCGGAATCAAATCATGATCAGACCATCCTCCGGCGCGGCATGAAAGATTGGTAAAGGCTTAGATGAAGGCCTCCACCGTAGACGTCTGCTGGAGATGCGAAAGCTCTGCTTTGAGGTCGGTAGAGGTGACAGAGCCAAAGTGCTCAAGGAACTTTGGTACAAACTGTTCTCAAGTGACGTTGGGGTTGCGCATCTCAAAAGCGTTCATCCACACCATCACGCCGGGGTCAAAATTTGCGGCCACCGTAGCGACTTTCTCATGATGTGGAACATACAACACTCGCAGGGTATCGTTCCTCCATCGCTAACCAACCAACGACATCGTCGCCCATAAACCTTGGTAAGTCCACTTTAGGAAGTTTGAAGTGAAACAATTCGGCAAGCACCCTGTTTGTTTGGTGAGGGAACATGTAGGGATGTATGTGAGGGGTTGTTTTAGGGACTGAAGAGGTGAGGGCAGTGTGACGAGGAAGGCTAGTGATGGTGGCGGTGGGTCGAGGAGTGGAGGGGATGGCTGGAATAGGTGTATATGGTGTAAAGGAGGGAGTGAACCATGGAGTGGCTGTTGTTGCAGGTGGAAAGGAACCAAAAGGCAGGGAGTGGAGGTTGCTGCATATGTTGCATAGCCTCAGCCATGCTCTGTTGAAAGGCTGCAACCTGAGCCTGCATTGATGCCAGAAAAACGCGATTCTCCAGGACCATGGTGTCGAAGTTGGTGTGTAGCTCCTCATTTTGTCCATGAAGAAACTCAACCGAGGATGCCAGCGTGGGTGGCGAAGAGCTTGGGGACGCGGAGTGACTCCACTGGAAGAAGCTGTGGCGGGAGTGGTGGGTATAATTTGCTCAATCATCCCAGAAGGGGCGGTGGTTTGTATACCACGCATAGTTGTAGTCCCTGATACCAGTTTGGTAGGAGCTACTATCTAGGTAAAGAAACGGAAAGAAGAAAGCTTGATTACCTTGTTCCTTGATTCCGGAAACCAATCCAGAAGTTACAAAATATAGGAATCACAGTTCCTCGGGTTGTGCAAACAACTCTTGGACCATATTACAAGGGTTGTGCAAGTACCCCGGGCCAAGCCCAAAGATGACTACTGGGCTGGGTAACAAAAGAGAGAAAATGGAGCTACTATAATTAGGGTTGGGTAAGTGATCCCATCAGCAGTGTTTCCAAAGTTGTTCGAGCAGTGAGCTGCGCGGGTGTGCAGTTGAGATTGGAAGGGTTCTGATTTGGGCTTTGGGCTTAATATGACCTAAGGCCCACATAGGATTCTAGACCGCATGATTTGTGTGCTAGTATTCGGCTTTGGGCTGGTCCTTTTGTGGGTTGGGCCTGACTTTTTACCCTAGGTCTTGGGTCTCCATCTTGACAATGCTTCGGATGCCCAACATAGTTGGGAAATAGAACTTGGGATCCTGCTAGAGATGATATGTTGGCGCAGAGGAGGGTCATGTCTCTTTTGTGCGTTCTAGTTTGGTAAAGCGGTAGGCTTAGTTCCTATGTTCTGTCTTTGTTTGATTGGTTTACCAATAAAGAGTGTCGCAAGATAGTAATATGGAGATAGCTTAGGCTAATTTAAGTAGTGATCAATATTTTCATAGTCCGTTGCAGGATGATCATTGTATATTTTATCTATTATTTAGGTAATGAAATGGTTCTCGTTTGCCCTAAAAAAAATTATTACATATGTACTTTGGCTAAACTATATGAACTGAAAATTGTTTAACTAGTAAGAATCATGTTAATTAGGACGATTTTTCGACTGCTGGTTTAGTCCATTTCTAGATTCCTGACTTCTTGAAATTGCCAACTTAACATACACCATAATACTGGAATCGTAGACCACAACAGATCGTCATTGGCTTCATAGATGGGGTTAATTGGACCAATGCAGTGATACTAAAAAGCCCATTTTTGGGACCGAGGAATCATTCAGCTCAGCTATCTGTTAAGTATAAATATAGAAAACCAACACCAAATGTCCAAATTCTTTGATTTCACTGCAGAAGGCAAGTACTATCTTTTACAAGCTTCTGTTTCAAGTTTCAACTGATTCCATATTCTCATAAAATAACCCATGTAATCTAAGGAAAACAATAAACACCACTTGCTGATCAGCCGTTATAAGAGGCCGAAAGGTTCAGGCAGATGCTCAAAGCCATTATCAAATATAGGTCCTTCATCCAATTTATCATCCAAACTATGCAGCCAATTTGTATTCTTCAAGTCTTCTTTTAGCAATATCGCATCGTAACGAGAACTCTCGTAGATGTCCACATCAATCAGTTTTGCAGAATAACGTCCTCCCCCATAGGCTTCAGATCCATTTTCTACAGGCCTATTCATGTTGTTCCCATTCTCGTAAGCGACTCCATTACTTCTGCTTTGCAGGCCTCCATTCATGTTCGCTGAAGCTGAGGAACTCAATGAGCGGACAGACTGAGTCTTGGGAGTGCCAGACCGAATGCTTTGGGGGAAGACGGTGCTGCCTGAAAGTTGGCGATTGTTCCCTGTTCCATTTTTTATATCCTACATCAGATAACAGATCAGTCATTAGAATATATTGACATGAGTGAAAGATGCAAAGTAAACTGTTGATAAATATTCAAAAATCAGTTTTATTCTTTCAATTGATTTACTGCAACACAGTAGACAACTTTACTCTTTTCTTGCTCACATGGTAAATGAAGTTGTCATTAAGTTCAGACTACATAACATTGGTTAGGTGGATAATATAACATGAGAATAATGAAGAAGATATCGAGAAGATGAAATTAAGTACGTAATTGTCTGGTTGAAACTATTAAATAAGAGTCTCCTGCAGCAGTAATGGTCCTGAGCTAAATAATTTTGTCACAATCAGAAACTTCATCCATATATTATTAAGGATGAACGTATACATACCATATGCCTGATTGCCATATCGAGCGATCTCTTTGATATATTCCTCCCAAATCCAGTGTTATCCGTAGCAGTTGTTGTAGTTGAAGTCTTCACAGGCTTCCGCATGCCCAGATCAGGGAGACTTTGGGCCTTTCTAGGCTCAGGAATATCAGTGTGTCCATTAGAATGTACACGGCTTCTATCAAGGGGCTCAGAAACTCTTCCCCTTGAAACAATGGGTGATGACTGTCTTCTTGGCACAACCACGGCGGCTGGGGTTTCTATTTTTCCCTTTACAACAGCAGCACCAGGCCGGGACCTACCAGCAGAAATTGGCCTGTCTGGTAAGGTTGTTCTCAGATTTGGCGGTGTATCAAGAGGGAAGTCAGTAGGAACAATTGGCTGTGGTGGGGGACGGACACGTGGGCTTGGGGAACTTGGTCGGGATGACGGTGCTGAAGTGCGCCCATTTGAAATACGGCCAGCTGAAGGCAAAGGACTTGATGCTGGAGACATAGAAGGCAATGAAAGCCGACGAGTGGGGGTAGATGGACGAGAAGGCGTTCGAGAAGCTGGTGAACTCAAGTTTGCAGGAATCTGCGGCCTAGAACTAGGAGTGGAGGGTCTTGAGCTTGAAGAGGACCGATGCCTCTCAATGGAAGAGCCAGTAGGAACAGTACGGTTTCTGGAAGGAGTTGAAGGTCGTGACACTGATGGCCGAGATGTTGGAGTGGAGGGTCTTGCTATAGATGGAGAGCGGGTAATGGGGGAAGATGGTCTACTGTAAGATGAAACTGAAGCTGAGCTCGTGTTAAGGAAATTGGAGGATCTGTTTGAGGAATAGTTGTTATACTGTGACGAAGAGATTGAAGAACGAGTCACTGAACTGCTTCTAGCGGGTCTTGATGAATGGTTATCCGTTTGTGAAACTGAAAGCTGAAACAGGCATAAGATATGAAGATGAACCAACATTACTTTATAAAGTTAAAACATAAAAGTTTTGTGTTCATGTGGAGGAGCCAAACTTGAAACAAATAGAACATGGTTAAAGCCAATTGGGGAAGACATACCCTTGAAGGCTTGGCCGAAGTAGTTGATCTAATTAGAGCACTGCTTCTTGCAGAAGCTAAGGATGGTTGAGATTCACTTCCATCTGATGAAGGAAACAGTGGAGTTTCTGGAGGAGTGAGAAGCCTGATGACAAGAAGTTTCCAGGATCAAACATAAGTAGTTTATTGCTTGCCAGTTTAACTTCATTAAATGCAAAGTTATTACCTTAAAGTCTTAAACTAGCAACCCCCTCCCAATTTGACATTATAGTTTGTAACCTCCAACTTAACAATTCAACGATGAATGAAATCTATCAAATTCTCGACAACTTGAGTATAGGTAAATATCTCAAGGAATGAAGACGCCAGGGACACGCAGAGTAGCAGACATATTTGAAAGTTTGAGTTCTTAGTCTAATAGAAACTAACCAGACAAAATGCACAACTGAACAAACAGAACTAGAGATCACTTTGAACAGACAAACAGTTAGTTAACTGCCTTCAATACGTCTTCCTATTCTTTCTGATGAATAAACTTTTAAGTTTTAGCTTAAGCAAAGCTTGGCTCTGATGCATATAAAATTTTGAATTCCCGACATTACAAGCTAGTCATTCTATTTGCACTCGATACTTATATCCCCATACTATTAGATCTCTTCAATCTCATATTGGACTTCATTCAATCGATCTTACTTAGATTCTAACAAGATGCTTTCTTGCAATGTCCTAATCAGTACTGCAGACACAGATATGGAATTGGGACAAAGTATCATCACTGCTCCATTCCCCAAACCAGCATAATTTAGCAAGAGACTATTCTAATTTCGGCCGCATTTCGAATTTAATATACAAACAGCTTGCTAATACCAAATGATGAAGTGGAAGACATGTTCATCTTTGATATATAAAACTCGAACAGTATGTAATTAACTAATTAACAATCCAAAAAAAAATATGAAAAAAAAAGGTTTAGAGTTTACCAGTCATAATCGTGCTTTCCACCTCCATCTGCTGATGACAAGAGATCATCAATCGCAGTCCTCCCTACTTTGGCCGTCCCAACCGACAGTCTCCCCAATCTCACCGATACTGTTGTTTCCACTAATCAAATAAAATAAAATCACAGCCGTCAATTCAATCTCAAAAACAAAAACAAAAAATAACGAAAGTGCAGCAAATCGTTCTCGTTCTCAGTACTACTGTAGATGCCGACGCGAGTATATACTCGAAAATGACCTAATTGCCCTCGGTACAGACTAAAGCGCTGAGGACATTTCTGTCCAGTAAACGTAAAAAACTAAGAGAAAAATGTTTCACACCGTCGGAGGAGTCGGAGGAGGAGGCAACGGAGAGCGTGCGGCGGCTCTTGGAGAAGAGATCCAAGGCGGTTTCGTCTTGCTCCTGCTTGTTCAAATTCAAGCTATTGCCTCGCCGGTGGTTCTGCTGATACGACCCCGCCGGAAAGTTCCTTGCGCCGACCAGAGTCTCCCTCACATTATTTCGGTGATTCATCATCGATTTCGCCGCCTGAAGTCAAGTCAAAGTCGTCTACTCGACTACTACGCTCCGATGAATCTCAACGGTGCAGCGGCGGAAGCCACTGTTGTGTGTGGAGATTGGGACTGAGATCTGTGGAGGTCCTCCTCGATCGCACAAGGGAGAAGACAGCTAGTCATCGAGAGATCGAGAGAGAGAGAGCTCAGGTTTGGAGATCGGTGTAATATTTTAAGCTCTACGTCATGAGAGAGAGAGAGAGAGAGAGAGAGAGAGAGAGAGAGATTATTTAGATCTGCTAGCTGGGGGAAATGGGATCCGTGCTTTTCTCCGTGTTGGTTTTTTTTTTAGTGATTTTGGGAAGGAAGGAAGGAAGCAACAGCCACACCACAGTTGCCCACCGTGAAGGAGGGAGGGAGTGAAAGGGAAGCAATCCCAGTCGCCCGGTATTATAAGAAGTAACTGACAGGCTACTAGCTAGGTCTAGGCACATGATTTACTTGGCACTTGTCATCTCCATTGATCGTACCTCTACTTGTGTTACAAATCGATTGTGGTTTGCTGCTGGGTTGCATTAAAATATACCAGGGAGATTATGTTTCATATATACGTAAGATTATTTATATTTTTTATTTTTTTATTTTTGTCTTTTTATATTAATTTTTTAGGTTATTTATATTTTTTATCTTAATTAAAATCACCTTTTTTTTATCCATAATTTTTAACTTTTCAATATTGTTCATTTATATTAACTTTTTTTTTTTCGACTTCCTCAAAATTTAAAAAAAAAAAGATATAAACAATCGGGGACTACTGTTCTATAACACAATGTATTACTGTTTTGTAACACAATGTACTATTGCTGTTTCTAGTAAGCACTACTCTAAAACATTTAGGATACTACTTCAAAACATTGTAAATACTACTGTTTAGTAACACAATGTATTACTACTGTCTCTAGTAAGCACTACTCCAGAACATTCAGGGTACTACTTCAAAACATAGTAAGTACTACTGTTCTGTAACACAATGTAAAACATTAAACATGGACCCTAACACAATGTAAAAACTGTCACTACACTACTACTTGGACTTTGAAGCTTTTGATTACATTCTTCCTGTTGTGTAGTCGAAATGAGCATCCAAGTTTGCCATCTTCCTCTTTTTGACTTCTACTACCCTTTCTTCCTTTGCCAAACAACAAAATAGACATCAAAATAAATACTATTTCTTAACAACTTAGATACCACTGCTTAACAACACATGCATTACCACTGAATCACAAATGCACTATTACTGTTACAAAAATGCACTACCACTGTTTTACAAATTCACTACCACTTTCCCAAATGCATTACTACCACTAAATCACAAATGCACTACTGTTATTTCACAAATGCACTAGTACCACTAAATCACAAATGCACTGCTGCTATTTTACAGATGCACTACTACGACTTTCACAGATACACTAGTACCACTTTCGCAATGCACTACTACTGTTTCTCAAATGCATTACTACTGTTTTACAGAAGCACTACCACTGTTTCACAAATGCACTATTACCACTGAATTACAAATGCACTACTGTTATTTCACATATGCACTACCATCACTTTCACAGATACACTATTACCACTTTCATAGATGCACTACTACTATTTCACAAATGCACTATTGTTGTTTCACAGATGCACTACCATAGATTATTGTAGACACCACTGCATAAAAATTAAATAATATCAATCTATATACACTACTATAGACTAACATAAACACTACCACAAACTATTGTAGACACTACTATGTACGTAACAACCAAAACACAACAACTTTTGCGTAACAACCAAACCAAATCAAAGCAAACACTACCACAGACTATTGTAGACACCACTACATACGTAACAACCAAAACACAACAACTTTTGCGTAAGAACCAAACCAAACCAAAACAAACACTACCACAAACTACACTCTAACGCTAAGAGAGAGAGAGAGGATCCGATTGGAATCAAGAATTAGGTGGCGGCGGCGACGTGAGAGGCGGAGACGACGTGGAGAGGAAGTGACGACGTGGAGAGAGCTGTGAATGAAGAGAGGAGAGATGGATTGCTCTGTGGATGATTTTGAGTTTGAACAAATGAAAGAGTGGATGATTTTGTGTCTGATTCTTATGTTTATATACGATGGTATATATGTAATTAGATTGAATTTTAAGGTTCTATCTATTTTAGGTTTGATTTCAGGTGACCTTATCTAATATACATCTTATGTATATGACCTCATTTATAATTTACCCTTCTAATAACTTCATAAACCTAGTCAAGGTAAGCAAACCTATTTGATTTCGATCTACAATCGATTGAAATCGAGTATGAGCTCAACTAAACTTGTTAAAAACACAACAAGTTTGGTATGCAACTCATTTTATTAGCTTAACTCACCATAAGTTTTACTTTTGCGCAAACTCTTTGGATATTGAATAAAATTGCTTAACTAAAAAAGTTTTGCTTCACCCATCATCATTAGCCAAATCGGATTGCAAGCTATATATATTAGGATGAAAAAAGAGCATTTGGGATTGATCTAATGTCTAAGGTTATGTGCATTTCCGTCCAAGTTCAAACCTTTATAGCCCCAAACCTTTGATCGAACTATAAAAAAAAATTATTAGGAAAAAAAATCCATGGTACTTGAAGTTATCCGGCCCTATCGACTTGATACCTGAACTTTCAAAAATATAAATACTATAAAAACCATATAATTGTAGTATCTAGAACCAATTTTCCGTATATTTCCGTTTCTTTAGATGACGTGACAAATAGTGTTTTCAAACTTAAAGAGTAAATAAATAATTTCAAATATACTTTTATTTTTTACAAATTTTACTTATCTTGGTTTTTTTTAGGACAAAATTTAGTTTACCATCCCCCCACAACTTTGTACTTAACATCAAGTTATTCCCTTTTGTTCTAAAGTCAAAAAATTTACATTTTTTTGTGTTTAACATCAGACTTATCCTCTCTTTTTTCTATTTTATATCCAATTTCTCAATTAAGTGGCCCCGCACCATTTTGAATTTCCAATTTTACCCTTTTGAATTTTTATCCTCTAATACAATTATACATTAATCCCAGATATTATTTACCACCATTTTCTTCCTAACTAGTCCTATTATGAGACCAGTTTTAATTAATTAAGTTGTCACTTCATCCCCAACAACAGCAAACCAAAGCAAAGTGCCCCTTAGGGCATCTCCAACATAGTAGTTAAAAGCTATAATTTTTAAAACTTATAGCTTTTATTCCTTCCAACAGAGTAGCTAAAGCTAAAGCTAAATGTAGCTAAAGCTATTTTGAGTAGCTATAGTTAGCTTGGGAGGAGAGAGAAAATGACTCAAAAGCTATATTTTTCCAATAGTCATATTTAGCTATAACTTTCACTGCTAAAATTGAAGTCAAATTTGGGTGAGCTACATTTAGTTTTTTAGCTTAAAACAGCTATAATTTATAGCTTTACTGTTGGAGATGCTTTTATAGATTGAAATGTGTCCCTCTTCATCTTCTTCTGCTCTCTGCTCGATGCTCGATCTGGTTTCTAAGTCGGAGAGTCACCAATGCTCATATATATAAAAACCAAAACCCACCAAAAGATTTGCAGCAACTCCTTAATCTCCACCACCCTCTCCTTAATCTCATTCACCACCAGCAACTTCGTTCTCGACTCCTTTACTCACCACAAGCACTCGAACTCGCCGCCACCGGTCAAATTACAAGATCGTGTCTTGTTCCCTCGATCACATCCTTCCCGCCTCCATCGATCATTTCAAGTGCATCTACCGGAGATTCAACGGCTCTGATGTCCTCGCCTTTGCCGTCAAGCTGGATTTGTCGTCGGAGCCATACAACGAGCTCTGGTCAATCGTGCGATATCCACTCCCCTTCGAAACTAAATCGACGATGCGGAGATTGTCATCATCATAACGACGATGAAGCAACAATGGTTGTGTTTGTGAAAGGATTGAATCTCAGATCGCACAGGAAGTCCGACTCGGCTGTGCGTGATATGTAAAGGCAAATCAAGAAATATGCCCATTTTGATTTTTTTAGTCCGAGTAAAAATTCAAAAGGTAAAATTGAAAATTCGGAATGGTGTTGGACCCACTTAACTGAGAAATTGGATGGAAAATAGAAAAAATGGCAAGTCGATATCAACACAAAGAAAAAGAGTAAAACTTTCGACTTTAGAACAAAATAGAGCAAATATATGTTAAGTACAAAGTTAAGGAAGGTAAACTGAATTTTGTCCTATTTTTTAAACTTCAGTTGTAAAAATTGATGATAACTTTACTGGAAAACTTTCCATTGAGGACTCTTATAATGAAGACTTAGTGAGTACATTCTCAATAAACCAACTTTTTTTATATTTTGGCAAATTCACTATTGGTTAGATAGATAATGATGAGTAGATCACTTATGTAAAATTTCACAAAAATTAAAAATCGTTAAGTTATTCGTAATTAAGATTTATCACTTATGAACATGAACGATGTATGTTTGACAGTTTTGGTTCATCCATTGATTTACTCTTGTTTGATACCTTAACGATTTTCAATTTCAATGAAAATTTGTAGAAATGATCTACTCATCAATATCTAAGCATCTAACTGTTAACTTTGTAAAAATGTCATCGAAAAATGAATCTTATCACAATTTTATGAAAGGTAATCATCAAGTCTTCATTATAAGGGTCTTCATTGAGAGAGTTCCTACCTTTACTATCCTATGAATTCGAACATCATACCTCACCGGTTGGAAATCAAATCCTCTACCACCACATCACAAATGCATATTGTTAATCAATTCCACCACCACAATATTGTTGTTTTTGTTCTTTTTCTTCTGAAGAGTCTGCCAAAAATACAGCAAATAAGAGAAGACCTCGACCTTCATAATTCAAAAATCCTTCTTTTTTTTTAATTTCACCACCACAAATAGGTCTTGATAAAGAAGGAGAAGACCCCGACCTTGATGAAAAAAGACCGCATTCATCCTTGCGTTTGGTCACCATGGAAACAAATAATGGATGGTGAAGCAACAAAACGACCAAAACCAAGATGCAACCATTGTTCAATCTTTTGGCCGCTCGTAAGGCTGTGTTTAGATGGAGGAACTTTGAATTTTATAGTGAATCTTAAATAATCGGAATTACTATTTCAGTGTTTAGATTTCCAGTAAATCAGTTTCGTTGTTTAAATAGTCACATGATTTTTTGAAATGATGTTATTGAGATTTGATAATATAGTGATAACTAATAGAATTTGAAAATGACACATATTTAGGTGAAATTTAAAGTCAAAACCTTAGAATTTTGAGTCATTAAATTCCTTTTTATTGTTTCAAAAAAATTTTAATTTTTCAATAGTTGTTTGTCAAATTAAGAACTCTGTTCATAAAATTTGACAAATTCTGATTTTTAAATGAAATTTCATGTATTTTTTCGTCATCCAAACATAACCTAATAGAAAACACGAAACGAAAGCCTAATTCCAGAGTAAAAATTCTAGAGAGGTCAACCTAATGGCTGCGATTTGGTTTCGGAGAGAGAGAGAGAGAGAGAGAGAGAGAGAGAGAGAGAGAGAGAGAGAGAGAGAGAGAGAGAGAGAGAGAGAGAGAGAGAGAGAGAGAGAGAGAGAGAGAGAGGTGGATAACATTGATTGGGTTGGGTTCGGGCAATCAGTTTGGGTCGAACCCAATCAAATTTAAAAAGAAAATGCAAAAATAAAATAAAATAGTGGTAGAAGGGCAAAATTAGTATTTTACCCTCGCATTTGAGTTTCATGTTAGCCATGTCATCATAATAGACAGATATTGACGGAAAATTGGTCTCAAATATCATCAAGATATAATGTTCAGGTATCAAACTAATATAGTTGGATAAGTTGATATACCATAATTTATATATATATATTAATTAGTTAAGGTTAAATGCTGATATATACGGTACATCTCCTGCTTGCTTCAATCATATGGCAATGGACCTACCTTATGAGACTTTGTTGATATTTGGGAATCCCACATCATCCCGATAGATCCAAGTCATCTAACCCCCCAATCAACCCAAAATAATTACTGGGCATTAGCTTCACAATTCACGTGATCATTTATTTTAGTAGCTAGGTAGTTCATATTAGTACGTAGTAGAGTTCATTTCTTTTCGAACGCTTTGTCTTTCAAATTTCAGTGATCACTATATAGTTTCGAAAATATACTTTGCTCATTGAGCTATAGCACCCGTCACTTTGTCAACTTAATACAACTTTGATAAACTTCGTTAATGCATTCACATTTTTGTTGATGTTCATTGAAATTTCGTTAATGCAACTACAAGTTTGTTTATACGATCATAATTTCATTACCGTTTTAAGTTGACAAAGTGAACGATTTGAAAGATGGTATTATAATTTAGTGACCACAGAATTATATATAACCACATAATTATATATAGTGACCAAAATGTATAACGTATTGCTTAAACTTGAATAACTATTTATGATTTGTTAATTTTTTTCCAAAATTTTCAAAGGGAAATTATTTTAGGCCTCAAAGGAGCTTAAGGTATTGAGGCCCCAAAATGATGTGGCTTGCCACATCATTTCCATGTCATTATAGAATTTAATATTATTATATAACTTCCATGTCATCATACAATCTAACGGTTATTTTTTTTCCCGATTTTTTTTCTTTTCTTTTTTCTTTTTATCTTCTATTCTTATTCTTAAAAAAAATCATTGTATGAGTTTCATGTAAAATCGTGCCCATCTCTTAACTTCTTCTTCTTTCGTCTCTATCATTCTTCATCTTAATCTTCCATGTATACTCTTCTTATCTTATAACTACACTTTATACCAGCAACAAATCCAACAAATTGATCGATTATTTCAATTAAAATCACTTTTGTAATATTACCACTCATCGTTAGATTTATCTAAGTATCGGGGTATCCTTTATGGTTTCTTCATTAGTTTCTTCATCGAAAAAGAAATCAAACCCAAATTTCCCGTCTCAATTGAATTCCTTTGGGAAAATGCTTAATAGCTACTAGCTTACCAGTGTAATTCATTTACTGTATGACCCAAAATTTAATTAGATAAATGGCCATTTGTTGAAGAAACCCATAAAAGAAGGACGATGAAGATAATAATAGAGAAAAAGAGATGAATCCAGTAGAAAGAAGAGAGTGCATTTTTTTTGTTAGAAAGAAGTGAGAGAACCTTTTTAAATTATAAATTTTTGAACCAAATTTTCTTTTTAATCGACTTTTGTATTAATTGCTTTTTTCGAAAAGAGAGAGAGTATATTACTAACATTTTTTATTACATTAACTAATTAATAACTCATATTTTGATATTCTAAACTTCATAACAATTGATATTTTGATATTTTGTATTACATTAATAACGATTTTAAATTTCATAACAATTATAAAAAAAATTCAATCATTATTATAATTAGAAAGAATTATAAAATGTAATATAGGATTCCAAAACTATCATTGAACATTTATATTTTTTAATTTGCAAGGATTGATTTATTATAATTAGGATTCTATATTTAGTTATACTGACATTAATTATTTCGAGATTTTATAATAAATTTTATAGTTTGATTTTAATTAGATAACTAAATTGTTAAATTAATTGAATAATTGATAGTTGTTATATGCACGATGATAAGATCGTGTTTTTACAAATTGATATCAAAATATGATAATATATATATAATTATATAAAGACATGAAAATGACGTGGCTTGACACATAATTTTTGAGTCTCAATATCTTACACCCTTTTGAACCCTCCTATCATTCCCCATTTTCAAATATGTATGACTATGTGTCTTCCGAATCTTTAATCGTTTTTCGATGGATTATATCTACGAATCTTCATCCAGTGCCGCAAAACTAAGTCTTGATTGAACTCTTGGCTGAGACCCTCTTTTCTCCTCTCCTCTCCTCGCAGCAGGAGAGCGATATATACGCTATATCGTGTATATCGATGGTCGTACTCTTCGGTTTGTCTCGGTCCTCGACTGTGGACAAGGCACACAACACCATATCTATGGATCCATGATGATGGAAATAAGACATATCGTATAGTCTATTGTCTAGAAATTCCGAGCTTTTCTGATGGGGAACATCAGTAGTACGTACGTGGCTTATAACACTCATTTCCGCAGCTACAATTGGTTACCGCAATTGATAGGCATATCAACAAGGTTATCACAACTCGCAAAATCCCAATTCAAACTGGACCAGATAGGAAAGCGATCGATGCCATTGCGAGTTGAGACTGGACCGGATATATATATATATATATAGACACACACACACTTACTATGGAGCCCAGCAGCATGCATGACAGCATGAGCCATGTGATGCTTCCTCAAAGAAAAACATATATTGCAGAAAGATACTTGAATTAACAGCTGCAGCCTGCAGAGCTATATATGCCACATGAATTAACAACAACGTCTCCATCTAATTAGTAAGCCGATATGCGCGACTAATGCCGCATGAATTCGGCGATACAAATATATGTTTGATCGGGACTCGGGAGGGATGAAGAAGTCGATCCGGTCCTCACTACCACATCTTGTCATTCAGTTCTCCTAGGCCTATAGTCTCTTGATTCTCTCTGAGGTACGAATATATGGCACAATTGTTGAAGTAGCTAGTGTGGTTGGGAGGTCCAAGCATGTGTACGTGATTCATTAAATAGCTACACGATTAATCATGTGAAGTAGATGGAGCTAGCAGTAGCGCTAACTTCACATCTATTTATTACGTCGAAAACGTGCATATGTATATGTTAGATGCATTCATACACTCATACTTACAAGAATCACATGGCTTGGATAAGTCAATGAATCGATCGAAGTCATCCAAGTTAGCGAGCTAGCCGGAGTTGGTTATATTTCTGGCTTGTACGCTGTTCGTAATTTACAGCTACATTCGTTCTTAGCTCTTGCAGCACATTTAAATTACACAAAGTAAGAAGAATATAATAACTGAAAACTATAACTCTTTTATTGATAGAATGATATATATATGCTGATATAATAACTGTCCTTATAAAATAGAGATTCTCTGAATCTCTATCTAAATTAATCCGTATCTAAATAGGACACGATGCACAACAGGAATTACGAAGAATAAATTTCTTTAAACACTCCCCTTGTGTCGTTGGCCTAAAGAATGATGCATGACTTGTTGCCTCAATAAAAACTTCGCCAAACAAACAAAAACCTCATGGGTAAAGCAAAATCTTAGTCTAAGGGAAAATGAGTACAACGCATCAACTACAAAATCTATTACATGTGACTTAGACTCCTCCTGATGTCTACAAAAATGTAACTCCCCTTGACTGTAAACTCAGTCCTGAAGTTCGGATAACCAGCGCATACCAATGTATCTCACATGTTTCACAAATGTAGATTTAAGTAGTGACTTGGTAAACAAATCTGCAGCATTATTCGCCGAACTAACATGGCTCATATCGATATTCAACAGCTGTTGTTGTTGTTGATTGAAGAAGAATTTCGACGATATATGTTTTTTTATTGTTACCCGTAATGTAACCCAACTTTATTTGTTCAATGCATGTTGTATTATCCTCAAAGATGGAAGTATATGATAATCCACTAGACCCTCGAATATGACATATGACTGACCAAAGCCAGATACATTCTCTAACAGTTTCATGCAAAGCAATGATTTTTGAAGTATCAACAAGAGTTTGCTTAGTTGATCTTCAAGATATCTCTTTATTTTCTATAGTGAAAACATAACTAGTCTGTGAACGATCTTTGTGTGGGTCAAAGAGGTACCCAGCATCAGCAAATCCAACCAACACATCAACTAGTGTTTCAGAATAAGAGATTGCATGAAAACTGTCCGCAACAGAGGAAGATTTCGATAGGTCGAGGGAATCACTCGACGGGTCGAGGGAAGCCGTCTGTTCGATCCAAGGAGCAGAAATTGACGGGTCGAGACTGTTACTTGACAGGTCGAAAACCCCAGATTGTACATGCTGCGTTTCAACATTCACTTTTTCTAGGAATTTCATGCTTCTCTCTGTATTCTTTGTAAGGGAAGAATAAACCCAAGTCAATAGAACCCTTCAAGTACCTGAAGATTTGTTTTACTCTATTTCAATGACGTTGCATAGACGCAGAGCTAAATCTAGCCAACAAGTTCTCTGAGAAAGCAATATCTGGACGTGTGCACTGAGCTAAATACAACAAAACTCCAATAACACTAAGATAATGGACGAAACTGATCTTTCTTGGGATCCAGACTATGAACAATCATTAGAGTGCTAACATGGTGTGCCTTGACCATATTAAATTGCCTGAGCATATTTTGGACATAAGCAAATTGGTGAACAAGAATTCCACAAATTCGATGTTCCAGCTCTAATCCGAGACAAAATCGAATCCTACCAAAGTCTTTCATCTCAAATTCAGATTTCAAGTAGTTAACCGTCTCATTGATCTCATTAAGAGTTCCGATGATGTTCATATCATCAACATAGACAACTACTATAACAAATCTCTTTTAATGAACACATAAGGGAATAAATCATTATTGTACGTTGTTCATAATTTAGAGCTACATTCGTTCTTAGTTTTTACAACACATTTAAATTACACATTTTATTTTTAATTTATATCGAACGAAGCGTACACATTTAAAGTTGAACGTGGATGTAGTCAAATTATTTCTGATATTATTAAGCTAATTTATAGTAAGTGTGATCATCATTGTACATTAACCTACACAATGATTAGTTCAAATTGTCGATTAATTTTGTCGTTGTGAAAATAATTTTAAAGTGGCTCCGCTCGAATATATACTATATATGTGACTTGGATGTATAGATTTATGTGTAAAAAAGTTCGTCGAGACTATGGGAACCCTATATATAGCAGATGTGCTTTGAAGCAAAGCTAGCTAGCAAGTGTATATGAAAGCCAAGTCATGTTCAGTTGATCGAAATCATGTGATTGATGGTCGGTGGATAAATCATACCTCAAAAGGATATGTACTAATTGAATACTCCTATGGATGGGCTCATGGGCAAGCTACATTGCAGACGGCGAAGGCCAAAACAGTGTAGTAACTAGTAACAACAAATGCACTACTCCTTGGACGGCTTGGAGAATGATCAAGATTAATTTAAGGCATTCATCCTTGATATCCGGCCGGCTCGTAGTTTCTTCTCTTTATATGCAAAGGTCCTACATAGGAACTCAGCAAATAGAGAGAAAACTAAGCAAACAAAAATGAAAGAAAGCTGAAATTTAGATTGATATTACTACATTAAAAATAATATGGAAGAGTTAAATATATTTAAGGACAAGACTTTTTATTTTAAATAATGAAGAATAAAATCTTACAAATAAAGACAAGTTGCTTATAAGCTGCTATGTGGCAGGTATAAATTTACTTTTATACTCTGTTTTGTCTTTTTACGTGTATTTAATATTTTTTTTATTTTCAAAAAATTATATTTTATCCAAAATTAATTAAAATTATTTTTTTCTCTTTTTTTTAAATTTTTTTCTTTAAAAAAAAATTTATCCCAAATTTCCTTATTTTTTAAAAAATATTTTTTAATCTGATTAGTTCATTCATTTTTTTTTCTGTATTCAATTTTTTTTTACTTGAATTGATTATTCAATTTACTAACACTATCAATAAACATTCAGTATCAATTCAATCACAAATGTAATAGTAATTTTAATACAAATTCACTAGAGGTTCCGATACAAATTAAGTAAAAATTTCGATACAAACTCAGTAACAATTTTGATACACATTCCATAATATTTTCCAATCCGATAACATAGTAGCAGTCATCGAACTGAAAAAATTAAAATAACACCAAACAATACTGCTACTGTTAAATATGACAATGCTACTAAAAAATTAAATAATACTGCTACTGTAAAATATGACACTGCTATTGAAAAATCAAAATAACACTGCTACTGCAAAATATGTCACTGCTACTAAAAAATTAAAATAACACCAAATAATACTGCTGTTGTTAAATATAATACTGCTACTGAAAAAATAAAATGTCTACTATTATAAAATATGACTGCTACTATAAAATATGACACTGCTAGTGAAAAATCAAAATAACATCAAACAATACTGTTACTGTTAAATATGACATTGCTACTGAAAAAACAAAATGTCTGCTATTGTAAAATACGACTGCTACTATTAAATATGACACTGCTACTGAAAAAATAAAATAATATTGCTACTGTTAAATATGACACCTGTACTGAAAAAATAAAATGTCTGCTACTGTAAATTGCAACTGCTACTGTTAAATATGACACCTCTACTGAAAAAATAAAATGTCTGCTACTGTAAATTGCAACTGCTACTGTAAAATACGACACTGCTACTGAAAAAATAAAAGTAATTAGTGAGACCAAAAAATCTTAACGTAACAATTTTCTTAAGCCGCTCACACCAAAGTTGACAAAAAATCACGAAATTGAACTCATGATACTAACAAAATCCATGAAACTAACAAAAAAAACTCATGATACTAAAAAAAACATAATAGTCATCGAAAAAAACTCATGATACTAACAAAAACAAAAAAACTCTTGAGGACTTTAACTATAATACAATAACACAGTAGCATTAATACAATCGATCTCGAGGCTTTGGTCGAGATGAAGATGCAAAGACAAGGATGTCGAGGAGGCGAGGTGCTTCTCAAGCGGATGGGATCGGAGATGCGAAACGCCAGAGGACGCAGCACCGAGTTTGAGGCACTTCCAACTCAAGACTGGAGATCGAGGCAACGTGACTTTGATATAGAGGCTATGAGCGAAACTCTGTGGCTAGAGGGAGGCGTTGAAGTCGAAGGTGACGTCCTGGTGGTGCGACGAGTCCAAATTGAGATCGACAACATGTTGCAACTATGCGAAGACGAGATTATTTGTTGAGCGGTCTTGGCGACGCTGTGGTGTGGCACAAGCTGACGACGAGTGGTGGCATCTTGCACGATGTGGATTGAGGCGCGTGGATGAAAGACAATTGCGGTAGACGATAGAGTTAGTTGGAGGCAGAGCTAGCTGAGCAAAGAAGCCACGACTACTACTGCGTGCGACGTGCTTGAACTGGTGGCGGGTGCGACGAGATCGAGCAGGTGGCAGACGACGGTGGAGGCCGGAGACGGAGCTAGCCGAGTAGAGATGTCATGAGTTGCGACTGCTCCTGCGTAATTGTTGTTTTGAGAGAGAGAGAGATAGGTGTTTTTGATTTGAGGTAGGTTTTTAATATATAGAGAGGGGTAGAATCGTCTTTTTGGCTATTTAATGGATTGGGTATAACTGTTACTACGTTTGGGCTTTAGACCCAGCCTTTTATTGTCTAAATTAGGTTGTGATTGGGTTATGAGTATATTGTTTCTTATCTTGTCCTTGACTATTATTCTCCCTTGATATTTTGGATAATCCTTATAGCTCTGCATAGCTACGATTAAATGGAAACAAAACGCAACTAGACAAAATAGTGGTTGCAAAAGCTGTCCAACACAACGGTCACAAAATAAATACCACAACTATGTTATTACTGAAGCTAAAAACCTGGCATCTCTACATCTCTTTCCCCTTCAGAAAGTAGCTACTCCACATCAAAATCAGGATAATTCTTCATCACTTCCTCAACTTCCATCCATGAAGCTTCTTCAGTTGAACCCCCCAACCATTGTATCAACCATTTTGAAATAGGAAATTTGCCTTTCTTAAACAAATCTCGAGCTAGTGTTTTTGAAGGATACCAACGAGGATTCATAGAGTTCAAAGAAGGAGGCAAAAGAGCTTGTGGATTGACCTTACTACTTATCTTTTTCTTGAGCATTGACACGTCAAATACAGGGTGTTTGGTCCTGAAATAAATATTTCATTTTGGGCTTGAATGGCTGAAGTCTTGGCGAGCGGTCCAAGAATGGCTGAAGCCTTGGCGAGCGGCCCGTGAATTATAAGAAAGCTTGGCGAGCAGCCGAGTACAGGAGATAGAGTTCAGTTGGAACTGTGATTTATTAGTTAGCTAATTCCATGTGGCTTGGATGTCTATCATATATGTTTTATCTCAGATAGGTTTCTTTGATAGAAGAGTTGTGATAGTATTGGATATCTATAAAGATTAATAACCCGTGTGCTGGTGTTGGAGTTATATTGGGATTCTAAGAGCAAGAGCAGAGGAAGTTTAAAAGAATTAAATGACTGCTGGTATGCGAGTATATAAGGAGGGTAAGAGCTTTGTGGAAGGGGTCCCCGATCAAATACAAAACATTTGCTATACGCAAGTACACCTAGACAGACATCTTGTCTTCGAGATTCTATCTTCTTTGCAACCAGAAGTTCAAAGTGCTTGTCACCTGTCGAGTGAGAGTATTGCGACTCCAAGGAAGCAAATTGCTACTGGAAAGTTGAAGAGCTTGTCACCTGTGGGCTGAGAGTTTGGATACTCTAAGGAAGCAAGTGTTCTCAACACATCGTCAAAGAAGTTGCTCTGCTTTGCACTGATAAGGGAGTGTGAGGTATCGATTTCGAAGGCTCTGCTAGAGACACATATCAAAAGTCCTAGGTTACTAGGCGAGAAGGACCTATTCGGACAGGGTTGGTGCTCTCCCTGTCTAAATCGCTTTATATAGAAGTCAGGCGGCTGCAAACAGTCCATATTCCGTTGAAGAACGGTGGCACGCCAGCATACGAAGTACACGATACAGGATAAACCGGTACCTGCAGTTAAAGCTATCCGAACCTGTTAAAAGAGACTGCTTCGCGAAAGGATCTCTCCGCGGGAGATATTTTGCGCTCAAACATTTTGGCATGCCCAGTGGGACCCAATTTGTATTTTTGTGTCTCTGAGTGACAATTGGGGGTCCTTATCAAAAGGTCTACCCTCAGTGTCGTAAACACTCACAGCCGGCTTACCGTGAACATACATCTACCCGGTGTCGTTCATTGAGTATTCAAGCGGTTGAAATTATCTTCGCTAAAGATTCCAACATCATGACGTTTAAATCTTTGAGTGAAGCGGAGATAGCGGAACTCACGTTCCCAGAATACCTAGCTTATGCAGCTAGGCGTGATTGCCACCAAGCTAATTACTATGTGGCTCTCGATGAAAGGATCGAGCAGCAGGCAGCTCTTCTCACTACCCAGAGCGACTTAATAAATACGGCGATAGCCAGAATCCAATCAATACGGGTAGATTTCAGTAGAGATCGAGAGGAGAGAGAGGCCATGGGAGCCCAGGTAACTAGTTTTGTGGAAGGTCAAGATAAACTACGGATAGAAATCCTCCAACACTTGGGATCAAGTTTGGATGAATATCACCGATATGCGGCGACATTGTCTCAAAGGAAAGATAGGGACATAGCGTCTCTAATCAAATATGTATCTGACTTGGCAAGAAAGACTAGACAAATAGAGTCTTTCCCTCCTGCTTGGGAGCAACGGTTAAATAGGTTCCTAAACGATTGCGACATACATTTAGCTAAGATGTATGAAATATACGAGACACCGTTGCCTCCCATGCAGAAGGACGATCCTGATTCATGGCAATGGCCAAAATTTTACCGGTATCAAACCTTCCACACTTTCTCTGGCGACGACGATTCTAACGCGGCAACACACTTAGCTTATTTTATGCTGCAATTGGGGCAGTATGCCAATAATGAGGGACTCAAATTAAGAGTCTTTGGATCGTCTTTGTCAGGATCAGCCCTCGTATGGTATACGGGAATAGAAAAGGGCTCAATCAGTGAGTGGAAGGACATGGTGGCCTTATTCATAGATCACTTCGGAACGGCAAGACTAGAAACCAGCGTTGGAAAATTGGATTCCTTGAGTCAATCGACGACAGAAAGTCCAGTCACTTTCTTACACCGTTTCCGATCAGAATACAATCTATGTAAGACCCCACTTAGTAAAGAAGAGGTGGTCGAGATGGCCAAGAATGGTTTGGAGGATACGTACCACCAACTATTCCTAAACAGCAAGTACTTCTCCTTGAATGAGCTTATCACGGCTGTAACAAAAGCTTACAGTACCATGCAAGAAAGAGACAACAGAAGGAATGCATCCAAGGGAACGTACAATGCTAAGTCTTATGATAGACTAAAGCCAAAAACAGTGCCTTATATTGAAGATATAGACGACCAAGAATCAGACTCTGAGGGCGAGCAAGTGGGTGCAGTGGATTTAACAACAAGCAAAGTATTAAAGCCCCGCAAGCTTCAAAAGAACAAGGGTCCAATCAAACTTTCAATAGTGGCTTTTACCAAGCCAGAGTTTGAGATATACACTTATGATGCCAATCTGGCTCATGAGATCTTGGACGAGCTATACAGCATGCGTGTTGTTAAAACGGATTTTGGACCGCTTCCTACAGCTGAGCAGTTAAAGGGTAAAAAGTACTGCAAGTTCCATGGAGCATGGAACCATATTACAAAAGACTGCATCAAGCTTAAAGACCAGATCCAGAGATGGATCAACGAAGGAAGACTATAGCTGGAAGGAACGTCCAAAACAGCAACATTAGTAGATTCTAAGCCTTTCCCAACACCTCAAGTCAATATGATTGATGTTGATTGGTCACTATCCGATAGTCATATTGGAAGTTGGGAGGCCTTGAATCGATCTGTCTTTGTAGCCTACTCTTTCAAATACGAACAAATGGAGGATATCTTTGATAGGCTAAGGGACATGGGTTTGATCCTCTATTACCCGGTTAATGAACTCAGACAATTACAGTATAAAGGTCCAGCCCAACACTTTTGCAGATTTCACAATCACTTTGGTCATCAAACAACAAAGTGTTTGACCTTGAGGGATAAAATCCAAGGGTTGATCAATTGGGACGTGATTGAAATCAACGACAAAGGAGAGGTAGAATGACATCCTCTATACCCTCATAGGCCATTACCTTCTCCTGACACAACTTGTCCTACCATCGAAACTTCTTCCCATAGCAATCAAACTGAACCAACATATAAAAGGAAGAAGTCAAGATGGAGGTCTAGACGCAATATTGCATTTGCCCGACCTAAGCGGACTGAGATTACTTACAATGCGTCTAGGCGAGAGGAAATATTTGACGAGCTAGTCCAAGCAGGAATAGCAGTGGTTTCTGATAATTGGGAAGCTCCGGACCCACGTCCTGAGGATGTTAGGGGTCTCTTTCATTGTCGATACCACAATAGGTGGGGTCGCCATTCCACAAGTGCTTGTTGTGATTTGAAGTTCAGGATACAACAGTGAATTGACGAGGGAGAAATAATGATAGATCAAGAACCTTCGCCAGGCTTGGTGACCGACTTATCGATGACGGTTGGGATGTTGGAACTAACACAAGATAAATCCAATAAAAGGAAACAACCCAACAGCCATCCAACTACTGGCGAGAGTCCACAAAGCAGGCAAACAACGAAACCAAACAAAGGAAAAGGAAAAGTGGACCCAAAAGCAATGTCGCCAGTAGCCCTTTGTGCTCATTGTAAACTCAGAAGTGGGTTGAAGATTTCGTATGAGGAATTGGCTGAAGCAGCTAAATCATTCCCATAACTATTTGCACAAGCTGATCATTAACCTCAACAAGCAAGACAAAGGGACACTCCAACTCCTAAGTGCTCGCGAGCAACAGAAGAGGTCAGTACTGTCCACAGATCCGAATCAGAAGTTGCTGACACGCTCGCAAGACCATATATACCTCCAGCTTCAAGAAATTAAATATCACTAAGGAGAACGTTTGGTACGTGAGGGAGAAAGGAAAAACTATTGAAGTGACTCCAAGCAGAAGAAGAAATCTTCAACGACGCTTTGGGGAAGCCAAGAGAGCACTAGAGGCTTACGAAGTAGGCCTGCTCACAGAAGAAGAACTGGTGTGTTATCCAGAAACGCTGCAAAGGCGGATGAATGCCCTTGCAGCAAACCCATTAGTGGTTTTCGGGAAGAAGTCTCGCGAGCCCAAAATGAGAGCACAAAGACCAGGTGTCTTTGACCGTAACCCAGAGTTAGGGTCTAAAGGGAAACGGCCTGTACCTACTCCTGAAGATCATCGTGAAGTTGCACAACAGAAACCGGTAAGAAGACGCCTCACTTTTGAAGATGACACGATGAAGGCAATAGGGTTACATACACCTCCTAAGGAAGGGAAAAGCATTCAAAAGCAGAAAACTCCAAGCGAGCCCAAGGTCTTGCAATGGAAACCGAAACCTTTGGTTGTGGAAGAACAAAAGAAAGTCCGACAACCCGTTTCCCGTCCAATGGAGCAAGATCCAGCACTACTCATGCCAACAACTGTTGATCCTATACCTGAGGATAAGTTGCAACATGTTGCTTCTCTCGAGCTCACTACAGATTCGAGTCCTGAGGTGCAACAGGCTGAGGGTGACAACTGTGAAGATGATGAGCAGTTGTTGGATTACGGTGAAGGTGAAGAAGAAGAAACTCAAGATTACATCGAAGAGGAGGATATAACTGTTAACATGGTGTATATTTTATCCTCTAAGTATGCTTTGCCTTCACCAGTAATAATGGATGAGTCAATCATGAGCGATAGCATCAACAACTTGGTAGTACCAGACAATGAACCAGAACCAAAAGAAGACTTAACACGTACCAAGGCACCAAAATTTTATTCATCCACAAAGGGACAGATGATGTTCGCCAAGCCTACTGTAGACATGGCCATGCACATGCGGCAGTTATATGTTACAGGGAAAGTCCAAGGGATACAACTAAACAAACTTCTAGTGGACTCTGGGGCAGCCGTAAACATCATCACAGTTAAGGCAACGGCCCTATTAGGCGTTCCCAAGTCTGCTATCCAAGAAACCTCACTGCACGTTAGAAACTTTCAGGGTAGCATTTCCAATACTTTGGGCATTGTCTTTTTGCAGGTTCACATCGTTCCAGCCACCAGTACTTATACATTCTTTGTAGCAGAATGTACAGCTCCATACACTGCAATTCTGGGGCGTGACTGGATCCACAGGAGGTATTGTGTACCTTTGTCCCTCCATCAGCAGATGTTACTTTGGGATATGGAGTCTGGTGAAGCATAGATTATTAATGCTGATCCTCGTCCATATTCTATTTCTGCTAATTCATTAGAAGCCAGTTATTACCACAGTGACCTTATGCCATTGGAGGTATGTGGCGTCGATAGCAGGGGCCGCCCAGTTGGTGTTACGGCCTCTGAACTAGCTCAGTGGGGTATGATTTAAATCAATCAAGATAGTGGAAGACCCTGCACCATTGAGCTACCATCCAAACACTCTCAATGATCGGGTCTCTATCAAGTATAGAGACCGAGGCTTGTTACTATTTACACGAGCGCTTTCACAATTTTATGTTGGAGAGTCAAGCCTTCGAGAAGATTCCAATGGTTGCAGCATTGGAATAAGTGGATGAAGATGTTTTACAGGACTTGGAGGAAGAGGAAGAAATTAAACTAGCTCCAGCAGCCCTGGATGATTTACCTCCTAAAGTCAAGGATCCTATTGAACATATTAATCTTGGGACAACTGAAGAGCCAATCTCTGTGGCTATTTGTACCTTCTTGGAACCCGAAGAAAGACTTAAGCTCATTGAATTGCTACGAGAATACGCTGATTGTTTTGCAGAAAAGTACGACGACATGCCAGGACTGTCACCAGATTTGGTCTGTCACAACTTACCCATCATCGAAGGAAAGAAGCCTGTAAAACAAGAGATGCGTTGGATAAACACAGAAACTGCAATTCTTGTCAAGGAAGAGGTCGAGAAGATGCTCAAGTCAGGGATCATATGAGTAGCCAAATACAATGAGTGGCTATCCAACGTCGTCCCAATCAAGAAAAAGAAAGGGAAAATGCGAGTGTGTGTTGACTACAAAGACTTGAACAATGCAACCCCAAATGATGCATACCCAATGCCAGTAGCGAATTTGCTGGTGGATTCAGTAGCTCACCATGAGATGTTAACATTCATGGATGGAACTGCTGGCTACCACCAAATTCCAGTGGCTGAATCTGATCGACATAAAACTGCGTTTTGGTGTCCAGGATTTGTAGGAGTATTTGAGTACGTGGACATGCCATTTGGACTCAAGAATGCTGGGGCAACCTACCAACGTGCAATGAACTTGATCTTCCATGATCTTATCAGCAAGACTATGGAAGTATATATCGATGATGTGGTAGTTAAAACGAAACGCAGACGTGACCATTTTGAAGACTTACGGCAGGTGTTTCTTAGAATGAGGCAACATCAACTAAAGATGAATCCAGCCAAATGTGTATTTGGAGTCCAGGCAAGAGACTTCCTGGGTTTTTTGGTTCATCAGCGTGGAATTGAGATACAGGACGATAAGAAACAAGCGGTACTTAGTGCAGTCCCACCAAAGAGTAAGAAGGAGCTACAATGACTATTAGGAAAAATTAATTTCTTACGACGGTTTATTGCTAATGCTGCTGGGAAAACACAACCATTCTCAACCTTGCTCAAGCTTCAAAATCAGAAAGACTTTGTATGGGAGCATATCCATCAAGAGGCGTTTGATACCATCAAAGCATATCTAACGAACCCGCCAGTCTTGGTTCCTCCAAGACCAGGGGTTCCTCTTAAGCTGTATATTTCAGCTACTGACCTTTCTATTGGAAGTTTATTAGCTCAGGACGACACGTCAGGAACTGAACGTGCTATTTTCTATCTGAGTCGTACCCTGAATGATTGTGAAACGAGATACTCTCCAATGGAAAGAATGTGCCTAGCCTTGTATTTTTCAGGGTGCAAATTGAGGCATTACATGCTTTCCTTCACCACGTGTGTCATAACACAAACTGATCTGGTGAAGTATATGTTGTCCAGACCTATTCTCCGGGGACGCATTGGGAAGTGGATTCTGGCTTTGTCAGAGTTTTCTTTGCAGTACGTTCCCCAGAAGGCGGTTAAAGGACAAGCAGTGGCTGACTTTTTGGCTCATCATCCAATGGAAGATGTTAGTGAGGGGCCAAAACTGGACCTTGCTCGTATAGATTTGGCCTCTTGGTGTTTATATTTTGATGGGTCAAGTACGAGTACAATGGCTGGGGCCGGAGTTGCATTAGTTTCTCTACGCGGCCAAACTTTTTCTTATTCTTTCAGGTTGGACTTCAGATGCACAAATAACCAAGCAGAATATGAAGCTTTAATCATTGGGTTAGAACTTCTGCTAGATATGGAGATCAATGATGTGCACGTTTTTGGAGATTCCTAACTAGTGATCAGACAACTTGAAACCAAGTATAAGGCTGGACCAGTCCTAGAACCATATGCTAAACGAGCCTGTGATTTGCTCAAGTTGTTTACAGAGGTGGAGTTGAGTCATGTTCCTCGCGAGAGGAATTATGCAGCAAACGAGTTGGCTTAACTAGCAACAGGGGTGAGCTTGCAAGACGGAGTACGCGAGCGGATATTAAAGGTTGAAAGAAGAACCCTCCCATCTTTCTTTGCTCGCAAAGAAGACAAAAATGAGTGGTACGTTGCTACACTCGATCACATTGATGTGGATTGGAGACAGGAGATTATCTCTTACCTCCAGAATCCTAATAACCCGGTAGCAAAGCGGATTCGTTTCTTAGTTCCTAATTATGTGCTCAAAGACGATGAGTTATATAGAAGAGGAGAGGAAGGCATACTTTTACGGTGTGTCTTTGGACGTGAAGCTAAGCGATTAATGAGGGAAGTCCATCTTGGGATAGCAGGGGCACATCAGGCCGGTCCTAAGATGAGATGGTTACTTAGAAGACATGGCTTTTATTGGCCAGGAATGCTCAGAGATTGCATCACGTTCGCTAAAAGTTGTGAAGAATGTCAGAAACATGGTCCAATCAACCATATGCCCAGAATACCATTACAGCCTATAATCAAGCCTTGGCCAGCTCGAGGATGGGCTTTGGATTTAATTGGAATGATTCATCTTCATTCATCTGAAGGGCATAAATTCATCATAGTGGCTACTGATTTCTTCACGAAATGGGTTGAAGCTCGACCTCTCAGGGTATCGTCAGCCAAGGCCATCCGCCAGTTCTTATTTGAAGATATCATTTGTCGGTTTGGTATTCCTGAGAGTTTTGTTTCAGACCGTGGGGCAACATTCATGTCTGGAGAAGTAGATGAGCTTATGAAGGATCTCGGAATCCACATTTTACACTCTTCTCCATACTATGCCCAATCCAATGGTCAAGCCGAAGCAAGCAATAAGATCATTATCCATATTCTTAAACGGATGCTTGCGAGAAATGCCAGACTATGGCATGAAGAATTATTTAACACCCTGTGGGCTTATAGAACAAGTAAAAGAACACCCACAGGTACAACTCCTTATGCATAAATGTTCGGCCATGATGTTGTCTTGCCTTTGGAAATAAACGTTCAGTCTTTGTGGGTGATGGAACAACACAACCTGATCGGTGAAGATTATGTACAAGCGATGTGGCAAGAGCATGAAGACTTGGATGAGAAACGAATACAAGCTTATGATAGTCTATATGCTGAAAAACGAAAGGTGGCTCGTGCCTATGACCGATGTACCAGGGGCATGAGTTTTGCAGAAGGAGAACTCGTCTGGCGAGTCATTTTGCCTGTTGGCGAGAAGACGGAAGGACGAGGAAAATGGTCAGAAAAATGGGAAGGACCATACATTGTCGATCGACTTTTAGGTAAAGGAGCAGTTTATTTACGAATCGAGATGGTACAATACACGCAAATCCTATAAATGGTCGTTTCCTTAAGAAGTTCATACAACCAATCTGGGAGTATGATGATCCTCCAACTGTGGCTCAATCCAGTTTATTCATGCTAAAATTCTTCTCGCATTAGTAAACTGCAGGGGCAACACACAGGGATTATGTACATCACAGTAGCCTATACTTTAGGCTAAATCTTTAGTTAGAGCCTATATTTGAGGCCAAATTTTAATTTTTTTTGTATTTCTTCTAAATTAAGAGTTTGTGTTAGCCAATTACTGTGGCCAAAGTTATGTACAAACTACATCCGAGTTTAACAATTAAATTTACATAAGGAAATCTTTGCTTCAAACAAAATATTACATTCATCAAATAGAAGAATACAAAGGCTTTGCGGCCTCAAGCTCTGATACCACATGAGAAACAAACTACAAATCTACAACAGAACAGAAAGATAAAATACAGTTTGTTTTTCACAAATCCTCATAGTTGATAGCCATCCCTTGGGGTCGATGTATCAAATATACACATATAGAGATCGACCTCGGCGAAGGGATGAAGAGGATTTGAAACGCCAAGGAAGCTAGTGCATCAGATCAGAAGACCCTTTACACTAGACTTGGCGTTTGTTGCCTTTTTTCCCGGGTCTGAGGCTCCTATCTTTCCCCCTTAGTGCAATCATGTTCATAGGGTTTACATCCTCTATGTTATAGAAACAGATCGTGTGCACCAGAGGAAGACGAGGAAATTTTCAACCTCGGGATTGTGGCTTTCCCTTCTTCTACTGACACAAGTTGGGATAGCCAAGGCAACGCCTGGACGTAAATATTGCTATCTAGTCCAGGTTTGGACGTGGATATTGCTATATAAGGAACACGACATGAAAGATTTTATCTGGAGGTTCTTTGAGGTAGGAAGACCAGAGCAAAATAATAAGAGGGGAGTTCATTCTCGCGAGGAAGTTGGTTCACAAGACAAGGAAAGGGAAACCTTTTATAGAAAGGAGTCACAGCGGTAAGGCTTTGCGAGAGTAATTACACCTGAAAATAGAGGACATGCGTCTAGCTGGAATTGGACCACGATACGGTTTATCTACCCACGAAGAGAACATGATAAATGAAAGATTTTTGGGGCAGGTAAAACTTATTTCAAGGATTTGATTGTTTGACGCGATACGGATTTCAAGCATGGAATTGAATTCCATTTAATGTTGAACAATCAGATCAAACAAACGGCTGTAGCTTATAAGTGAGGCTAGTTTCGTTGGAACAAGTTTTGACCAGGCCTAAATCTGAGGCCCATTCTCGTTGTTGGTCCCAATTCACACTTTGTTTCCAAAATTTGGATTCAATGAATAACTACTTAAAGAATTTTGGATCAAATAAAATAGGGCTTGAATCCTGAGGCCCATTAAATTTACAATAAGAGAAAAAATTTCCTCACTGTTGCTTTGGAAACTTCCAAGGCCACCCAGGCTTGGTGGACCGTTTGGCGAGCATTTTTTGCTTCTTCTCGTGCCTCCTGCATGAGTTGCGCTTGGCTCTTGCCTTCCATCACGATCTGGCCTACATTACGTTTAAGGACATCTGCTTGCAGAACATCTATTTCAGCGTCAAGGATTGCAAGTTCAGCCTTGAGAATTTCCCTTCTAGCCTTTTTGTTTCTTAAGGCTTCTTGCTGAGTATATGTGTCCTTTTGAATCGCCTGGATTCGCTCTTTCTCTCTTCGAGTTTGATGTTCCAATGTCTCTGTTACTTCTTTCTTACGCTCGACCTAGAGCTTTAGACATTGGTAGGCTTCACTTTGGCTCAAGAGTTGAGAGAGGTTCTCCTCAAGTTCGTTCAGGCAGGGAATAGAGTCTGCTGGGGCGGTGGCCTTCATATTCTTGATTTGGATGCAGACGGCTTGGATGTCGTGAGGAGAATCCAGGTCCCCAGAAAGGATGTCCTGAATAGTGACATCAGTGTCAGAAGGAGAGCTCAGTGTACCCAGTTTGCTTATAATTTCTTGCAATTGTACCGTTTCTTCTTGTGGTCTGAGTAACTGAGAAGAGGCTCATTGTGATGAAAATGGTGCAGTAACTTCTTCAATTATTGACTTAAGATTTTCATCATTGACATCTGGAGAACTAACAGGCTGACCCTTGGCGGCCGTTTCAGTTGTTTGGCCTGATAGGATTGGTTATTCCTTTGGACTTGTGGGAGTTATCTCATGAACTTCAGTGTCCACATGAACGCTTTTGGACTAGAGTATAAATACATGTTATCAGGATCAATCAGAATTAATAATTCAGAATGAAATAAGTTAAGAGGTTCTTACTTGTGAGGGAGACAATGACTGTGTTTCCTCAGTTGCTTGAAGTTGAAGCACTGGCGAGGAAGGAGTTGGGTCCTCGCATTCTGAATTAACCTCAACCAATGACAGTGGTTTGACAACTGAGTGCCCTGGCGAGGGGGGAATTTGCTGTTCTGGCTCTGTGATAACTTGTTCATCCTGAGTACTTGTGCCCTCGCTAGAAGAGGAAGGAATGATGCAAGATTGAAATTCAATCTGCAAGCGACGGAATAACATGACGCTATCAACAGGCTTGCTCTTATCTTCTTCCTCGAGTTCTGCTCGATGGATTCCAGCTAGAAATTGGGCTATGAAGTCCTTGCAACATTCTTTACCGCTGCTGATGACTTCATGACCTGTATCATGATCTTCACTACCATATATGATGCTGGAATCATCGAACTTCAGGATATAGGCTTTACAGCATCCTTTATGGAGCCTTTCTCCCAGTGAGTATTAAATAATAGGCTTCGCCTTCAGCTTTGAGGACGAAGAAATGATCATTCCAACTCACTATGAATACCTGAGGCTTTTGGCTCTTCTTGACTTGCTCCCATGAAAAATCAAAAGATGGAAGACCATTTAGGGCTGTAAACCTTTCTGGGTAGAAATACCCAATGAAGGAGTCATCAGATGAGAACTTCAGCGGTCTGATGCTGGCCTTCGAAATAATGTCCAGATCAAAATGTTGATCTGGGTAAGCGCTTGCAAGGGCCTCGTCCTTGCATAGTTTTTGCCACTCCCTGGAACCTTGAATCAAGAGGTCATCGAATTGGGAGAGCGTGGGCAGGCTGTTGGGATTTACACATAACCAGTGTGCAATGGTGAAGACTAGTGCCTAACATGCACTTGCCCCGGAGGATTTGTCACACTTCTGATCAAACGAAGCATGGAAGACTTGAGCTTGAAGCTTTGCTTGTTTGTCCCTGCTTGTGATCTCTGTAGCTAGCCAAGCTCCACTTTGAAGCTCTTTGGGCTTCAGGTGGATGTTCCTGCGTTTCTGAGACTGTTAAAGAATTTGGGTTAGTTACAGCTCAGTGAAAAAATCAGATATTATTATAGGTAAATGAATGCAAATACTTACGGAATGCCCAGAAGGATTGGATCTTTTCTTCTTAAAAGACTGTAAGGCCACAGTCACGTCTGGTTCAGGGGTGTGCTGTGTTTAAGAAGGAAGGTTGATCAGTTACAATATCAGAAATTGCTAATACATGTGGCATTTTTGGATGAAGAGGCATACCTGTGGCCAAGGTGATGTGCTTACGTTCCTGAAAGTCTTGCTGATAACAGCCAAGTCCCCTTCATTTGAAAATCTTTTGCCAAAATCATGGAAGATAGAGGCAAAGCATGCGAGCGGTCCCTTGTGTCGTATCTCTTCCCAAAGCTGGGAGCACCATACTTGATACGACTCGGTGACCGAATGAGAAATCACTAGTGGCTTTGATATGATAGGAAGCATTATTGTTGGAAAGCCAAAGTGTTCATCTTGCACTTCTGCTGCAAGAGGATGACTTGTTCCTCTCCAGAGAGTATATTTGCTCACAGAATTGGTAAGGGGCATGGGTGCATCCTGTGTGAGCCCGAACTGTCTGGAGAAATGGTTAGGGGGATGCAGTTCATACTCGGGGCTCGCTAAGTCTTGGACTGGCAGATCCTTACAAGTGTTGCACTGAATGAAGAAGCTCCTCGCGAGAGCGTCTTGCTCTGGCGAAGGCATAAATCCATTCGCAAGGAGGCCAGGATGGCGACGACTTAATATGATGTCAACTGCTGCGGTTGGAAATTCTTTATGCAAGCAGAGATGATCGAAGCAGTTGATATAGGACCATGGTCTGGTCCTAGTTGGTGTAGAAACCAACGACTGGCCCAGTAGCTTCTGATCTTCCAAGGCAGGAGGTGTTGATGGGCAAAAGAAAGGGAAGTACATCCGCAACCAGAACTCTACCATCCAGAGTGGTCCTGGTTGATTAAAATCGAGCATTGTAATACTTACATCACCACAGGGGAGATGGAAACAATTGGCTGTACAATCCCAGAAGCACATGGCTGTGGCGAACGGTGCTCTGTTGCCACCAGCTGGGAGAGAAAAGCATAGATCGATAAGTTGAGTGATTCCAACTATTTTCCACCAGTTGATATCTTATTCGCGACGGTGCCGGTACCAGGTGAGATCTTCTACGCTTGGGTGCGGCCATCTCCCAATGAGACAAAGTGTATATTTGTTGGTCCATTCCTTTGGGTCTGCCCTGGGGTTTTCTTAGTCTATCAGGGATGAATTATAGATGGGATGGCGACGGATGTTGAATAGCTCTGGATTTATTGGAACATCCAGGAAGGGACCAAAAAGGCCAGTACATTCACTTGGGTCTATAGAAAGGGTGCAGACGGCCTCTGGGTTGTGTCATCTGGCGACAGCTTTGAGGTGTCTGGAGAATCTCTTGACGTCTTGGGTTTCATGAGGAATGAAGATGTCTTTGCGAGGAGGCATTTTTCTAGATCAGAGAAGATGAACGACGTTGAGAATGAAAGGTCTTAGCTTTTGATTGAAAATGTTGAGAGTGCAGGATCAAGGCAAGTGAAGAGGTCTCGTTGGGAAATGAGATTTTGTTGATGGAAACTAGTGCTTTTATATTACGTCAGCTGAGTGATGTAACTCTTCGAAGAAGTCGTGCAACGTGGCATTTAGGTGTTACGTTACCGTTTGGTTTAACAGCGCGTCAATTGGGTAATATTCAAGTCTTTTCGCTTGTTCAGGTAATTCAAGTTCAAGACATGAAGGGCAATGTTTGGGCCTGAAATAAATATTTCATATTGGGCTTGAATGGCTGAAGTCTTGGCGAGCGGCCCAAGAATGGCTGAAGTCTTGGCGAGCGGCCCGTGAATTATAAGAAAGCTTGGCAAGCAGCCCGTGAATTATAAGAAAGCTTGGCGAGCAGCCGAGTATATGAGATAGAGTTCAGTTAGAACTGTGATTTATTAGTTAGCTGATTCCATGCGGCTTAGATGTCTATCATATCTGTTTTATCTCAGATAGGTTTCTTTGATAGAAGAGTTGTGATAGTATTGGATATCTATAAGGATTAATAACCCATGTGTTGGTGTTGGAGTTATATTGGGATTCTAAGAGCAAGAGCAGAGGAAGTTTAATAGAATTGAATGACTGCTAGTATGCGAGTATATAAGGAGGGTAAGAGCTTTGTGGAAGGGGTCCCCGATCAAATACAAAAAATTTGTTATACGCAAGTACACCTAGACAGACATCTCGTCTTCGAGATTCTATCTTCTTTGCAACCAGAAGGTCAAAGTGCTTATCACCTGTCAAGTGAGAGTATTGCGACTCCAAGGAAGCAAATTGCTACTGGAAAGTTGAAGAGCTTGTCACCTGTGGGCTGGGAGTTTGGATACTCTAAGGAAGCAAGTGTTCTCAACACATCATCAGAGAAGTTGCTCTGCTTTGCACTGATAAGGGAGTGTGAGGTATCGATTTCGAAGGCTCTGCTAGAGACACATATCAAAAGTCCTAGGTTACTAGGCGAGAAGGACCTATTCGGACAGGGTTGGTGCTCTCCCTGTCTAAATCTCTTTATATAGAAGTCAGGTGGCTGTAAACAGTCCATATTCCGTTGAAGAACGGTGGCACGCCAGCATACGAAGCACACGATACAGGATAAACTGGTACATGCGGTTAAAGCTATCCGAACCTGTTAAAAGAGACTGCTTCGCGGAAGGATCTCTCCGCGGGAGATATTTTGCGCTCGAACACAGGGTGCACTTTAGCTTCAGAGGGCAGATCAATTTTGTAGGCATCTCTGTTGATTTTTCTCACCACTTTGTAAGGTCCATAATATTTGGGAGAGAGCTTGTAGTTACCTCTTACTGTCACAGAAGACTGTCGACGAGGCTGCAGCCTTAGTTAGACCATATCCCTAATGCTGAATTCTCTCTTACATCGGTGTTTGTCACCGTAGTTCTTCATCCGGGATCTAGCTTCTTCCAAATTTCTTTGCACTCTAGCTAGTTGTTCATCTCTAGACTTGAGGGCAAGATCAACTTCATGTATGGTAGTGGAGTCAGCTAAATGGGGAACCATCTTGGGTGGTGCGTAGCCGTATAAAGCCTCGAAGGGAGATGTTTTTAGAGAAGCATGGTAGGTAATGTTGTACCAACACTTAGCCCATGGAAGTAACTTCACCGAACTTTGGTCTTGTTCTGTAATAAGCAAGGAATGAAACATCGATAATATCCTTGATATTTTCGCGATAATTTTATTTTTTTACTTCCCGATATTAATCATACATATCAATATTTTTCGCCCGATATTTCCCGAAATATTCGATATTTTTGGATATATCACCAAAATCCTCGATATTTTTGAATTTATCCGAGATTTTGACTTTACATATATGTTGATTGCACTAAATCCAAAGCACAAAACCCACTACACCAATAACCCAAAATCTCAATCAAATAATCTCTATTAATAATTAACAAAACACCAGTTACAAGTTTCAAAACACTTATTGATCATATAATAAACTCATAAAGTTTCAATACAAATTTTCATGTATTTATCTTAATTTTCGTCGATTTGTTATTGAATCGATATTTCATCGATATTTTCGTCGAAATATTCGTATTTTGGACAGTCGATATATATTTGATATTCGATATTTTACTCCTTGATAATAAGGCATCTCAAGTATTGCTCCAAGGTATTTTTCAAATTCTCGATTTGCCCATCCGACTCCGGGTGATAAGCCGTACTTCGATTGAGAGATGTGCCCTTGAAGCTTGAAGAAAGTCTCCCAAAACTTACGTAAAACCACTGGATCTCTATCCGTCACAATGGCCTCCAGAATCCCATGGTGCTCGAAAGGAGGGCTAGGACCCAAAAATCCAATACCTTTATGCAGGCCGGGGACTGGGCCGATCCACATAAACTCCCCATTCGGGCCAACAAACCCCATAGGAGGCATGAAAGGGAAATATGGTGGGTACTGAGCTTGGGCTTCCATTAGGGCCATGTGCAATGAGTACAGTGGAAGCTCAGATGTATCAACAGTGGAGCGTGACTATGATGTAGTTGCTGCATTGGAAGAACCAACCAAAGGCTCCGACGGTGAGCTTGTTGGCACATAAACGACTGAGACATAAAACATGGTCTCCGTCCTTGAAACTGGTGGATCGGGATCTAGTGGAGGCGGAGGATGGTTGTTGAGGCGTAGTTGGTGTAGCTCCGCCAAGATTTCGGCCTGAACCGCCTCAAACTGAGTCTAATGAGAGCCTTGACTCTCTTGTTGAGCCTGGATTGACTCTAAAGCTGAACGAAACTTGCCAAATTAAGGATCCACTATAGAAGAATCGACTATAGTCTTCTTCAAAGGTCCCATATGCAGTGGCTTTTGATACCAGATTCAAAGGTCCTGGATAGGAACCCAGCAAATAGAGAGAAAAGTAAGAAAATGAAAATGAAAGAAGGCTGAAATTTAGATTGATATTTTGGATAACCTTTACAGCTATGCATATCTACGATTAAATGGAAACAAAACACAACCAGACAAAACAGTAGTTGCAAGTTGTCCAACACAATGATCACGAAATAATTACCACAACTATATTGTTACTGAAGTTAAAAACCTGACATCTCTGCATCATCATCATCATCATCATCATATTTGGCAAAAAGCCAATTTCGTAGCGAATGCTGTTGTTAACCTTGGCTAGCGGCCAATTTTCAATCGCCGCCAATCGGCCTACGATGCCCAAAATACTCGCATGCTGGTCTTACTTACAAGCTTCCAATTGTGGCGCGGCGCATCTAGATAACATAGGTCATAGGTGAATACCTTAGAGGCTGCTTGCTGTAATTTTTCTTTTTATTAATATTTTTCTCCATAGAACAAAACAACAATTTAACATACAGTGTATATACAGTTTCATATATTTCATTTTTAACTACCTTTCTCGGGACAGATTTTATGGTATATATAACGCGCATGGAACAAGTTTATATCGTGCTAAAAGTCCTCTGCTGTTACTTGTTTCTCTTTTACTCCTATATATCAAATGGTAATTCGGTATATTAAGTGAAACAGTTGGTAAGTAGCTAAAACATTAATTAATGCATATGCATGCATGTCAACGTGCTCCCATCTATATGAAAGTCTCCTCTCGATCTATCACGTACTACTTAATCATAGTCGTCAGATACTGTCTGGAATAACACATTCGATCACATGCAGGACCACAGCTTGCAGAATGTAGAACGTACGCAATGCTTTACAATGCAAGTCATCCGCCCATTAGGATTCAAACCAGTGGAACAAGATTATTGGTTACAGATCGAATATGGAAAATATATATATGTAAAGGCGATGGACCAGTAGACGTACTAAAAATGTATGTATGTATATATGTATATATATCTCGTCGTCCTTGCAATTTTCATATAGTGGAATTTTTAGTAGTTGTATACTTCTTTATGGTGACAAAGAAACCAAATTAATCTAGTGCATGAGCTCACCCTTTCTTCGAGAGCTTTCGAATTCTAACCTTTGTGCTATAAGTGAATGCAAAATCTACTTGATGTGCATAGATATAAATGTCTCTCGTAAAGATCATTAGATCCTCTCCTTGTTGACATTTCTGTCTTTGTGTATGTTATCATCATCATCCACACTACATTGATATGTCTTATCCCAAACCTCTCCGACCAATTGATCCATGTTGATGATCGAAGTACGTCTCCATGGTAGTACTCTTAGGCTAGCTCCACCTTCCATTGTCTTATATACAATTCGATCATGCCATGATCGAATAGGCCATTAGCATTCTCAATGGTTTATACACTAGTGCTCTGAGATCGATGTATGTGCTGGTAGCTTATTATAACATCTGCACTGCGTCAGTTTCCACAAAGGGTACGAAATCGTTCAGCTCGATAATCATCAAGTATATATACCAAGTCTTATATAGCTTCTTGAATATGTTTCTGTATATAAATTCTGCCCATGCCACCGACGACTCTGGTTTGGTCGGTGCGTCGACGAAGTGGCCGGTATAATAACGAACTGAGACTGTCTGATCTATCATATTAATTATATACAGTGTAATTACGTATATTTGGATGGAGGTGAGTGATCGATCGAGTAGTACTCGATCTGGCGGGTACTCCACCAATTCTGCTACGTACATGATGTTGGCTCTGACTGTAATCCCACTTTTGTCTGGGTTTAATTTTTATGGTTTTTAGCAGTTTAGAGAAATTATTTGGTGCTTTCGATCGTGTTGTGTTTTCGCTCAAATGTTCATGTCTCATAGCGTTAAGGAATCTTTGCTTAATTATTAACGTCATGATTACAAAATGATAACAAAGTTAGGGGTGCACAATGTTAATGGACATGTCAGGTTCTAATTATCTAGCTAGCTTAATTAATCGATATATTTCGGATGAATTACGTAGTAAAATTGAATGAGGTTTAGCAGTTTAGGTGGAATGATAGTTTTCTGACGGATCGACTTTGGCGGTTTGCACTTTGGCTTAGACCTGTCTCTCCACCATCACCATGGTTTGTGGTGTCTGACGCCTGCACCCACCATTGCCAAACGCTTTTGCTCCTTTAAGAATCGAACCGAGAAGAGCTTTCATTTCTATGCCTAATCGATCTTGCAGACTTGGGTATCCGGTATCCACACAAAATTGCCATGATGGATAGACTTCATGAAAGTTTTATTAAAGGTCCTTGACAAATAAAATGAAACAGATTTTCGCGCTAAATTTGGATTATTCAACATTGAAGGCATAAGTGTTGGCTATTCCTTGCAATTGGACAAAACACAGTAGATGAAGGATCATCAATGAAGATGTTGACATAGCCTACCTATCTCAATGGAAAACAGGTTGATCATTCATTTGCATAACATGTTTTCATTTAGGATAGCACAATAGGCATGTATCCCTGATAATCTGGAACGTTTTCATGTGTAATATTTCATAGCTAATGTTGTTTCTAAATCCAGAATGTATGTGTTTAATCTGTGTGAACTTTGACATTGAAAAGCTGTTTTGAATTAAAGATGATTTCTAGGAGAAATTTACTTTTGATTCACATGTGACTCCTTGTGATTAGGTTTGTCTCCTAGGAATCTGTTTTTCTTTTTACAGCTGGGTCTACTTTATGTCATCCTTACATCTGCTTTTGTGCTGCAAAACGTGCTCACTTTTTTGACCATCGATTGGCTTTTTTTGGTATGAGAGCATGAAAACTTTTTGCCTCTTTTTGACAAACTATACCTTATTTGGAAACCCTAAAGTTGTCTTGTTTTTTTGTCAAATGAGCATGCTATTGTCCCATCAACTGATGACAGTTGCTATACACTACCACATATGGCATCATTACCGGCGAGATCACCGGAGACAAGGCCGGCGACCGGAAAAGTCGCCGGTAATGTTCATCATTACCGGCGACTTACTCCGTCGCCGGCAATGTCTCTTATATTAGACGCAGATTGCAGCAGCTCGATCATTCATTCATTTTGATCGAAAAAAATCCAGAGAAATCGAAAGAAGGAAAACGTACGCTCTGAAATCGATCCTTCGGTATATTGTCAAAATTAAGGCGCGCGTCGAAAACTCGATCACTCGGGAAGCTATATATATAGGTACGTGTATATATACGTATATGTGTATGTATATATATATGTGTGTGTGTTGATCAAATCCAATTCGTGAGATATATATGAAATGTTGTTGATGTCACGGAAACGAGAAAACTGCTTGTAGTTAATCTTATCTTGTGTCTGAATCAACGACTGGTATTATCGTAGTGTTATCGGAGCCAGGCTTAACAGAGCCTCCTACCTAGTCAAATACGTTTTGAATTGAAAAAAGAAGAATACCATCATCGAGTACTGAATCGAATTCAGAGATTAGATCGATATATATATATATATATGCATGCATGTGTTGATTTTATTAGAGTTGATTTGAGATATCGCGTCGATTATTAGTAGTGAATGTGTGTATATATATAATTAATCCATAAAATTGTTAGAATTTTCAGGATGGACAAGAGTTGGATGAGCCTCGAAAGATGAGATGTCAGATATCACCAGGGAATTAGGAGTTTTGTGGATTTTGTGAAGGCTAATTGTGGAGACACTACACTTCATTATTGCCCGTGTAAAGAATGTAAGTGTTTCAGCGATCGATTTCGTTTTCCCATTGATAAAGTCCAGAGGCACCTGAGTAAATACGAGTTTTGGGATAAGTACACTTGTTGGATTTATCACGGTGAAACATCGTTAGTGGGTCCGCATGATCATGGACAATTTGGTGAGAGGGCCAGTTCACGCTATGATCATGGAGATTTTGCTGAGAGGGGCAGTTCATCCTATGATCCAACAGCGATGTTAATCAATGATATGTTTCCTCATGAGAGCGGTGTATTTGCTGATGAAGCACCAAATGTCCCTCCCGTCGTTGAGGGTTTCCCCCATATCGAGCCAGTCGAGCCATTACCTGGAGCTCATGTCAACACAAGCGGTATGGACAAGTACAACAACCTGATTGCATTGCAACAGACTCCGTTGTACGACGGTTGTAGTAAGACTGTTCTTGAAAGTGTGATGGGAGTGATGCAGCTCAAAATGGAGAACAAAATGTCTGTCAAAGCTGTTGATTCTTGGTTGAAGTGGACTGCTTCGCTACTGCCACCCGGTCATCGTCTTCCTACCACTCATCATAAGGTACGACATATCCTAAAAGATCTTGGGATTTCCTACATCAAAATCCATGCATGCAGATATGATTGTATTCTCTTCTGGGGAAAAGATCTCGAAGACCTTGAAGCCTGCCCGGTATGTTTTACAGAAAGGTATAAGTTGACTCCTGCAGGCAACAAGAAAGCTGTGAAGATACTTCGATATTTCCCGCTTATTGATAGGCTGGAGCGGTTGTTCATGTGTGCTTTCACGGCCGAGGCAATGAGATGGTGGGCTGAGAGGAACTTGTCTGACGATGACACCTTAATACACCCTTCCGACGGAGAGGCTTGGAAGCACATGGTCAGGGAGTTTGATCATTTTGCAGCAGAGGTCCGAAATGTTTGGCTAGGGGTCTCATCTGACGGATTCAACCCTTTTGAAAACATGAGTCTTCAATACAGTATATGGCCAGTTATTTTGGTACCGTACAACCTTCCACCATGGATGTGCCTGAAGAAGAAATACAATATGCTGACTCTGTTAATTCCGGGCCCGGGTTATCCAGGAAAGTGTCTCGATGTGTATTTGAGGCCTTTGATTGAGGAGCTTAAGTACCTGAGTGAGTGTGGCCACCCCACTTACGATAGGTTCAAAAACGAGATGTTCCAGATGCATGCCATGCTTGTTGGCACCATCAGTGATTTTCCTGCCCGCGGTATGTTGTCGGGCAACGTTACCAGGGGTTACAGGGCTTGTTCAGAGTGCATGACGGTTGATTGTTGCAGTCCTCATTGCAGTAAAATTGTTCAGATGCGTCACCGTTGTTGGCTTCCATATGATCACCCATTTAGGCAGGATCCAGACGCGTTTGATGGGACTGTGGAAACAGGTGTGGCACCCAGGCGATGGACAGGGGAAGAAATTTTGGAAGTGTTGAATGAATATGATTTTGGCCAACTGAGCAATCATCCTGACATAGTCGCGTCAATTCTAGACAAGCCCGAAATGTATAAGTTTTGGACACACAAGAGCATATTCTGGGAACTCTCATACTGGCCCAGGTTGCCTATCAGACACTACCTAGATGTCATGCACATAGAGAAGAATGTGTGTGAAAGTGTTGTGGGCACAGTTCTTAACTTGGAGGGGAAAACAAAAGACATCCCTAAGGCACGCATTGATCTGAAAGCAATGGGTCTGCGGAAACATTTGTGGTTAAGAGATGGTAAGAGAAAAATGTCGCAAGCTCCTTACACCGTAAAGCCGAAGCATAAGCATGAAATTTTTCGGTGGCTGAGTAATGTCAGGTATATATTCTTATGGCTACGCAGGAATTTGGCCTTAAATTTTTACCGGATTATGGTTATATGCGAGAAATATAATTGTTGCCTATGGATATATATATATATATATATATATGCAGGTATCCTTATGGCTATGCAGGAAATATAAGCAGGTGTGTTAACTTCCGGGACAATAAGATGTACGGATTAAAGAGTCGTGACTGCCATGTACTGCTTCAACGCCTTTTCCCTATTTTCATTCGAGGGTACCTGCCCAAAGAGGTGGTGGAGCCGTTGGTGGCCTTGTCAAGATTCTTTCAGAAGTTATGCACCAGGGAAGTTAAAAAATCAGACCTCAGGGAGATGCAAGATGACATCATTTTTATCATGTGCAAGCTTGAGAGGATATTTCCCCCAAATTTTTTCGACATAATGCCTCACCTGATGATCCATCTTCCCGAACAATTGTTGCTTACCGGTCCCGTACACTACACTTGGATGTATCCCATGGAAAGGTACAAATGATTCATACATTTGGTTTGCCTATGTTTTTATATGTAAATTCTTATTTTTTAAGTAAGTTAACATGCACTTGTTAACTTGTAGACAATTGGGAGCCTACAAGGACTATGTGAAGAATAAATATGCACTTGAAGGGTGTATCGCTGAAGCATATGTTGCGCACGAGTGTGTAACATACACCAAAGTGTACTTGGGAGCGCTTGAGGACCCCCAACAACAGATGCCGATAGATGAACCCCAGTTCAACCTTTCTATCATCTCCAGTGACGTGGTAGTACATGGAAGCTTGCCAAAGTCGTACAAGTTGGATGGAAATGAGGTAGCCATTGCCCACTGGTCGGTACTGATTAACTGTCAAGAAGTACAATATTGGAAAAACTATTATCTTCACTGCCCTGCTATTGCCGGAAATGTTGATTACCACAACATGACGTTTGCAAACTACTTTGGTCAATGGATAAGGGTATATGTGTATATGTCTATTTTTATATATATCCTTATATAGCATGTATGTATGTACGTGGTTTTGTGGTTTCAAGATGACATAATTTCTTGTGTACGTATTACTGGACGTTTTCAGATGAACCATGTAGCAGATGATGGTTGCCCAGAGTGGTCAAACGAATTGAGGGTCCTGGCGATGAAACTGATAGCTTCAAAAGTTTACTCGATGTGTCTGGTCAATGGCGTTAAATTTATATGTGAAAATCGAGACGACCGACTGAAAACACAGAATTGTGGGGTGATGGTCCATGGTGGGCAGGATGGTGTTGACTATTACGGTGTCCTTCATTCAGTTGTTGAACTAATTTATGGGAACCGCATGAAAGTGCACTTGTTCAAGTGTAGATGGTTTGATACTAGCCCGGAGAACACAAGGACAGATCAGTACGGAACATTTTCGGTGAATACTGCTACTAGCTGGTATGAAAATGACCCTTTCGTTCTTGCCTCATCAGTAAAACAAGTGTTTTACCTTGACGATCTTCTTAACAAAGTCCCGTGGAAGGTGGTTAACCATGTTGCTCATAGAAACATATACAGTGCTGCGACACTTGGTAAGACCGCAGATGATGAGGAAGTTACTGCATACCAAGAGCCGAACGCTTTTGACATTCCGGAATCATCTACGATTCGCCTTAATAATGTGAGATCTGGGAGTGTGGTTCGAATTACTGGAGCAGAACTTCTCGATGTTAATCCACATGAAGTTGACGCTGATTCAGATGACGAGGAGCGGCACATATTGCCAGTGGTTACCTATGAAACCGAGTCAGACTCAAGTGATGAAGATGATTACGATTATCATCCTTAGTACGTTGGAAATTGTAGTCAGAAATTGTAGGCGGAAATTGTAGGCGGAAATTGTAGTAGGAAATTGTAGTCGGAAATTGTAGTCGGAAATCATGTCGGAACGTAGTCGGAAAATGTACTTGGAAAATGTAGTCGGAAATTGTACGTAGTCGGAAATCGTGTTGGAAATCGTAGTCGAAAATCGTGTCGGAAATCGTTGTCTGAAATTGTAGGTAAGCAGTTGGGTTACGATGAGTTACATCATTACCAACGAACTCGTACAACTACGATTATCAACTACGTGTCGACAATGGTGGCGGTATTTCCGACACGTACAACTACGATTATCAACGAGTTACGACGTAACTCGCCGGCAATGGTGGCAGTATTTCCAGGGCAGCTCGAGCTCTCCTCCCCTCTCTCCTCCTCCCCATTTCTCTTCGCATCGATCTCTCTTCCCTCTTCCCTCTCTTACACCGAAATTCTCTCTTCACCTCCCTCTCCTCTCTCTCCTCAATCCTCTCTAATTAGCTTCCTCTCCTCCCCTCCTCCTCTTCCTCCTCCCCTCACCTCCGTCGCCGGACAACAATTGGGTCGAGCTCCACCATGGCAGGTAATAGCTCACTCTCTCTCCCTCTCTCTCTCCCTCTCTCTCTCTCATTCCACATTTTATTTTTATGCATTTTGATTAATTAATTTTTGATAATTGTGGGGTGTATGTATGCATGTGGAAAATATTTGTAAAATGTAATTAAGGTATGTTTGAAAATTGTGGGAAAATAATGTGGATAATTGTGGGGTGAAGGAGAAATATATGTGATGTATATATGTGAAAAATTAATTAATTTATATGGAATGTATATATATACGTATGTTTGAAAAATGTGGAAAATTAATTAGCGAGGGTGAATTGGATTAATATGTGATGTATATATATATATATATATATATATGTGTGAATTAAGGTGAAATTAAGATGCATGATCGATGTATACAAAGTGTATATGTGATGTATATATATGTGAAAAGTTTAAAGCCGGAAATGAAGTATGTATATATGTTAAGTTAGGTGATATAGTTGTTAATTTAACGTATAATAGGTGAAAAATCGGCTTCGGAATTTAACGTGTTTGGATTAAGGTGATATAGTTGTTAATTTAACGTATAAATTAAGGTGAAAAATCGGAATCGAAACAGTTTGGAACCACAACGGTTTGAAACCGGAAATGTTTATAACCGGAACCGTTTGTAACATAACAGTTCCAGTTCGAAACGGTTCCAGGTTCAAACGGTTCCGGTTCCAAACCGTTCCGGTTCCGATTAATTTGTTATAGAACCGAAACGGTTTGGAACCGGAATGGTTTGGAACCGGAACTGTTTGTAACCGGAACCGTTATGTTACAAACGGTTCCGGTTACAAACAGTTCCGGTTTCAAACAGTTCTGGTTCTAAACCGTCCCGGTTCCGATTTGTTATAGAACCTTAGTACGTTGGAACCGGAACCGTTTGGAACCGGAACTATTTGTAACCGGAACCGTTATGTTACAAACGGTTCCGGTTACAAACAGTTCCGGTTTCAAACGGTTCTGGTTCCAAACCGTTCCGGTTCCGATTTGTTATAGAACCGAAACGGTTTGGAACCGGAACCGTTTGGAACCGGAACTGTTTGTAACCGGAACCGTTTGTAATATAACGGTTCCAGGTTCAAACGGTTCCGGTTCCGATTTGTTATAGAACCGAATCCATGACTATTACAGTGTCCAGGAGGTTTTGCGGCTAATTGGCTTCGGAGAGGTTCCCGAAATAGTGGAGGGAACAGTAGTCAAGCTTCCTCCTCACCCGCAGTTAGCAACACGCCCAGTGGGCCAATGATGACTGCTCGCATGAGAGCCTTGCTAGAGGCGCGAGCTGAGGAGGAAGCTGCACGATCAAGAGCCGTGCAACCGGAAGTCGAGGCTCGAGCCTCAGTCTCCAGACGCTCAATCAGCAGACGTCCCTCCGGTGGCAGAGCCTCAGACGAGCGACAGTCAACGGGGGCATCAGAAACTCCCTCAATCCGAATGCCCCATATTCGCCCGGTACCTACTCCCGTTTCACGGGAATCATCTGAGACACATGGTGGTGCTGGCGCCTCATCGTCCACGCCTCGTCTATCTCCGCCATCCGGTCTCTTCCTACCCGACGTGATTCATGTCATCCCTGAATTCGATGATAGGGGGATGCCTGTTTATGTTGAAGGACGGCCGGAGTTCCTGACCGTGGAGGAAGCGTATAACTTCTTCCCGTTCGACCCCGTGTATCTTTGGAGTGTGAGGTGCACCAACCAACAAACGGACGATGCAGGTAAATTTTATTTAACATCAGATTGATTACTTAATTATTACTTAAGACTTGCGATAGGTTCAATTAATGATATCAATTTGTTTACATTGTATTATTATGCAATTTCGTTAATGGGACTGGAAAACGGAAAGGGGCTAGAGGCACCTGCACCGGGAAGAGACTTGAGCAGGCCACCGGCGAAAGGAAAACGCCCATAAGGGCCAATGAGGATGGCAAGGTAATCGAGGCATTCGACACCACGCGCAAATATGTCAGCATGGCCGGTGCGATCGTGCGGGACAAGGTCCCAATGCTTTGGCCAGATTGGGAATCTGTGCCTATCTACGTGAAGATGCAAGTGCATAATGCACTCAGTGTGAGTAAAATCGTATTTTCATTACGTAAATTTTACATTTATTAATTAAGTCCGAATAAATATATAATTTTACCTTTTATATATTCATATTGTAGGTGTGGTTTGACGTGGATGAAGTTCTTATTCACACGTGGGTAGAGCGTCAACTACATATGAGGTGATGTGCTTCGACTTATTTGAATATATATCGAGTTAGATTTTTGTTTATCAAGTGTTTTAATATCTCTAACTTTTTTTCCTTGTTTTAATATAGGTATAAAGAGTGGAAGAACGAGCTTTCTTCCCATTACACTGTATACAAGGAGCTAGGCCGAGGTTCTACCCCTAGCGAATTCCGGTTTAGGGAGTACGAGTGGCTGTGGCTGATAGCCCACTTCGAGCACCCCAAAGCTCAGGTATGCATCCTTAATATATCTTACAAGCCTAATGTATCGTATCAGATTGAAATAGTTAGTTACTAATTTTTTTCCATATGTTTATCAAACAAGGCGATTTTGAAGATGAACCGGGCGAATAGATTGAAAAACACCAGGGCCCATCATGCAGGTTCACTCAACTACATGGGTTGGTCGACTAAGGCGCAGCAACAACAAGAAGTGAACCCCTTGGTGTATATTCATCAGAAGTTCTATCCGCAGTGTCCTGACGAAGCGGTAAATCTTTCGCCTCTCCATGTGTTAATAAAACTATTTTTCGATATTAATAGATTTTGTTAGTTAATACGTTGTTCATTTTCGCTTTTCAATTAGGCGAGAGTGGAGGAAGCGACCGCAGAAGTGACCATGAGTATAGCTCGGACTAACCATCATGACTGCTCCGAGGAAGAAGTCACCCAGTATGCGTCTCAGATCGATCCGCTTGATCCCCCGATAGCGGCTCAGATCATGGAAAAAGCGTGCGGGACTGGAAAGAATACCTACTACTGTAGGGGAATGGGCTCGGCGGGCGAAGGAGTATTGAAAAACACTTCACAATACTCTACCGGGTCAAGAAGTTCAACTTCTAGTCGTAACCTCGCAGCGGAGCTTCAGAGGACGCAGAGGGAGTTGGAGGAGCAAAAGAGGCAGATGGCCGAGTACCAAAACATGGTCCAGCAGCAGACACAGATGCAGGCTCAGATGTACACATGGATGCGGACGATGTACGAGGCTCAGACTACTGGACAACCGTTCCCCACACCTCCCCCGGTCCCTCCCTTCCCTAGCTATCCACCACCACCACCGCACCAGTCAACGCCAGAGCAAGACCAAGGTAGCCATCGGAATTCAAATGAGTACATGGATTACTTCGACCCTGACCCGCAAGTTCCTGGACCCTGACCTGTAGTTGTAGTTAATTTTCGTATCGTCGTTGCTATTTGTACTGTGCGTTGGACATTTATGTGTACTGTTGAACTTGTATGATTGTACGGTTTATGTCTTTCAATGCAGGTTCTGGAATTGGGCCCAATCCAGAACCGCGTTTTTTTTTCAAAATTTTTCCACACATTGCCGGCGACATGGACCTCAGTCGCCGGTAATGTCTCACATTCCGGCCACGGCGGCGCTGCTATTGCCGACGACGGCGTCGCCGATAATGTCCTAGACATCATCGGCGACTTGAGTCGCCGATAATGTCTTGACATTGTCGGCGACGACGTTTCCCGTCGCCGACAATGTTAACACCGGCGGGGAATTTCCGGCGACGTCATTGCTGGCGACTTGTCGCCGGTAATGACAATTCCGGCGAAAAAAAAAGACAAGGCCGGCGACGGCAAGTCGCCGGTAATGTCTCCATTTCTGGTAGTGATAGGTCTGCTTTAGGTCTGCTCTAGGTCTGTTTTAGGTCTGCTTATCACGTTCATATGCTGTCAAAACTGACTGGGATGTTCTGCCTATATAAGGGATCCCAAGGCAGCCTTGGCTCCTTGGTTGAGTGAGTATTATTTTTGGTGATTATTTGAGAGCACAAAATTGTGTAGTTTTCTCTCTTCACTTCTCTTCCCTTTCTGTGTCTGTGCTTACACTTTTCTGTGCATGTAAGTCATAGATTATCATTCATAAAAACTGTTTTCAAAACCCATATGCATCATTGCATAAATGCATTCCATTGAGATAGGTATGGAGATGCTCAACCCGAAGAAGTAGATCAAGAAGATTTAACTTACAAATAGTTAAAATCTGAGTTGATGCTTCTAGACACTTTCCAAGTTGTAATCACATAAGTCAAGTAGTGTAGCTCTGTTTAGAACTGGTAGTCAGACTAGTTAGGATAGCATACGGGCTATGTATCCCCAGAGTGCAAGAGTTTTCTAATTGTGTGTGTTACTTAATAGTGGAAATGTTTGTCCCTAAAGAGTTAGAGGCTCAAAGTTTTTTCCCCTGGTTGCAGGGTTTCTACGTTAAAGAAAAATATCCCCGTGTTATTCTTTACTTATTGCTTTTACAGTTCAAATACTCGTATCCTGTAATTCGGGATAAGTTTCTAATCTGCTATCCCCGAGTACAGTTTAAGCGAAAAAGTTGTAAAATGCCTATTCACCTTCCTCTAGGACCTTTAAACATCGTAACGGAAATAGTGTTTAGAAAGAAATTTCGCATCCACAAACTGAAACATATAAAAAAAATGTACTTTTGTTACACCCTACTTCCAATTTTCATAAAAATTGTTTGTAATTCAATCTACATTATAACACTGTAAAACTCTCAACCTCTGTTATCATCGAAGAATTGTTCTTTCTGGAAAGATGCAGACGTGTCCAAGCAGATCCAGCAGATGGTCAGATTCATTCGGCAAGAAGCTGAAGAAAAAGCCAGTGAAATTTCCGTCTCTGCTAAGGAGGTGATGATTAGCTAGTTACTCTCCCACTTCTTTCATTTTAGTATCATGTACGTTCTATTTGGTTTGGTCTAAATTTGTAGAGTTGTGTAGGAATTTAACATCGAGAAATTGCAAATAGCCGAAGCCGAAAAGAAGAAGATCAGACGGGAATACGAGCGCAAGACAAAGCAGGTCGAGATCAAAAGGAAAATGTACGTCAGAGTTTGTGTTGATTTTACTATTTCTTACAAAAATTATAAGTTTTGAAACTTACATGTCATAATGACACTATTTCTTATGCCAAGCGAATGTTTTGTTCAAGTTTTTATGGAGAAAATTTGGTGTGTGATGTAACTCGTTACAGCGAATACTCGATGTAACTGAATGCGTCGCGTATAAAAGTTCTGCAAGCACAAGATGACGTTGTGAATTCCATGAAAGAAGCTGTTGGTAAGGAACTTATACGCGTTTCTGAGGACAAGAAGGCTTATAAGAAGCTTCTTAAAGACTTGATTGTTCAGGTAACAACAGTGAAAAATATGACATTGAAAACCATTACATGTCGAAATTAATATGTATGCATTAAGCGGTGATCGAGTTGGGAAATTGAAAATGTGCAGGGTTTGATTTGGCTCAAGGAGCCAGCAGTGTTGCTGAGATGCGGTTGACAAGAAGGTTGTCGATTCTGTTTTGGAAGAAGCAAAGAAAATTTATGCTGATAAAGGGTTTAGTACGCCGAAGGTCACTGTTGATGATCGTGTGTATCTCCCGCCACCTCCAAAGGGTGTTGCCACCCATGAAGCCTTTTGGTAACGAATCCCAAGTATTTAGTTTTAAAGCCTTCACGTACTTCTCAACATTGATTCTGCTTATATGTTTGCATATTGTAGACAAGACACTTTGATAAACTTGGTTTGCTAATTAATGTTGTTTGTTGTTGTGAGACATATTACCTGTTTAGCATTGCCTTCTTACTGTCATCATTTTCATTTATTTTTTTGGCTTGATTGTTTAAAAGCTCGGGTGGAGTACTGTTGGCCTCTCAAGATGGAAAGATAGTGTGCGAAAACACCCTCGATGCACGATTGGATGTCATCTTCAGAAAGAAACTGCCCGAGGTTGGTATCTCTCTCTAATTCAAATCCCAGAATATCAGTTGCTTACATACAAGTGATTAGGAACAGAATAAGTAAGTCTGACCTGTTTGGCTTGATTTTCTCCAGTTAAGTCGATGTGATGAAGAAGATCACAAACTGTCTCTTTTTGTTGCATTGTGCGCGTTTGGCGTGTCACTGCCGATGGTAGAATGTAGTTATTGTGATTTACGCTGCAATGTCATTGCTTCTTTACAAGCGATTGGAGCGATGAGAGCACCAATCTCGATCGTTGAGTTCTACTTGCCTAAGTTGTTGTTTCAAGACTTAGGTTTTGTGTCTTTTCGCTGAGCTACAAATGATCGATACTTTACACGCAGTGTGGGTATAAACCAGAGCATTCTTTTAAGGCGAGTATGGAGAACACTGGATAGGGTGACTTCTTGAATCCTTGAAATCTCCACGCTTTTTTGGGTAAACCAGACTCCTCTGATCGTCGTCGTCAGTTTTGTAGCTAGAGTGAACCTTTAAATCTCCATGCTCGGTTGGGTGAACAAGATTCTGAGTTCGTTGTCGCTAGGTAGGGTGACCTCGTAAACCGTCGAAATCTCCATGCTCTGTCGGGTGAACTAGACTCCTTTGATAGCCGTTGTCGTTGTTTATTCGCTGTGAGAGAGTAATGAATTGCTTGTATGTAGATTCGTGTATGTGTGTGTGTGTGTCAATCTGCTTGGATTGATCTATTTATAGAGATCAGTGCTCTTCTTCTCCGATCACTCAAGGAAACATTTCGGACTAGGAAAATAAGGATGTAAATCTTTCTAGCTTGCTTAGGAATCTCGTATGTGATTTTTAATATTTCCAAATTTGCAGCAATCTTGATGGGCTGCAGGAGTCGGCTTGTATTCTTCTTGGCCCATAGTATGTAAAAATGTTTAAGTTTATTTTGGGCCGAAACATTGCCCCCCAGACCACGAGATTAACTCATAGGCAATCGAAGGGTCTTTGTTGCGACGTGTCGTTCCCAACGGTTCAATAGCCTCGCTTAGCCTACTCGAGTGTACCTCTTTGGAAAGTTGTGCCCAACGTTTAAAAACCTTTATATATTTATTTGTGTTTCTCTCTCTTCTCATAAGCCTCTTCTCTACGCTTTGCACTTTTTTAAATTTCCGCCGCCATTTCGATCCTCCTTTCTACGGCCATGGCACCCTACCAAAAGTTCAGCCCAAAATCATCCCAACAGGATGTTGAAAGTTTCTATGCCCATATGCTCTCGCGCCTCCATTAGCAAGGGTGATGAAGTCATATTGGGTCTAACAGTTGATACTACCAAGGCCTCTTCTTCCTTTTGCTGGGAAGTTCGTCATCCTCTGTTTATTGATCGTGTCGAGGCTGCAGAGCCCATTTAGTGGGATGGTAAGAATTTTGATGTCAAGTTGGGTAAATGGCCCAGCAATAGGGAGGAAGACCTCCAGTGGTACAAGGATAAAAAAATCCTTGGATGAAGAATTCTGGGTACATGCTGGAATTGCCCAGGCCTTGGATTTATGTTTCAATCTTCTTTCAAGAGGTGCTCGTGCTCCAGTGGTTGCTGCACTGTGCTTCCGGGAGACGAGCAGTAACACCTTTGTGTTCCCCTGTGAAAATTTGAGTGTGAGCCTGCTGGATGTGGTCACTATTACTGGGCTTCCTATTGCGACTCGACCATATGTTCCTGATACCCTCGATGATCAAGTATATTCATTCCATGCAGACCCCCAACGTCCTACCGGTGTCGCGTATTCCACTTGGCGAAAAGGCTACAGTGAGGAGTCCTTTCAAACCACTGCTAACCTTCTATGTGTAGGTTTTCTCTCATAAAGTCCTCAACTTATAAGAGCTTTCTCTTGATATGGGTAGTCACGCACTTGGGCACTTTGCGAATGTCATTCGAGGATGTGATGGAGCTGCTGCCAACTATGTTATGACTTCCATAATAGCCTCTCCTGGTCCTTCTTATGGCCCTCCTGAAGATGAAGACTTCATAGTTAATACTTTAGAGGAGGCCCACAAGCTCTTTGAAGAGTTGGTTTTTCCTGAACAAGAGCTCTCGCATGTACAAATCATTGTTGCCAATCTTCATGACCGTTGGGTTGTAGACCTTGAGAGTGATGAAGTTTGAAATGCAATCCTGGAGAACATTCGCATTGCTCGCTGTGCCAAAGATGTTGATCCCCGTACGCTGCGATTGATGGAAGCGCTGTTACTCCAGCTCCCCGAGCTGCAAAAGACTGTATCTGCTGCAAATTCCAAGAAGGAGAAAGTTGTTTCCCTTCATAAAGAACATAATCATAAGTGGAAGCAACAACAGACCCATATTTCATCTCTTAGCAAGGACTACTATGGTAAGTGGGAGAAGATTCAAAACAAACGAGCTGAAATCACTCTTATACAAGTAGAGTTGCGAAAGATGGAAGACAACTTCAATGGGAGAAAGCAGCTAGCAGCAGAAATCCTTGCAACTGGGAAGGCCTCGCTACAAAATATGACTGAAATTCAGACTTTCGCAGCTGACGATGAGGCTAAATGGTCAACTGCTAATGCTAACTATCAACGGGCAAAGACTACTCTGCGAGAACTAAGTAGCTTCGTTGCCTATCTTCCTAAGAATTTTCGTACTGATTATAGACCAGGCCCCAATTAATGGGCTTTAATTTTTTTTTGTAATGCTTATTTATCCAACTCTTCTGGCCCAAAGCTCTTAGTTCCTTTATGTGTATCTCTACTTAGTCTTTAATTCTGCGCCCCCAAAGATCATGCTAAATGTAGAATAATTGTCCGTTTTGAATGCTTCATTAATTTGTTTCTTGAAACGGCCAATCTCCAGTCTTCAAGAGGTACGCAAATCGTCGGGGAGCGTGGACCTCCTTTATTATCATATTGAATCGATGCAATGCTTCCCACTCCGCTAGTTAAAGCCTATATGGTTAGGCCACTATATATAACATGTTACTTCTACCTTCATCTTCTCAAAACACTCTCCCATCATCCAGAAAGATCATGTTTCCCATATGTGGCTTCTTTCTTTTCTACTTTAAGGCAATCCTTCCATATTTCTTATTTTGCTAATGCTCCTCTAGGTAGAAGTACCCAAGCTCAATCCTATCTTAGGTAGAAGTACCTAAGCTCAGGCTCTCCGCTTGCATTCTTGTTTTCAAGCCTTTGAGAATTACCTAGAAGCTTTGCAGGCTGTCCCTCACTCACTCCATCCCTGAAGACCTCTATCCCAGCCCTTTGAATGCTCCAACTCTCTTCCTGCAAGTTTATATTACATGTAAGGATGGAGTGTCGAAGATCAAGTTTAATGAAGGGAAGGCTTGTTGGGATTTATTGGGGGCAAACTTCGAGTTGCCAGAGCCTCATGCAAACGGAGATAGATATAGCCCTTGGTCAGTGACCGCCCCCCTTGTGTTTGTTGCGACTAAGAACTAGATTGTCCACTTTCACCCTTTTGGCTACTAGGTTTGGTCATTTTGCTATAAAGTTTTCATCACTTGATGAGTGGTATCAGAGCTAGAGGCCGAAAAGCCTAAAAAAATGTATTTTTCCTTCATCAAATGAAAGATTTACTTTACTACTATGTATATATCTTGTTTTTGCAGCGAAAGTAGTTTCTATAGCAATGGTAAACCACTAAAGATGGTTTTGAATACAAATGTAAAAAGAACCCCTTTAATATATTCTGAATCAAATGAGAAACAACCAAAGTTGTAAAAAATTTAAAATTTTGGCCGCGGAAGTTGGCCTAGATGTGTATTGGTTGCCCCCTTAGTTTGACCTGCAGAGTGAGCCTCATTTATAGGTTGCGAGAAAGTGCAAAACTAAGTGGCCGGCTCTGCGGGTGCTTCATACACCCAGACCGGCTGTCTAAACTTCTTTAGAAATCGACCATTGATAGGGTTACGATGCATTGTTCCATCTATATCTTGAAGTTCCTTTGTGTTTTATTTTATCGATCACAAAAGGTCCTTCCCATATTGCAGAGCATTTACCCCGTCCATCTTGTTTTTCACCAAGAGGGAGAACCGTCTTCCATACTAACTCTCCTTCTACGAAGCTTAGTCCTTTGGTGCGACGATCGTAAATGTGAGCCACCTTTTTCTTCTCAGTGATTAGATTGTTCAAAGCCTCGGTGCGTTTTTCAACCAAGTCTTCGAGCTTCTGCGACGTTGCCTGAACATAATCTTCACCAACTAACTGATGTTGGTCCATGATTCACAGAGACTGTATATTGATTTCCAGATGTAAAACTGCATCATGACCAAGCATTAGGGCATATGGGGTAGTCCATGTTCGGCTGCGCTTTGAAGTCTGGTAGGCCCAAAGTGTACTGAATAATTCTTCATGCCATAATCGTGGGTTATCTGTGAGCATCCTCTTCAATATGTGTAGGATTAGCTTGTTTCTTGCTTCAACTTGGCTATTAGACTGTGCGTAATATGGTGAAGAGTGCAAAAACTGGATCCCAAAGTTTGTCATCAACTCCTTTATTTCTCTAGATACAAACGCTGCCCTCCTGTCCGAGATAAAACATTATGAAATACCAAATGGGCAGATGGCCTCCTGATATAAGAACAATTTGATCGCAGTAGCAGAAGCAACTTTTAATGGCTTTGATTCCACCCATTTGGTGAAGAAGTCGGTAGCCACAATGATAAACTTGTGTTACATAGATGAATGAGAATGAATCATTCTAATTAAGTCCAAAGCCTATCCGCGCGCAGGCCACGACTTAATGATTGGCTGCATAGGAATATTTAGAATATGACTAATTGATCCGTGAGCCTCACAATCTTCACATCCCTTGAAAAAATAAATGTAATCTTTTAGAATAGAGGGCCAAAAATAGCCATGTCGTTGCAGCAACCATCTCATCTTTGGTCCTGATTCGTGAGTACCATAAACCCCTAGATGGACCTCTCACAGCAACCTTTTGGCCTTGTTCCCATATACATAAATCAGGTCAACACCATCCCCTCCTCTTCTGAGTAGCTCATCATTTAGTAGAAGGTAATTAGGAGCTAAATACCTACGTTTGTCTACAGAAGTATTGGGATCCTTCAAGTAGGCAATGAGTGGCCGCCTTCAATCTTCATCAATGGAACTTAAAGCAACTACGTACCATTCATCTTTTTCTTCTTTCCTTACCATAAAGGAAGGAAAAGTTTTGCGTTCAACTTATAAGATACTCTCTTGTACACCATTTGCGAGTTCGATCCCGGTAGCAAGTTGTGTGAGTTTATTTGCTGCATAATTTTCTCCTCTGGGAATGTGTATTAATTCCACATCAGTGAAATGCTCCAAAAATTCACTTGCTCTATTCACGTATGATTCTAACGCTGCACCAGTCTTGAATGTTGCCTCGAGTTGTCATATTACTAGCAGCGAGTCACCCCAGATTTGCACATCCTTGACCTCTAAGTCAATTAGCAGTTCCAATCCAATAATCAATGTTTCATACTCTGCTACATTATTTGAGCAATGATAGTCCAGTTTAAAGGAGCAAGCATAAGTTCCCCCCCCCCTCCCCTCGAGGATTTACTAATGCAATCTCTGCTCTAGCAAAAACACTCGTACTGGATCCATCGAAGTATAGCTTCCACGGAGTTAAGAAGATGTGGGATAGTTCTAACTCCTTGGGCAATGGAATATCCACCATTGGATGATGTGCTAAAAAATCTGTCGCTGCTTGGCCTTTTACCACTTTCTTCGGAATATATTGCAATGAACTCTGACAGTGCGAGAATCCACTTTCCAATCCGTCATCTAAGTATAGGTTGGGATAACATGTATCGTACCAAATCTGTCTGAGCGATGACACACGTGGTGAAGGATAACATATAATGTCTTAACTTGCAACCAGAAAAGTATAGAGCAAGGCACAACTTGTCCATTGATGTATACCTGCTTTCACAGTCTGTTAGCATTTTGCTTAGGTAGAAAATTGCTCGCTCTTCCTGGGAGTCATCATCTTGTGCTAACAAATTTTCATCCGAGAACTCAGTTACTGAGATATAAAGTTTCAAAGGCTTGCCTGGGTGTGGTGGTACCAAGACTGGTGCATTGACTAAGTATTTATTGATATTATCAGACACATCTTGGTGAATTGGCTCCCGAACAAACTCTTTCTCTCCCTATAACTTTAGTAATGAAGCGAAAGGCTTGGTCTTCTCTGCAGCGTTGGCAATGAATCTTTTTAGGAAGCTAATCTTTCCCAAAAGCTACTGTAACTCTCGCTTGTTGTTTGTTGGTGATGCTTTAATTACAGCTTCCTTCTTATCATGTAGGACCTCTATGCCTCGCTGGTGTACTAGGAATCCTAAGAAATCCCTTGCTTATACCCCAAACACACACTTGGCAGGATTCATCTTCAGTTGATGATGCCTCATTTGTTTAAATACCTACCTTAGGTCCGCAACATGATCAGACCTTTCTCTTTCTAGATTTAACTACAACATCATAAATGTATATTTCAACAGTGTTGCCTGACAAATCATGGAAGATGTAGCGCATGTCTCGCTGATACGTGACTCCTGCATTCTTCAGCTCAAATGACATATTGACATACTCAAATACCCTTAGTACTCTCGGGAATAGAAATGCAATTTTGTGTCGATCTTCCTTAACAATTGGGATCTGATGATATCCCGCTGTACCATCCATGAAAGATAACATCTCATGTCTTGCCACTAAATTCACTAATAAGTCTGTCACTGGCATAGGGTACGCGTCTTTAGGAGTAGCATGATTCAAATCCCTGTAGTCAACATAGACTCATATCTTGCCATTTTTCTTTCATACTGGAACTATGTTGGATATCCACTTTGTGTATTTAGCCACCTGGATGACCCCAGACTTCAACATCTTCTCTATTTCTTCTTTTACGAGCGTCGCTGTTTCTGTGTTCATTCTCCGCATCTGCTGCTGAACTGGCTTTTTCCCTTCCATGATCGATAACTTGTGTACCACTAATTCTGGAGAAAGTCTTGGCATATCCTCAAATTTATCTGCAAAGCAATATTTATATTCCAATAATAACTCAATATGCATGTTTCTTTTTATAGGCTCCAAAAAGGTACTAATGATCACTTCTATTGGCTCATTCGCTGTTCCCAGGTTAATTTTCTCGGTAAGATCTCTTACTTTAAGTGGAGTATCATCTAAAGCTGCTGGAGTTAGCTGGATGATCTCTTCCTCTTCATCGATTCCTTGTTGTACGTCTTCATATATGCATTCTACCGATACGACTGTGGGTAGACAATCGTAAGCCTGCTTCTCTATCATATATGTTTGCAACCTTTCATATAGAGAAGCGCAAGCCTCTTCTTCTGACTCTTTAGAAGGTTGTATTATCATTGATGGTTGGGAGGGGTTAGCTCAAGGAAACACGAACGTGCCTTATCATCTTTTGCTTGCACTATTCCCCATTAAGCTAGTTCAGAGGTCGTTACGCCAACCGGTCGGCATTTGTGATCAATGCCATATACCTCCAATGGTCTTAAGGTTCCATTGTAGTAATTAGCATCCAAAGCATTCGCAGAGACAAAATATGGTCTTGGATCCGCAGTGATGATATATGATTCCTGAGTCTCTATATTCGAAAGCAAAAGTTGCTGATGAAGTGATGAAAGGATGCAGTAACTCCTGTGGATCCAGTCTCTTCCTAGAATCGCACTGTAAGGTGCATTGCAATGTAGCACGAATAAGGTATGCATAGCTTTTACCGTACCAACTTTGACTTTTATGAATAATAACCCGAGGGTCTGCGAAATTGTCCCTGCAAAATTCCTAATGGTCATAGACGTAGCTTGTATAGAGGACCTAGAGATACCAAGCAAAGTCATTACCCGAGTAGTCAAAATGTTCACTGCTGCACCAGTGTCAACCATGATTTTGCTGAGCTAGATGCCCCCCATATTCGCTGTAATTTATAGTGATCTCATGTATGAAGCCATGGTTGCAGTAGGTTTGGAGAACATTATATGCTATTTTCGCAATGCTGGCTCTATTGTTTGAACCACTTCTTCCTCTTTCTCCTATTCTGCGAGGATGACTCCTTTCACTGCTTTGCTTACTGAAGCCACTTGCTTGGCTTCTACTGGCTTTGTGAACCGAGTTGATAGTACATACACCATTCCAACGTGCATGTCCATTACGTCATCTTCTTCATAATCCACCAACTGCTCATCATCGTTGTCCTCTGCTACTTCATTCGTGGCTGATGCACCTGCTACACATTCTAGCTCCACTGTTATGGTAGGCTCTTGAACCTTAGATTTTGGTCCTTCAGACTTCTGACTGGGTAATACCCTTATCTCTTTCTTGGCTTCAATACTTGAATCGAGGATTTTCTTCTTCTGTTCCTTAATGAGGGCTTGGGGCACCATCTAAGCACTGACTTCTTTCTAGCTTCAGCTGTTGTCTCGGTCTTCTTTTGAATTCATTCCAAGGCTGACCTTCATACTGGTTTTTCCTCCATCTCGATTACTCTTATTTGTCTTTTTGGCATTTATTGCCTTTCAGAGATCGCTTCAGTCTCACTGATTCTGGAGAAAACACTTGGATGAGCTGTTCAGACTTTTGGTCTATCAGAATCTTTGTCAAAAGTGATTACCGGGTTAGCTGCAAGTCTGTTCATTCTCCTTTTGATCTATTCTGGAGATTCCACCAGTTGGTCTGGCTTTATTAATCTTTTTTCCAAAGCTTCCAAAGTCCTTTCTGCTTAGCCAAATTGTCTCTGCAGCTTTCTCTTCCTTGTATGAGTAATTTCCATGGTTTTTCTTCCTACCTTCATGTACCAGACATCCTCTTTGATGATGGACCTACTTGTGAGTGGGATGTAAGGTTTAGAGTCCTTCTCGGAGACTCGTTGTACACTTTTGGTTAACTCGGACTTCTTTTTGCAGCCTTTTGTATAAATTTGATTCCTTTGGAGCTCCCTTTATTGCCTTCGGGCTGGATGGTTGAAATTTCTCAGAAGGAGAGCTAATTTGTGGACTTACTCATACAACCTCTATAAACTCATCATAAATCATCTTCAATCCACACTCTAGCTTTCATCGTGTGCAAAGGACAACTGGAGTTGCTTCAGGGATGACTTCTTTCTGTTTCCCCTTTAGGTCTTCCATCTCTTTACTGCCAGACGTAGTTGCTTTGATAGTACTTCTAAGGTCCAGAGTTTGCCTTTTTGCCCCACCTCTCCATGACACCTCCAAAGTTCCTACCATGAACGAACCAGTGCTGACATCCTCCTCGTATGCATTTGGCACTACGATTTTTCCTTCATCAATCCACTGTTAGATCTTTTTTTTTTAAGTTCTTGGAATTGATCTGTGTCATGTGTCCAATCATAGTGGAATATGCAGTATGAGTTGCAAGTTGCCTCTCTCCTGTCTAGTGCTGGGCCGAAAGGTACTACTGCAATTCCCTCACATATGAGGTCGTCCAAGATCTTTGCTGCTTTGTCACCGCAGAAGGTATTTGCAGTACTTGATTAGAACAACTCAATAGTGCTTACTGAATTTTCAGTGAACGGTTAATGATCTAGTAAGGCAATCTGGGGCACTGCATCTATTGCGATTCTTCCCTCATTGATCCACTTTTGGATCTAGTCCTTCAACTTTAGACAATCCTTAGTTGTGTGGTTGTTCTACATGTTATGGAATTTGAAATATTTCTTGCCCTTTAGCTTCTCCACTATCGGGAATGCACCAAAGTCTGTCTTGGTTGATTTCTTATCTAACAAGTCATCCAGACTTTTGTGCACTGCATTCGCATCGTAAGTATATGTTTCAAATCTTGGTTTGGTGAATGCGCTTGTTAATACTCGCACCGGTCCCTTGGTAGGTGTTATCTTCTTGGACTTGACTGGGTACTTGGCTGTACCACTGTTGTATCTTCATCTTCAGACTCATCAGACTCCTCTTCTAGGTAAGTTGCAACAACTGTTTTATATCGTTCTCCATGATACGGAGCCTTTGAATGATAGGTACCCCTAGATACATTGCGTCTGTTGTTAGCCTTTTGGTACGATGCATAAGTTTGAGCTACTTCCTCTATGAGTACATTTAAGGAAGTAAATTTCATGTCCACATACTTGGTATGCAACCTTTCTTCTAGGCCCCATACTGCGATATCCACCAACTCCTCTATAGAGCATGAAGTTTTGCTCTTGGTGTACGCCATTCTAAACCTGTGTAGGTATACCACTAGGGATTTTCTAGGCATCTGAGCCATTTGGAATAGCTTTCCAAGCTTAACTGTACGTTCCGCTCCACTGAAATGCTCAGTGAGTAATCTTTCCATTATAGCTCAATTGAGTACTGAAGCCTATGGTAAATTGGTGTACCAATGTAATGCAGCTCTTGACAATAAAGACGCGAACACCCTGAGTTTGAATTCACCAAGAGTTCCCCATAGATCGCATTGAGCTTTGAATTACGTCATGTAGGTGGCGGCTGACTCTGATCCTTCCCCGCTGAACTGAGTAAAGGAAACAGGTCGATAAACTTTTGGCCACTTCCAATCATGTGGAGGTTGACCCAGATGATCGATGTATGTATCAGCCACTCTAGCTATAGCAAGCAACCTCTGTACAATTATTATGTTGATCCGCTCTTCTAGTTCGAGCTATGGTAGCGGAAGAGGAGGTTTTGGATGTTCAAATTCTTCTTCATCCTTCGGCTCTTCGTCCTCCCTTCGCTCTTCTTCACGGTTATGTATAACTTGCATAATTTTCAACCTTGTTGTTATAGCGGTTAAGCTCTCAGTCATTATTTTTGTTAGAGCAGTGATTGAGTTTGATAGACTATCAAATTTTGCATTATATAATTGTCAGTCCCCTTGCATGGAAGCCCGCATATCCTCTACTTTTCCTGTGAATCATGCAACTGATTGGTCACTTTAGCTGATTGCTTGGAAGATTTGGTCCAATTGACCATCAATGTGCTGATCTCTTTCCATGACGTAGTCACGGTATCCCACTGAATTAAGAGCTTTAATTTCAGATTTTGATTTGTTTTTGAAGGCCATTGCTGCCCCAGATCGTTGTATGACTTCTTCGCCGCTTAGACCCCAGCAACTAGCTGAGTTATGTTCCTGAATGTTAGGTGACGGGTGCTTGCGGCAGCTAGAAAACTTTCTTCTATCCTAATTCTCAATGATTGTTGTTGAGAGACACTAAACCTGAGTCCCACTGGACGTGCAAAAATGTTTGGCTTGATTTTCTCCAGTCAGGTTGATGTGATGAAGAAGATCACAAACTGTCTCTTTTAGTTGCGTTGTGCGTGCTTGGCGTGTCACTACCGATGACAGATTGTAGTTGTTGTCATTTGCGCCACGATGTCTTTGCTTCTTTATAAGCGATTGGAGCGAGGAGAGCATTAACCTCGCTCATTGAGTTCTACTTGCCTAAGTTGTTTCAAGACTTAGGTTTCGTGTCTCTTCGCTGAGCCACAAAGGATCGATACTTTACACGAAATGCGAGTATAAAGCAGAGCAATCTTTTAATGCGAGTGTTGAGAACATTGGATATGGTGACTTATTGAATCCTTAGAATCTTCACACTCTGTCGGGTGAACCATACTCCTCCGATCATCGTCGTCAATTTGGTAGCTAGAATGAACCTTCGAATCTCCACGCTCAGTCGGGTGAACAAGATCCTGAGTTCGCTGTCGCTAGGTAGGGTGACCTCGTAAACCACCGGAATCTCAACGCTCTGTCGGGTGAACCAGACTCCTTTGATCGCCATTGTCGTTGTTTACTCCCTATGAGAGAGTAATGATTTGCTTGTATGCTGATTCGTGTGTGTGTGTGTGTGTGCGTGCGCGCGCGCGCGCGCGCGCGCGCGTGTGTGTGTGTGTGTGTGTGTGTGTGTGTGTGTGTGTGTGTGTGTGTGTGTGTGTGTGTGAATTTGCTTGGATTAGTCTATTTATAGAGATTGGTGCTCTTCTTCTCTGATTGCTCAATGAAATGAAATATTTCGGACTAGGAAAATAAAGATGTAAATCTTCCTAGCTTGCTTAGGAATCTCGTATGTAATTTTTAATATTTCCAAATTCGCAACAATCTTAATGGGCTGCAGGAGTCGGCCTGTATTCTTCCTGACCCATAAAATGTTTAAGTTTATTTTGGCCCAAACATGACCAAATCAGAATAGAAGGGCAACCAATATTTAACTTTTGCTTTCACTGCAGATCAGGAAGCGGCTTTCAGGATGAACCGGTACATCATCAGGAATCTATACTCGAGCCTGTCCAACATTTCTACTACTGAACCTCTTTTCTAGTTTGGCAATTTATTAATTTTGAGATATGAATTTTGCTTCCAAAACAATAACAATGTTTAGCCTCATCTGGGGTTATTTTCATAGCAGCAAGCTCTTTCATAACATGCTAACTTTTGTGCTACCATAAAGCTAAAGACCCTAAGTTCTGTATAAATGTTAAGGAAAGATTAACATAGATATAATAGATGTGATTCCTAGTTGGCATATCAAATGAAGCTGGTGTACAACATTCAGACCAGTGTTGATTACATAAGGATTCATGTTCAACCTACCTCCTGGTTAGAGTGTGGTCAGTGAATGTGTTACAAACTCTAGGTTCCCTTCAGAACTGAGACATTGATTTGAACTTCATTACTAGCTGGATCAATCACAATGTGCCACTGCCTCAATGGACAATGACATTGAGTGTGTCTCCTGCTCCTACAACTCCAAGAGCAAATCTGGCTTCTTCTTAGCATAGCCGCTACCTAGGATAGAGAGTGTCTCCTACTCCTACCAGCTTTCCCCTCTGATCCGCGAGACTTTCTACTCGATTTCTGTCGTTTACTTCCTGCTTGACCACTAAATATTCCTATCTTTCCAATTCCCTTGGAGAGTGAAGTCAGGAAAGTTTTCCCATTTCCTGTTTTATCCCTCATTCCCTGTTTCATAAACAACTGCTCTTTCTCCAACTCACTCAGCCTCACTCTCATTCTTGATATCTCCAGCTTCAGCTCTCGATTTTCTCTTCTTAACGAAGCGTAGTTATCTCTAGGGGACATGGCTGCACTCGGTACGCCACTGCTTATTCTCTGCGAGACAAAACAATCTCCTGAGCTTCCTGATAATGCATTCTTCAGTCGTACCTGCTCGAAGTATAGAACTCTCACGGTCATCTGTACTGGGAGCCGGTCATTTTGTGCCGCATGATTGCAGGCTTCTTGAGAGAGCTTTTGGCAGTCTATGAACTTGCATAGCTTCTTGCATTCTTGTTCAGTGAGCACCAAATGAACCTAGATAAGGAGATATGGTCAATTCAAGAAATTAACATGTGTTATGACTCAAAATACACAAAATCATGTAACTTTATGTGATTGATATTGATAACTTGCCTTCAAATAGATATCAACTGCCCTGTAAAGGCCATCATCAACTACGCGAGCATAATCAGGCAGTACTTCAACCATAGCAATGAACTTCTGCAAGCTTAGGTATGGATCAGGAGCAATTTCAGCCAGATATGTGTCAATAAGCCGTCCAACTTTCAACAACGAGCCATGGCTTGGAGAATTACCAATGCCTTCCGACTCATATCCATAGTCTTCATCATCATCATCATCATCATCATCATCATTATCTTCTTCTTCTTCTTCTTCAATCCGCTGCAGAAAATTCACCAGTATTCGATGAATGGTATCAACATCATACAATGAACCACCTGCATGGATTGATGGTATTAGGATGTCGTCGAGTGTAACCATTTCCAACCTTAAAGCAATCCTTCTTTCAATCTCAAGCCTGCAAGCAATTGCAGCATCCAGCATGATTGACATCCTCAGCATTCCAAACATGAAACTCATTGGTATTGAACAACTTTTTTCCGCTGGCAATAAGCTTATAAGAGTTTCCAAAATAGTCCTCTGGTCATGTTCTGGTATGCTATCTGGCTTTTTCCAAATTTGACATTTTCCTATACCCTTCAAAGATGTTTGAGCAAAATGCATCAAAGATGCAACAATGCTATCTGATCGAACTCCTGTTCTTTCCATGGCACAAATAACCCTCTGATAGTATTCAATCCTTAGCAATGAGAGATCTTCAACCCACCACTCGAGACAACCACTCTTAAGCTCAGCAGATTCACCATCACAATTCAACATAGATAAACCTGACATCAGCTGTTCCTTGCAAGCATTTGTAGCAATAGCCTCCACACACCTGCTTGGAATTCCAACCTGCTCGGCTATAGGAGGTAGCGTCTGACAGGTAGCGAGTACTTCCACTGACTTTTCAAGACTCTGAACTACAACCTCATTCAGGTAAATCTCCGTTCGTGCAATAAGGTTTTCATCTCTGTAGTCTTCTGACATTTCTAAGTATTCAGCAGTGCAGCGCAGTTGAGCAACATTAGCGCTTGTGATCTCAAAGTTCATGCCATAACAGAATTTCATTGCAAGCTCAAATGCCTGGGGTCCTCCCGGTATGTTGTTGAGCTCCAGTTTGGCAGTTGAATCCTTGGCTTCTGCAACCATTTTCCGTATCTTTCCACTTCGAGACACCAATGGAAACTTCAATGAAACAGTATGACAAAAGGTTACAAATCCAACAAGGACTATAAACTTACAGCAACAGTAATTTCTAACATCTTTCCCATCAGATTTTAGTTAGATAAGAAAGCATAATCTTTCATTTCAAGTATAAGACATTACCTTGTGAAGTAAGAAAGACTCTCCATCGACAATGATTGTAATGTCCCCAGCAACATCCGAAAAGATGCTACACGCACGTAATTACTTCTGAGATCAGTTCCAACAACCAATGTACATGATCGAGTAAAGAATATGACTAGAACATAATGTTATCCGTATATCTCCAGTTATATCAACTGTGACAATATTCACATTCACAAGCCTAAAGGTAGCATATGAGGAATCACAAATCACAAACCTCATATTGGCCAAAAAAAAATCAAAAAAAAATCAGTAAGTATCTGTGCAGACACCATAGCACATACTAAATTCAATAATAACCAACAAGCTGCGATGTTAAAAGAGTAGATCTTGGAATCAAACAAAGTCTTTATACAGAACTAATTTTGAGTAAAGAGGTATATATATGAACTTAAAATTGTAAACTTCTGTCTGATGTGTTACAAAAAACCAATTCTATAACTCCCCACATTCAAAAATTGTACTTCAGCACTATAGAATCAAACAAAGACTACTGTATCAGAAAAAAAAAATCAAACAATTACAAAGACTACAGAACATAAGCTACACATATAAGAGAAGTAACAGAAAGTACATAATGCAAGTATACAAAGCAAAAACCTCAAAAACCAACCAAGATAAGAATTTGAAAACTTGAAAGATGAAGAGTGAAAGCAGATTTCTGTAAGAAAGAGATGAGTTATCTTATACCGAGTTGTGAAGGAGTTGCAGAGCCTAGGAGAGCGGTTAGAATAAGAAAAAGGGTTCTCATAATCCATTCCCATTCCCTCTCTAAAAACCACCACAACTGAATCTCAAACAGTATTTCTTTGTTGGATAATGATCATGATGATGGTGATGACTAAAGAGCTTCCTTTCATTAATTAATTCCTTGATCTCAATGCCCTTTATCTCATCAGTTTCCTTTTTACGTAAATATCCCGCTGGAGTTGATCAAATCACAAGCGCGGCCCGCCACTTTCGTTCCTTGTTTTAGTTTGAATGGACATGCCATCCGCTGGCTTTTACTTTTGCTTTGCCTGGTTCATCATTCCTTTGTCTTGTATTGCGTTCTTGCTTTTATCTGTTTCTGTGCAAACCTGAATGGAATAATATAATATAGCAAAACACTGATCAAAAGAAAACCTTTGTCTGATTTGGGACTAATCTAATGCAGGCTCCCTCCATCTCCAAATATATATTATATGTTAGAGAGCTCCATAGACCATATATTATATATAGTTCTTACTGTGTATGTACTAAGGTGCATTAACCACAATTTATGCAACCAGCCAACTGCCAACCATTTAACCATTTTGGTCGAAATACCTGCAGATTTTGATAGAGTTAATCGTGTGTGACGGAGATTTGACACAAATTTACTTCAGAATTATTGATGATGAAATAATAGTGAAACAAAGAAAAGAACCTAAGGCACACTGAAAAAGAGTGGTAGCGTGAACTGATTGTGACAGGGGTTGTGGCGGGGAACTCATGCTATTATTATTATTATTATTATTATTATTATTATTATTATTATTATTATTATAGAGGTTTTATTCACACTTTCAAAATAGCTATTTGGACTTCTATTTTTTTTCAAGTGACTTTATCAACTCATGTAAAATTACCAATAAGTACATATCAATAAAAGTAAAAAAAATAATCTCAATTAAACCTCCAAAATTGAAGTAAACGAAGAAAAATTTTCTTTCTCCAAACATAAACCCTAGATTCGTGAGACCTCATGGAAGAAAGTGAAGATTCTCCAATTGAGCAAAACATCATTCCAGAATCTTTGTTATACAAGGTATGAATTTCTTGCTCTGTAATTTATTTGTTTATAAGTTCATATTCATATATTAAGTGATGAAACTTTTTATATCTGATAAACACCATGTATGCAAAAGCCAGAATATTTATGCACCGAGAAAGATTTAATTGAAGTTGATAGCCTAGCATAATACACACTCAAAATGCAATAAGAAGATAAGATAGTGAATGATCAGATTGGAATAGGTTTTGCCTATTAGTATGACGTTGGAATTCAAATTATTTTTTACTAAATGTATAATGCTCTACTTTTTGTAGTTTTTGCTCAAATCAAAGTACGAATCCCCTTTTCAATTATTTCTTCTTGGTGTTTTAAGTAATGTGTGATCATCGAGACTTCCCTTCTCTTATTCATATACTGTACATAGTACATACACTATATAAATTTCTAGGGGTACAGAAAACGCAGCAAACTACTAACTAGGATTAGTAGATCAATAAACAATCTTGCTCTGAAGAATCTTGACAGTCTAGAAAGAGGACACAAATATCCAACAAGTATTTTGCCTCCGCGTCTTGAACTCTTTAGTTATTTAGAGGGCACCCACAATGCATAACCCTCAATTTGTTTGGTCAAAGGAGCAGCAAAAAGAAGACAATGAAGATAGTCAAAATGGGGTTAGATTGGAGTTTGCAGAAGACTATACCGGTTACTTCAAAACTACTCAGGTAAATAATGAAAATTATTGAGAGTTGTATATGCAAAAGTGTGAATTATATATTATTATTAGAACTAATAGTTGGTTACAGAAAGATCCTAATAATAATAATAATAATAATAATAATAATAATAATTACATGTGATTTGTGCAGATTTTTGAGAATAAAAGTGCCTTATTACAATGGGTCCATTTGTTGGTAGGAAGAATAATATGGTCATTATAATTCGGAGATCGGATACAGGTGTTATTGGTAATAAGAAAAAAAGACCTAAATTGAGACTTTGTTGTGAACGAGGTGGTGACTATAAGTGTGTTGTGAAATCAAATACGGGTGCAAATAAGTCGAATACAGAGAGCAAAGAAATAATTGATGGATCTGGTAAAAATAAACAACGTCCAAAGGCTAGTGGTACAAAAAAATGTGGGTGCCCATTCACATTGAGGGGCATCAATGTTGTTGGAGATGAATGGATGTTGGAGGTGATGTGCGGTTTTCATAATCATCCTCTTTCTCAATCCCTTCACAGTCATTCTTTTGCTGGAAGACTAACTAAAGATGAGCATGCAATGTAAGGAGAGTGCATAGATTTGAAAGCAAAGGCCGGACGATCGTAAATGCAAAGTTTGTTGCATAAGTTGTCAGAACACAATTATATTGAGCACCACAGGAGTGAAGGTAATATTGTTACTGACATATTTTGGTGTCATCCTTACTGTCTTCAAATTTTACGTGTGTTTCCTCACGTACTTATCATGGATTGTACCTATAAGACCAACTGATACCGTTTTCCACTATTTGAAATTGTGGGGGTGACATCTACTGAGAAGAATTTCAATGTAGCATTTGTCTACATCTCAAGAGAGACAGAAGACCATTACACATGGGCCTTAAGTAGATTGAAAATTCTTCTAGATCATCGTAGTCCAAGTGTTTTTGTGACGGACCGTGAATTGGCATTAATGAGCAGCATAGCAAAAATATTTTCCGACTCCCGACATCTCTTGTGTGTATGGCACATCAACCGAAATGTTATAAAGGAGTGCAAATTTTTTTTTGCAATCACAGAAATGTGGAATATGTTTCTCGGTGCATGAAACATTGTTGTTGGTTCTACAACAGAAAGTGAGTACTTGGCGAACCTCAAAGAATTTGAGTCTAAATTTAGTATATATCCTGATGAGCTTCGTTACTTGAAACGAACTTGGTTAGAGAACTATAAAGAGCGATTTTTTGCTGCATGGAGAAATACTTGCATGCATTTGGGTACTACTACTTCAAACCGGTAATGTTTATTATTAATTCATTTTCCTAACATGGCGTCATTGAAATTCTATATCATGTATATTGTAAGCTTTATAATAATTTTTTTTTTGGGTAGGGTGGAAAGTGCACATGCAAGGTTAAAGAGGCAGCTAAATTCTAGCCAGTTGGACTTTAATATATCATGGGATTATATACACTCATTGATGGAGTTGCATCATACAGATATCAAGGCATCTTTTGAGAGAAGTAGATGTTTTTTGCAACATGATTACTTGAAGGAGATGATAAGTTATGTGTCTATCACAGCCTTAAACAAAATTGTGTGTGAAGCTGGAAGGTAAACTATATTTCTCTCTCTCTCTCTCTCTCTCTCTCTCTCTCTCTCTCTCTCTCTATATATATATATATATATAATTTTTACTTATATCCATTAACTCATTAGTTAAATTTCATCAAATGTAGGGCTGTTAAGAAAGATGTCGCTTGTTGTGGTTGTGTGATACGTGTTACTCACGGTCTACCTTGTGCGCATGAAATTGCTGAGTATAAGCGATCTAACCAGCCAATTCCTATCAATGCAGTCCATAGTCATTGGAAATAGTTGGGTATCGAGGAAGCCAAGCATACTAGTGACACCGAAGAAAAGTTTTCTATAAAACCACATATGCTTAGATTGGAGACATAGTATTCACAACAAAATGATGAAGATAAAGGACAGTTTTTGATAAAGATTGATGAGATGATGATTCCAGCTAATACATTTTTAAAAGAGCCTGCAGAAAAGGTGAAGACAAAAGGGCGTCCACAAAAGTCTAACACTAGTACTCATCATTTGCCATCTGACTTTGAGATTGAAAATGCTCTTTCAAGTCTTAACAGTCTCAGAAGCCCCTACTATTTGTGAAGTTGGTCAGAATGTTCCCCATGGACCTATCATTCCCATTCATAATACTACATCAAGTAAGAAGCCTCAAGATTGTACAACTAAAATTAAGGTACAAATTTCCATCACATTATATGTCTATATAATTGATATCTCAACAAAAGCTAATATATAGTGTGACTTCTCAGGATGATCATTTTTTTATTTCTTCTTTTGTCTAGTAATTCACATAAATATTAATCAGCTTAACTGTACTGTACAATTATATTTTACAGCAAATTCCCTGCATCCTAACAAATTATTCTCACTTTGCAGAGCCAAGAAGATACTAGATTTTCCCTTACAAACAAATATAATTTGCAATTTTGACTTGGGATGCAGCCCTATATTGTAGGTGCATATGATGTCGAATCTGATGGCAATTGTGGATATAGAGTCGTGGCCAGAGCAATGGGTTTTGGTCGCAAATCATGACACAAAGTTCGTAGAGATTTAACAAATGAGTTGCATAGTAAGCAATAATTGTATGCAATTCTCTTTGGTGGAATTAAGGAGGTTGAGAAGGCTCGACAAACGCTTCAATATTCTGCCTCTGGATTTGCACTGACAAAACACTGGATGTATTTTCCAGAAATGGGGCATTTGATTGCAACATGTTATGGTGTAGTGGTAATATATATATCAAACGGGCAATGCCTAACATTCATTTCCTTAGAGGAACACAACGTTGGGCAGTTGAGTAACAATCAGGTCAAAGAGATATTGGAATTGGCTTTGTTAACATAAATCATTTTGTGCATGTAAGTCATATTTCATTGCTCTATAATTTTTTCTTGTACAATTACATTGTTTTTTCACCTGTTCACCATCATGTTCTTTTCTTTTCAGCTAGAAATGTCTGTAGGACATCTTTTGCCATACCTTATGCCAAATTGGGAAAGAAATGCTGATGTCAAAGTTCGACATTTGTATTCTACATATCGAGACCGTTTTGATCGTTACAACGACGGTTGCCCAATAACCATAAATCCAGAAACATTCACAATCGATGATTAAGTAGAATTTTATGAAAAATTTGAAAATTTATGCTATATATAGACATTTACTTTTTGAAGTAATTTTTAAAAATGATACAACTTGTAGACATTATTTTATTTTATTTTTTTGGCTTCTTTTCTCTGTTAGATTCTTTTTGAATTTTATTTGAATGCATTTCCCTAGTTGTAATCAATGGTGAGCTTGAAGAACTTGAAAAATTATTTATTTGCTAATTGTCACTGTTCCTGAACAAACAAACTTGGCTCAAAAGCTAATAATAGGTTTGGCCAATTGAATGAATTTTGAAAGCAAAAAAAGTTTAAATAGCGAATGTGGAGGTATGAATAGAATCTTTAAAAAGAAAAAAAGTTTTTATTGATTTTTATGGAACTAAGGGTGTTTTGGGAAAATTAGGGAGGTCTAAATAGCATTTTAGTTATGTGTAAAAGAAAATTGGAGGTCCATTAAGCAAGGAGGTCTAAGTAGTTATTTTGGAGGTGTGAATAGAAGTTCCCTTATTATTATTACTAGCCTTCCTGCACGCGCATATGCGCGTGCAAAAGGCGTCGCGCTCGCGCGTGCGGCTTATCGGTGGCATACTGAAGAGCGTGCAATTATATCGTCTTCACGTATTGTTATCAATACTAAGGCTCACGTTTTAACTTTCAAGTTATTTTTTCATGTATTTGTTACTGGTAACCATAAGATGCAGGAAGAAGCAGCTTTAGCTCTCATACAACTATTTGAAAAGCATGGCAATCGTAACAGGGATGCATTATGTGCTGGCGAAGAAAATAGTATGTCATTCAATTGCACTTCATTGATAATGTGCATGTTTTGTACTTACTCATAATAAATATGCTCAGTTTTTATTAAGCTTTTGGTGTGAAAATTTGATATTGTATAAGGGGGTCTTGCCGATATTTATATTTGTATTGTATGAATTCTTTAACATACCGCATCTATATATAGATTTCATTACATAAACTTACCTCTTTTTATCAAACCTTTTTTTCTCGGTATTAAATTTAATTACATTTCAACATTTGCATTGCTATGCTTAAAAACTTAAATTCATTGGAGACACATCTTGGGTTCAAATGTTGTATGAACAAATTAATCCAGATTATGTTTATTGATTGTTGCATCAACTTTCATACATTTTGTCCTCAAATTCATGCAGTGTCCTTAATCCAGTCCAATTATAATTTCAGGGCAAGGCTGTGATTGTACATCAGATGAAACCAAGAGAGATATATGGACATTCGGATTCATATATGCCTACTAACTAAACCGCTACGAAGATGCCATCTTTCCCATCCTTTTATAGTTACTCTCAGACCCCTGATTTGTTTCTATATAGCATCATGATCATTAGGCAACTTTGCGCACCCAACTTGGAAATTCTGTTCCGGGTGTTTCGCACCATGACCTATTTGCTTGAAATTGATGTTGCCTTAGTAATAATACTAATACTCTCAAAGTAAAACCAATTTACTATTATAGTTGAACTTTTTTTGCCGAAGATTTTTTTTTGCCCAGTGTGTAGAATTCAGAGTATATTGCAATTCTGTTTTTTCCTTCCCTTCTTTTACTTGGTATGAATTAATCATCATTCTATCAAGTACAGGCTTCAGACTTTTAAGCGCATATACCATAAGCTGGTTTTGATGGTCTGTTCTGCTGGTCCAGGTCCCTGGATATGATGCTTGACACACTCAATCAATGTGGCAAAATGGTTGAAGGTGCTTCCAGAAAAGCAGATACCATTGCAGACAATGTCTGGAATCACTGTACGTTTTTTTTTTGAAATGGGGTTGATCACTGTAAGTTTGTTTCTTTATTTTGAACTATACGTATGGAAGTCATCAAGTCAAGAACACTGACCATTCTGTTAAAGAGTTCATGTATTCGTGTGAGAAGAATGAGACGACGACCTCCACGACTGATGATCGGAAGCCCGGCCGCCGCGACTCCACTGCTGATCCTATTGCGGCGGTTGACGGTTGTAACCTCCACCGCCACCGTAACCGCCTCGACCGCCACTCCCCTACCTCCGGGGCCATAGACCACGTCAGCATAACCACCGCCTCTCCCTCCTCCTCCGCCACCTCTGCCTCCATAACCGCCTCTCCCTACCCCGGCTGCAGTAACCGCCTCTCTCCATCGAATCGCCGATCAAATTTCACACTGGGTCAAGTTTGGCTGTACTTAAATTTCACATGCATTGCAGTGCATTGAGACTTTGAATTCTGCAACAACTACCAGCAATTGAATCGTAAACTATGTTTACTTACTTTGGCTTCGTGATCATTGTTCTTCTTCTTTCCCATTTCAATTTCAACTGTGGAATGAGAAGACAATGCAAAAAGTGCAAGAGGATCAAAGTCACACAAACCACCATTATTGAATCAAGAAATGCCAAACGAAAAGTGATTTAAGCAACGAAACAAACAAACACACCGTCGGTACACCAGCAATGCAAGCTGCCTTGAATCCCTTCCGAGCACCCTCTGCAGATCATCGAAAAATTCTAACATACATTACTAATCACAATAACCTTCTACCGACTTAAACATGGACCATTGACACCACCAAACAGCCTTGAAACATAAAATTTCAAACCAACCCACCCCAACACCATCACTATTGATAAATGAAACAAACTAATCTAATCAATCAGATACTTGGATCAAGTTAAGTCGATCAAACCTTGGGTGCAAGTTTTGGCCCTCAACGCCTTTTGTTCTTCATAAAGGGATGCAATCAGGAGGCCCTTTTTCCGGGTGTTGACCCACATGTCTCTCATTTCAGATGGAATTCCCATTCAAATTCTTGATTTGTTTTGTGTTATAAAGATTTTCTGCAGAGTAAAGAAGGGGGTTTTGAAGCAAATCTCAGGGGACGCTTCTTGGGACAAAGGGAAGCGCTCGCTGCCTTGGGAGCAATTGAAGAACCCGTGAGCAGTAGCTTTCGTTCCATCTTGTATTTGCATAATAAATAGATATCAGATGGATAACTGCTCTCATGGTAACTGCATCTTACGTTTCTCTTTACTTCTTTGCCCCTTCTTTGTAAATTCGAGGGTTGTAGACCTGGTGTTGAGGGAAGGGCAAATTGTGGGATTACGAAAGTTTTACCTTGATAACTATCTTAAGCACCTCTGCCTTAATTAATAGAGATTGGAAAGATGGTTTGTTTCTCTTTTTTCTTGGAGAAATTTTAAAAAATACTAATTATTTATCATCGAAATGTTTTATCTCTAATCTATTCATTAATGAGACTCTCATTGTCAATCAAAACTGATTTTTTTTTTTACTAAAAAACTCTTTAAATATTAATTTTTTTAAGAAATAGTTAGACAGTTATGGTTAAAATGGTAAACAAAAATATTAAATAAAGACAAAAATAAATTTGTTAACCACCTCCAAGCCTTACCGATAACTCCCATAAAGTAATAAACACGTAAAAAGGGAAAAGGAAAATATTTATTAACCTAAAAAATAATTATTACTCAGTTCAAAAAAAAATATCACTTTCTTATATTTACCATAACTTTTTTAAAGATGAATTTCAAAAAATGAACTATTAACGTGCACTCCCATGGGTGTGCCTTCATGGCTAGTAGTTATTGAATAATACCTAATTAAGTAGGGAAAAAGTCTGCTAAGCCCTCAATAATTAATACAAATTACATAGCACATCTTAGAACTCCAACTCCTTCCATTCACAAACTCACAATCGATCGATCCCAAAGTTAAAAATCATGTCTCTCTCACACACCCCTATGTACACGTCCATATACGTAACATTGAAGAAGAAATTTCCTCTGCTCTTCAAAAATTGTGGTTTTTAAAGTTAAATAAGCATGTGAGTTTTAAAAACTACAGGTGCATTTAACATCTAGTGAAGTTACGATAGTATGTGAGAAAACTGAAATTCCGAAATGGCTCAGCTGTCAAACAGAGGGATCTTCAATGAGTATAAAGCTTGCTCTGCAGTGGTCTGAGTCAAACCTCTTGGGTTTTGCTCTTTGCTTTGTTTCTGGCTTTCTGTAATGGGTTCTCATGGTCGTGATATGATGTATGATTGCCAAATGATTTTCAAAACCCATCGCAAATAGACTACACAGATTCCTCCACCATTCAGTCCCTTACTCCTCAAATTTTCGGTTGGTTGGCGCATGGAAAAGTCAATAAGTGTGAATTTATGCACGTTCGAATTTTCATATATAGATTGAATTATATGATACAAAAAACATATATGTGCACACGTTTAATAGAGATACGATAATTTGCACGCACGAACGCCTTCCAAAGGCATAAAGGAAATGGTACAAAAGTGATCAAAAAATTAAAAGTCATTGCTGAACTTCCGTGATCCCAATTTCATAGATTTTGTGCCAAAATGAATTAAATAAGGAGGTGAGTTAACTTACTATAATGACAGAAATAAAAATGTAATGTAGAGTTGGTACGTTACCCAAATGGATCAAGCACGCAATGAAATTGATTCCTAGTGTCGTCTCAATATCCTTCTGCCAATGTCGACTCACTCAAAGTTCCATATCAAAGCACGCGCTCAGATAATTGTACAATTTTTGTTTTTGGCCGTCATGTAACTACTGTTCAACTCAAGAAAGTGTAAAAATTAAACAAAAAATGGCATCCCAACCTATTTATGTCTATGCAAGAAATAGTGTCACCGTTTTCTACAATAATAAGACCCCGGCCACATATGCTATACCTCGTCGTAATAATCAATCAGACTTGATTTTCTATCATAAGTCTCTTACAACTTCACTCTATGCCCAATTAGTTTGAATTTGGTTTTCTTTAAACTGTATTTTGAACTTGATGATCAATAGATCAAATTCAACTGTAGTCTCTTCCGGAATGAATTGAAATGATAGCATAGGTGTTGCTACCAAATTTTTATTTTTGTCTCTGCACTCATGAAATTCTCATTATTAAACTGCATTGCCTGTTCATAAATTGCAAACAAATATATGGACATATTTATCTGTGCTTAGCAAGTTGCATTTATCTGTGCTTAGCAAGTTAAAGTATCAACTAATTTTTGTTTACGCCTAACTTTAACACATCAAAAGAACATAAAAGTTATAAAACTATGCATAAACATATGTGAATCTGCATGCGTATATGTAAACCAAGCAATCGAAAACAAATCTAAAATGTGGTGATATTTCACAATCAGATTGCAAAACCAAAAGCCTCTACTTAAACGTGGCCATACTCATTGTTGGCTATCACTGCAAAATCATTCATATACAGCAAACAATATATAATCAATTGTTAGAACTCAACACATGCGCAAAGATTTAAAAAGAAAAAAGCTACCAATTACAATGCAATAGAGAGACGATTAATGCTTAGAATCATAATTTATCAATCTGAAAGCCGGTTTGCTTTCTTTCACCCTGTATCTGACATGATAATAGAAGATAAGAAGGAAATGAAAAGTAAGTAAAGATTGAAAGGAATAAAACGATACCACATACCTAAGTTAGTATGGATACATCTGCTTATCTCAGCATATGGCTATTAAATCAATTGATTTGAGTGAATATGCAAATGAAACCCTATAATATACCCAGCAAACTTTCTTTCTCATACTTTTACATTTGTCATCTTTATAATCGGAAAGATATACCTAGCCAGAATGTCAAGGTGAAATATAGTATTCATATCTTCAATTGAAACATCAATAGAAATTCATACAAAATTCGAAACTTAAACCCAATTCTTAAAACCTCTGAAGCTTTGTGAAAGACCCATTAAACAGTAAAGTAAGAAATCTACTAAACTCACCAAATCACCATGTCAATCCAAAGCTTTGCTTAAAAAACTCAATGAAGCCAAGCATCTGTCTTCCTGCACATAAAAGCATTAACGCATCAAATGGACTATCAATAAACAGAGAAAAGCAATCAAGACAGGTACGTCCATGTCTTTGTTGAACAAACTATGCGAAAATACCCAAAAGGAAGGATAACAATACACATCAATTGAAGAAGAAAACTGAATGGAAGAATCAATTCAATCAATCTCACCTATCATCGATTATTGAATATGAATCACTTTCATCGATTTGAGTTTTTCCTTCTCCTCTTTTCTCTTTTGTGCTCTGATTCTGTGTGAGAAACGATGAAGCCATAGATATCGAATACAGGTTAACTCCCACGTCGGCGGTTTTCACTGAGATTCACAAAAGTCCATACCTTCTCCTACTTCCGCATAAGCCACCTAATTACCAAATTGGCAACGAAATATGGGTTCATCAAATATGGCCGAACCTTTAGCTGGATAATCAGCAGGACAATAAGCATCGGCAGCCGATTGATTCCTCACAGAAATAACTAATAGAATCCCTAACCTTGTTAATCATGCAAAACCATGAATTCAGTACCAATTACCCATTAGTATATTACGTAAATCCAATTGAGAGACTCACCTGCAAGTGTAAATTAGGAATCAAAAGTCCTGGCTCAAGCTTTTCCTCTTTCCGCTTGATTGGATTTCTTATCTGTGTGGTTGAAGTTTGATGATATTCCAGTTATCAACGACAGTTTATTGTGTTTTTTTGTCGATAGATATGCAACTCTTCTACTTTTACTGTAATGCCCAAAGTTATTTTATTTTCTAGTCGATGCACATTACACGTTTGGGTTGGTGTTTTAGGTATTCTTAAATTTGGCATGTCGATACACCAAAAAAGGGTTTCTCTTTATTGTAGTAGCCCAAGCCCATTAGTATATTACGTAAATCAAATTGAGAGACTCACCTGCAAGTATAAATTCGGAATCAAAAGTCCGGGCTCAAGCTTTCCTCTTTCCCCTTGATTGGATTTCTTATCTGTGCGGTTGAAGTTTGATGATATTCCAGTTATCAACGACGGTTTCTCTATTGTGTTTTTTTTTCGATAGATATGCAACTCTTCTACTTTTACCGAAATGTCCATAGTTATTTTATTTTCTAGTCGATGCAAATTACACGTTTGGGTTGGTCTTTTAGGTATTCTGAAATTTGCTTCCGTTTATGCTTATCTCTATATACATCGAGGAGGGACACCTGACCCTTCTAAGTTTTTATGTTTGTTCTTAGTAGCCTTTACACCGTAGTAGCGGTTTTGTCCATTTGAATTGTTTTTGTACCTAAGAACAAACATAAAAACTTAGAGAAAACATAAAAATTGCAAATAATTTTGTAAGTAGATGACATTAGTATGTTAAACAAATTGGATATACCTAATGAGATGCAGGATTATTTGTGTCTAAAAGCAACAAAAACTCTTTATAAAAAATGTGCCATGCCTTTTCTGCTGATAAAGGTATAAAAAGGTAGCGAGTTAAAAATACTATAAAAATAATAAAAGATACATCGAAGAGGGCACCTGACCCTTCTCGAATTTCATGTGCTAGTGAAGGCAGTGACCAAACTTTTTAGAACTCTGGCCACCTAAAGTCGTCTGGCGATTCCTGATACAAAGATGAGATGAATGCCAGGGAGAAAGTGATGTTCCTTCCCTGAAGTCACTCAGGGATCAGCCGAGTAACCAATGCATGCATACACAACTGATGAAACTGTCTACTGTATGTATGGCTTCCAAGAAATCTAAAATCTGAAAACTGAATAAAATAATAAAAACGACTTGCTAAACAACAATGAAAATAAAATGTCCATTCACTATAAACAGCTAGCTTCGAGGTCCAGCGGAAGTCTCCTCGCCCAAATCTCGATCACGATTTCCTGAATCAACAATAACGAGATCATTCAAAACAGTAATTCGATAGAGTACGCGAATCTAGCATAGAAACTACCCCAGCAACCCGCTGAACAAAATTAAATTTCTGCCTCGCCGGAACTCCGCAGTGGACGGCGACGCATGGCCACCATGCGCCACCTTCGGCAACCTACTCTGATGACCCTCAAAATACATAGTTAGATTCCTCATACAATTCTAAACAATTTTTTCTTCTTCGCCCGAGTGAGACTAGGCGGTGTTGTGGCCGAAACTACCACCACCTTCGACGACTGCCACCAATGGCGGCACCCGACACTGCAAATTAATCCTCACACCAAGCCCAACCAAAATCCCCTATCCACGTGCTCCAATGCGACGACAGCTGGCCGCCACTAACCCTGAAAGCCACGGTGATCGAAATCGTCGATTTAAGGTTTCGGCATCGCATTGCCGCCACCAAACCTCGTCGGAGCGCAAGGCTATACCCAACATGCCAAGGAGGATGAGGCCTACCAACCCCCTATCCCCGACCTCTAAAACTCGTCGGAGCACCGCCGACCATGGCGGTAGTACCCTGCCAGCCAAAACCTCGACAATTTGCTCACCGCGACACCTGCAACACTCATAATAATCCCAAAAACATAACATGGAGATCAAGAGCTTCAATTCCATACCTAAGGCGTCGAATTTGGTGGTCGGCCGACGAAGATTCCAGCGGGTCGAGCAAACGAGTCGAGTCGGGTACGGCGCGGGTCTCACCTGGGCTAAACGGATCTTGCCCGATCCAATTTTTGATTGGGGTTGGCCCAAAATTCCCTTTAAATACCCCAAGCACCTCACCTGATCCAACGATCCATAATTGATCTCAGCCAAAATTAACGGCTGAGATCAAACCGCCGCAAACTAATTTCTTTTTTCTAATAAATTAACACAATAACTTCTAAAATTCGTAACAACTAGCTCAGGTATCCAAAAAAATCACCGAAAATTCTCATGAGGTTGAAAAAAAATTCTCTACAACTTTCAAGAAGAAAGTTAAGTCAAAATTATGACAGATAAAAAGTCTTTAATAAATCATTAAGTTTATCGCATATACGATAATATGAATTACGAATTGCTTAAACTTCTGTGTATATCTCCGAATGATTGAGAAACTAATAAAATATAATGAATTAATTTTGCATAAATCGGCCTTGCATTGAATATATGATGTCCAAATAATTAGTATTTGTGACTGACATATCTTTAATCAGCTGACAAGAATTACATCCTTATATCCTCGTGAACTTCGATCGGCTAATATAGCTGAATAAAGAAATTATAAACCGGCAGAAGAATGGATAATTTGATTTGTTTCGTGCCTCACCTTGACCAATTAAATAAGATGCTCGTGGATTGATCAAAGATAAGTATGTCACCAAATCAACTTGGCACTTTCACATCTCCGGCCGGCCATATAATTTGTAGTTTTTTTTCCTACACCAGTTAAATACATTTTTTTTCCTCCATGAACTTGATCGGCTACAATAGCCGAACGATGAACACCCCACATATTGTAAATAAAATTGATAAATATAACTTGTTTACTCACTTTGACATATCAAACAACGAATGTTATCATTCCATGAAGCTAGCTAGCATCCTCATCTGAACACAGATCATGAAAGAAGAACTTTTAAAGTAGCAACCTTGCAGATGGCTGTTGATGAATCTGCAGCAACTTTGACACAACCATCCTTTCTCGTTTTTTTTCCTACAAGCATAACAAAAACTCAAAAATAAAAGAATCATCGTAATAGATATGGAGGTGGCCAACGATGCTTTATTGCAAACTTTGAGACTTGTGTTTGTGGCTTTCAACTTAAGCTCTTGAACACCACAAAAAAATTCATGACTCGTTGGATTTTGTTGTTCTTCGGCCATTATATAAGCCAAAATAATGAGTCGTTCATGTATACATGAGTAACGGATTTTATCTTTATATTCAAATTTAGTCGATAAGATTTGTTGTAAAATGGCTTTATCTCCAACAATTATGTCAAAATGAATGACATCTTCGCATAAATAACTACCAATTTGATTGTCATCTTGCTTAACCTCATCATGGTGCACTTCATCAGGCAAAAATTTAGTCACAATTTCTACCTCAGCCGATTAAAGTTCTTTTTTATCGGTATCTTCTTTTCTAACTAAATTTCACGACACATGTGGTATCTCTACCACTTTTTCATCAATCAAGTGTAAACTTGTTGTTTCAGGTTTTCTACTGGGGAGAGGTGTGTGAGAAGAAACAAATAATATCATTTGTCCACGCAATTCATCCAAATTTTTTTGTAATTTCTTGTCATATTTCTCTTGTATCTTTTTATATTCTTATAGACGCTTTTTACATTCTTCTTCAGATTCTTCTTGTGTTTTTCGGTGAAGATTCTTGAAGTCCTCCTCCTCCTTCTTTCTCTTCACAATTAGCTCTTCCTTCAACTAAATTTGGTGGATTTCTGGATATTTCCTCTATGACTTTTTCATGTGTTCGGCCATTTGATAAATATTCAACTTGACACGACTAATCGAATCAACAACAGAATTGTTGTATTCAATACAACTATCTTGCTGACCATTGTAATTATATATCGAATTAAAGTCGTTAAAATTTGACTCATAAACTCATTGTGAATATGCCTAAAATAATAGGGTCCCACTAGGCGTGCCAAAAAATGTTTGCTCAAAAATCGTCACAGCCAAAATCAGGACAGCTGATAGACTCCTGGTTCAAAGTGTCCTTCTAATAATGCGAGGTGTGTCAACTCGCGACCTATTAGCCAAGAGAGATTTTGATATATTGCGCTAGATCTGAGTCTTCAAGTAATTGATGGCTGAGGAAAGAACCCTCTCGTCCGTTGGTCTGAATGCATTGTACGAAAGGACTTAACTAAGGCTTTAAACTTAGTTCTCGATTACGTCCAAGCTCTGAGTGAACTCAAAGGTGCACATGTCTAATGAGAAATCAACCAGGTTGATATACTCGTAGATCATAGTAAAGGTGAAGGTGAAATGGACTCGGTCATCAAATCTTTGTGAGGTGATGTGAGTGTGAATAGTGAATCACATCGACCCAATTCAAACTGGCCAAAAGAGATCGATGAGTAGAGACCGCTAACTTAACCAACTACTCCTAGTTGCAAGGACTTGAAGTACAAGAACTAAAAAACATAAAATTAATTGCAAGAAAGTAAAGAACAAGAATGTAAATGATGAGAAGACGAATCTATATTATCAAAGTAAAGGATGAACAAGGTAAAATACCTAAAAATACGAAAGATAGAAAAACTTGTATGTAAATTTGTGTGTTTAGTGCATGACCTTTTACAGTGTGCTGTAAGAATTCTATATATACAACTTGTACAAAACCCTAGGTTGGCTGACTCGCCCATCCAACCAATGAATCCCAATAGAACTCAAATTCCTTGATTTCAGCCAAGTAAAACTTCCTAAAACACCAGCTTGATATACTCCTTTTTGGACTTGGCCATTCCTTGATTTGATGACAACTCATCCATTAAAACTTGATCCGGCCAATCACTATAATCTTTGCATTAAAAGAATTCCTTAACCGAATGACGCATTCTTAACAGTGGACTCGAATCCAAATCATTCTTGGTCGAAGCCCAAAAACACCTGACTAACTCACATTTGAGCTCAGCCCATTTCAGTCGCCCATCCCTTGTACGTCAGCCGCCTGGATCCATCATGCCCAAGTGATAAATACTTGGTTCTCAAGATCAGACATCTCACTTGGCCCGTATGATAAAATATTACTTTTATAGGTCACCAAATGAATGATGTTGGTAACAAAATGAGCTAACGTTAGTCACCGTAAGTGTCGGTCAAAACAAGACATTGGCCAAAATAGCATTGGTCATGACAAGACATTGGTTAAGATAACATTGGTCATCATAAATCACCTTGAACCTTCATTAGCGAATAACAAACGTGCATCAGTCAATGACCCGCTTGCAATTACAAAATTGGATACAAACATTGCCCCCCTAGTCTCATGAGCTTCGACTCGCAAGCTGAATAGTTATGATACTAAAGCGTGAAAATCAACTTCACTCTTAACCATATGGTTAAGTCGCCAACTCACATTTGACCGTATGGTTAAGCTACTGACTTCGTACTTGACCGTATGGTTAAGCCACCAACTTTACACTCGACCGTATGATTGAATATCAAGGAAGTTTAATCAACCAATTGATTTTCTCACTTAATGTCCAGCATACGTTGATTAAATCATTGTGTTCATTATACGTTGATAATTTAAAGACTTGGCCTCTTTGGTAGAACAAAATATCAGAGTCGACCAAATGAGTTCAACTTTGGCCGAGCGATTTGAGGTTCGATGAGTACATTGGCCAGGAAAACTTGATGTCAACCAAGTAAAGTTAGAATTAGCCAACTATATTGACTAAACAAACTTGTGATTGGCAAAGTAAAATCGGGATCAACCGAGTGCACTGACCAAACAAATTTGACATCGCTAAGTACTAGAATCAGACGAGTACATTGGCCAAGTAAACGTAGAGGTTGGCCGAGTCAAATAAAAGTCGGCCGAGTGTATCGGTCAAGCAACTTGACTTCAGCCAAGTAAAAGGAGATAGTTAGCCAAACGACTTGGTTGCTCAAGCAAAAATAGTCGGCCAAGATAAATGAGATTCAACAGAGCAAAATAAGAGTCGGCCAAACAAAATGAGAGTCGGTTGAGAAATTTGATTGCCCAAGCAAAATGAGAGTCGACCAAGTAAAATTGGAGTCGGCAAAGCAACTTGGTCATCTAAGTCGATAAAGTAAAACGAGTTAGCCAAGTCGATAAAGTAAAACAAGTCAACCAAGTCATCCAAGTAAAACAAGTTGGCTGAATCGGTCAAGTAAAATGAGTCGGCTGAGTGCATAAGCCAAGCAAATTGAGTTGGCCAATTGTGTCAACTGAGCAAATAGAGTCGGCTGAGTCAGCCGAGTCATCCAAGTAAAATTAATCATTCAAGTCAGCTAAGTAAAATGACTCGGCTGAGTTGGGAAAGTAAAATGAGTTAGCCGAGCAAAACGTACTCACCCAAGAAAACTGACTTGCCCACTTGCCCAAGAAAAATGAACTCACCCAAGCAAACTGAGTCGGCCAAGTAGAACAGTTAGAGTCACTAAAGTACAAAAGTTGTCCGAGCATTGAAAGTCGACCGACACGGCGTTTAGGGGTAATATCAAAGTTATGTTAAATGATGTATAGAGGAGTAAATAATGAAGCTATCACTTTTATAATGATATACCATCGATCGGCTGAATTTACAAACTTGTCATTCGGCCGCCAAAACAACTTGACTTAATAGAACCCGACTAACCACATTAGTCGAATGAATCCTGCTCCCTCATATCCTATGTGGCTGAGTAATACTTCTTGAGGAATTGGTCATTTATAGGTATGTTATGTAGCTCACCGTCTTGATCCTTCAACTGATACGCACCTTTGCCCAAAATCTGATGAATGATGTACAGACCTTCCCACCTTGGTGACTATTTTCTAAATCTTTTGTCTTTAGTCCCTATAGGCAGAACCGCCTTCCACATCAAATCACCTTCGGCGAACAAATTTAATTTGCCGTTTATTATATGGACGAGCTACAGTTTTTTTTAAGCCTCTATGCGATTGTACACATCCATTCTCTCTTGGTTGAGTTCTTCTAATTTATGTATCATTGCTTGAAAGTATTCATCTACTTTCATTCCATACTAGTCCATGACTCAAAGAGCTTGAAGTTTTACCTCAACTGAAAATATAACATCATGCCCATACGCCAAAGCAAATGGCATTGTTCCAGTGGTTATTCGTTTTGACATTCTGAAGGCCCAAAGTGTTTTAGGCAATAAATTGTACCAATCTCTTGCGTTGTCTTTGACCATCCTCTTGAGAATGTTGATGATCCCTTTGTTATTTACTTCAGCTTGACTGTTTGCTTGAGCATATTATGGTGTAGAATGTGTCAATTTTATGCCCAACTTTTCAATCATATCATGCATGGCTTAAGCTATGAAGATTGAGCCTCGGTCAGCTGTTATGGTTTCTGGAATCCCAAACCTATGTATGATGCACTCATCTATAAACTAGATCATTATTGCACTTGTAATTTTAACATAGGCCTTTGCTTCGACCCACTTGGTGAAGTAATCTGTTGCCACTAGAATCCATATGTGCTACTTTGAAGATAGTGGTATGATGGTGCTAATGATATCTATTTCCCAATCTCGAAATGGCCAAGGTTTAATGATTGAATGTACGACACTCTTTGCACTGGGTCATGAATTTAACATTTATTGCAACTTTTGGCGAACTTAATGCAACCTTTCAAAATTGTAGGCCAATAAAAACCATATCATCTGATCAACCATCTCATTTTGACTCCGGCTTGATGAGCCCCACATATTCCCTCATAAACATCACGCATGGCTTCTAAAGTCTATCACACCCCTATACAAAGAAGAAGTAGGTCATCTAATCCTTTGCGGTATACTGCTTCTTTATATATGATGAAGTTCCTCCCAAGATATCGAGCATTTCGGTCGTGTTGTCGTTCTGGGTTATTGAGAAATTTGACAATTGGGTATCGCCAATCATCATGGTCAAAGTCAATAGAGAAGATATCGTTGAACACTCCTCTGTCCTCTAGAGCCGGGAAGACCCATCTTTCAATTTTGACTACCTTACTATCTTTATGGTCTAAAATGTGAATCTCTGACGCCACTTAGGCCATCCCATTAGTTTTAGAGTTGACCGACCTAGGCAGATGAGCGAAAGATATTCGATCAAATGTATCTACTAATTGGTCGACCATTGTATCATATATCAACAATGCCCAGCTTGTGCACTTATATTCTTTGTTCATTTTGTTGATAACTAATTATGAGTCACCATAAACCAACACTCTTTTAGCACCCATCTCTTGGAGGATCTCAAGTCTAATGATAAGCGCTTCATACTCGGTTTAGTTGTTTCTACATTGAAAATTCAATTGAAAGACAAACTTAAAATTTTGACCTTCAGGTGTTTCTATTAGTGCCTGCAGCGAATTCAGTGCTTGACCCGTAAAAAAATATAGTCCAATGGTTGTTAACCATCGAGGCCACATAAATCGCCTCAATATCAAAATCTTCAGCTCCTTCAATATCTGAGACGGCTGATGGGCAAGAAAGTCGACCAAAGCTTGTCCCTTAACCTCCTTTTATGGCACATATTAGAATGTAAAATCTGATAACACTATTGCACATATTTGATCAAATCAGTCTTTGATATCACTTGGACAACTAAAGGAAACATGTAATGTCGAAGCTTAGTTGCCGAAAAGAATAGAGTTGGGCATAATTTCTCTATAGACGAATAACAAACCTCTACTTCAGTAAGAACCCGACTCAAATGATAGATGGCGCATTCTTTATCTCTCTCATTGTCTTGTGCAAGAAAACTTCTAATGGAATTATCTGAGGCCGAAATGTACAATTTTAACGGCTGACCTCGTACCGGGGGAACCAACACAAGAGAATTGAACAAATATCTCTTGAGCTCGTCAAAAGCATTATGATGCTCCTCTTTCCACACAAATTCGGCTTCACTTTTGAGCCGAAGAAGTGATGAAAATGGTTGAATCTTCCCAGCAGAGTTAGAGATGAACCGTCTCAGAAAATTAACTTTCCTTAGTAAAGATTGGCGCTCTTTCTTGTTGGTTGGCGGAGGTGCTTCTCTAATGGCTCTTGTTTTGGTCTCGTCCACTTTAATACCCTTTCAATAGACCACAAAACCCAAGAACTTTCCAGCCGACACATAAAAGTCATACTTCAATAGATTCATCTTGAGCTTATGAGCCCTCATTCTTTCAAATGTTTGTCGAAAGTCAGCTATGTGATCCTGTCTTTTGACCGACTTGAAAATGACGTCATCAATGTGCACTTCCACAATTCGGCCAATGAGGTCATGAAAAATCATATTCATGGCGTGTTGGTGATAACGCTAAAACTAAGCATCAAATTAACACCTAATACCTAATCTAACACATTAAATTAAAAAAAATCCTATAGATGTAATATTTAAGCAAGCAGGGATCGTTCTAACTGAAGATCGAAGGATGCATGCAATAATGGTGTAAAAATGGGGGGGGGGGGGGGGGGGTTTAAAGATTGATTTCAATTACCTAAGTTTTCTACCTAATTACTACCTAAAACGTCATAAACATAACAAAGAATTCTAGAACCCTAACATGCATTGACTCATAGACAAGCAACCACACAAAAAATCCCTAAAACTCTAAATCATGCTTAAGGCAAAAATAAAACTAACTATTATTTACAAGTGATTATCTTTTCTTTACCCTAGCCAATTTTTGAACTCATACTAATTACCTATGAAATTCATAATTCCAATTTTAAGTTTAACATGCATATGTATTTGAATTAAAAGTGCAACTAAACGTCTAAACATCCTAATTACAAGTTCAATGACACATATAACAAGAGAGGGGCTAAACGCATCATCTTTATATAAATCAAAGTATTAAGTACGTAACATAACATGCTTCACTCAAACTAGAACTATAAACACATGGAAGGTATATAAGGAAGATTATTGAAAATCCAAATAAACAAAACAAAGACAAATAAAACACATAGATCAAACAAGATTAAATTGAGACTACGGAGTAAAGGTATCATGGTTACACTTTTGTAATTATGCTAAATGCCGCAACCGCCAAGAATGCACTACGAAGACCCATGGTATGATAGCCAATGAAGGGAGTAAATGTATACACAAAGGCTAAAGATGGGAAAATATTGATTTGGTGGTAATGGACTAGTCTACAATTTGCCTCTTGGTGAAATCGGTGCTTGGAGAGCTTTGAAAAGTCTTCGGGTAGGCTTGATGCTTGGAACATAGATGATAAACCCAATGAAGGTCAAGATGTGCTTATATAGGCACTTACAAAAGAGTTCTCCTCATAAAACTAGGTTTTTCTATTCTACCCGAGTAAATCTGACAGTCTGGAAAGAATTGAACTTTTCAGGACTTGTAGACCTCCAAAAATTATGATTTTTGTCTCGTTGGAAAGAAGACTCAAAGGGATTTTCATCCATAGGTCGATTGCTATCTAACTTCTCCTGAGATATTTCTAGTCATCCGTTGAAGTTGGCTGATCTGTACAGGCAGATTCATCTTTCATTTTCTTAATAGATTTTCTTCTCCTCTTCAACTTGGGAATTCCCTTCTTGCCAAATCTTGTTCTCCACGTCTTGGTCTGATTTCGACTTGATCTTGGGCTTGAATGGTCTTCTAAAGTATTTCGGCCATCTTGCATTGTTCTTCCTCCAAGGTTCATCCGAAAGCTTCATTTTCCTAGTCAAACATATGAAATGTTTTCCTAATCAACCTAGGACTTCTTTTTCTTCACATTTTCTTCACGAATTTTTTGTGGCCGAATTCTCCTTCTCCATTTTTGCTACGCCTTGCATGCTTGTAGATCTTTTTACTCCACCTCTTTTGATTAAAACCAAATAATAACAAAATAAGTCAAAACTAATAATACTAAGCAATTAACATAGTCAAATTTAGAGAATAATACATTAATTAATATTCCTAAAATGCGTAGATCAGTTGATACGTTGTCCCAATATTCTTGAGGCCAGAAGGCATGACCAACCATTTGAATGTACCAATTGGGATGGGACAACGAAAAGCCCTTTTGTGAATATCTTCCTCGGCTATAAATATTTGGTTATACCCAACATGTCCGTCGATGAAGGAAATTATCACGTGTCTAGCTTCTTTATCGATGAGTTGGTCGGCCACGAGCATAGGGTACTCGTTTTTCAAGGTTGCCAAATTCAGGTTTCTAAAGTCAACACATATGCATAGCTTTCCATTTTTCTTTCTGATAGACACAATGTTAGAAATCAGCCTTTAACAATCGTTATATTTCTTCTTTAATTTCTGGTAAAACCTCGGTGTCAAATCACCGAAGTGGTTGCCTATAAGGCTTACAAGCTGGATCTAAATTTAATCTATGCTCAACTACATTCATATCCAAGTCTGGCATCTCATGATAATTCCAAGCAAAGAAATCTTGAAAATTTGTCAGCAAAGCTATTAGTTACTTCTTCAGTGTTGGGGATAAGAGTTTGCTGATCTTGATCATCTGTGGTTCGTCGGTTTTTCCATATTTAATTTTTCCATTGGGTCAATTTCTTCAAATAAATCTTTCTCCAACTCGACCAATGCAGAGCCGATGTCAACGAACTCTGGTTGGTCATCTTGCTTTCCTTCTGTAATAAAATCTAACAAATTCATGGCCGAATCACTTGCAATCGAGTGTTCGGCCCAATAGGCCAACAATCTCTTCGAAGTCGATTCGACTGCAGCCTCTCTCTCGTCAATCTCTTGGTTGTTATCTATGGATGATTGGGTCAAACAAGTCCACCAACAATGGCCACTTCGAGTCCTCACGGACAACCTTGGCGTCGAATGCCAAACCCTTTCTCAGTGTGATCCCTGTGACCCAACCAGTGTCACTGTCATGTTGTAGCTGAGAATAACCAATGTTGTCACAATAATATTATGCGTCAACCGTGTTGGCCGAGCCTTTCAAGGGTACAACATTGACCTTTACCACTTCGACCGTATCACCATTCCAAATTACAAGAAGTTGATGCAATGATGATGGGATGCACATATTCTAGTGAATCCAATCTCGACCTAAAATGACATTGTAGCATGGTTTCAAATTGATCACAAAAAAATATGTCATCATGCTTTTATTTTCAACGCTAACTTCAATAAGTAGGATTCCACGAATATGCTTCTTTTCACCCAAAAAGTCACTGATTGTCAAGTCAGATGACAATATGTCTTGGTTAGATTTCTCCAATTTCTCTACATCCGACAAGGGTATGATGTTGATGGCTGCTCCTTCATCTACCAAGACCTTAGAAAACGGATATCCCTCTAACTGAGCCATGATGTACAATGGTTTGATATGTTTGGACATAGCCACAATTGGCTTGTCAAACAAAGCTCTGGCCGCCTCTATGACTTGAACCTCATGAACGTTTTCTTCTAAAACATCGTCTTCCCTCATGCTTATTTTCCCTAATTAAGCTTAGAATTCAGACGGGAGGATATACGTCATGTTGATGATCATATCTTGGAACTACGGAGTTGGTAACCTTAATCTCGTTTTCGTTCCATATGACCAAAAGTTGGTGTAATGAGAATGAGATGCACATGTTCTGATGGATCCAATCATGACCAAAGAAGGATTTATGAGGAGTATCCATCACAAAGAAACAGATTGTTGTACGACAACTCCCAACACTAGTTTCGATAGGAAGGACACCTATCACTTGAGAGTTTTTTCCGGTATAGTCGAACAAATCAACATCAGAAGGGACAAAGGCTTGTGTAGTCTTCTGAAGTTGAGCCAAAGCCGAAATATAAATGATGTTAATGGCTGAACCTCCATCAATTAACACCGGTGAGACATCACACCCTTCCAACATGGCGGTGATGTATAGAGGGATGCGTGACCCAACCATATACTCGTTGGGTTTGCTAAGATAAACTCTTGCGGTTCTCATGTCCCTTGCAACCTGACCTGCAAGACTTCGAATACTCGAGCAAACACTAATCATGTTGATCATGATGTCGTCATCAGCCGGATTACGAACTGATGTATTGTTGGCTTGATAAGGCTCGACAGACGTGAAATCAGCCATGTCAGTGTCGTTAACATGGGTGTTTTCTAGGTAATCGTCCTGGTATTACTCGTCGAGTAGGTCACCCTCCTGATCACCATCACCATAGTACACCTCTTCTTCGGTGTATGTGTCATCCATGGATCCCGGAGTGTAGCTAGTCTTACTGGCCAGCTTGGCCATTTTCGTCTTCCCCACCTTCGTCTTGTGGGTTTCCTCAGAATTCATCTGGGTCTACAGTGCATTGACCTTTTGCACTCAAAACCACCTGAAAGATGACGCCTTGGGTGATTGAGACTTTGCATCAAAGGACTTGTTCCAGTTCGTCTCGGCGTGCTCGGCTCCGTCGAGCTCTTCAAAAAGTATTTCTTTGCTCGCTCTGGTGGTGCGGTTGGTGACGACGTAGTTTTTTGGAATTGTTCAAGAGGGCCTTGGAATTGAAGAAAGAGAAGAAAAGGATGAAGGAGGTGAAGAAATTGGTGGGAATGATTATGGGGTCTGTGATGTATGTTGTTTCAGTAATGAGGAAGATGGTTTAGTGAAAGAGATTATGATGTATTTGGCCGGAGTTGTGAAGGCTGAGGTGTTTTTGGTGCTAAGGTCACTGCTCGAGTGAAGTGAAGATTGAGAAATCAAAGTTTCTAGCAATCCCTATCGTATGAGGGTACATAAGTCTTTTGAACATCCCAGGAGGACATTTTTCAATGATTTGCAAAAATTTGGTCAAAATCCATTTTGAAGACTAAAAATGGATATTTATCAAAACTTCTCTTTTTCTTGAGACTTGTATTGTTTGTGTTTGGGAACCTTGTTGACTGCATCATATACATGAAGACCACAAATGAGATGAAGCTGTGGGTCTATCATGTTAATGTGTTTTTTATTTCTACCTACTTGGGCCTGAAAGTACTGACCACATTTCCAATCGAAGAACCCACCAAAAGCCTGACCCAAATTATTTGGTGTCTTCATTACGAAGTTGTCGTGGTTAGAAATGCCAATTATACGAAAATAGGGAGAGAGAGGGAGCAAAGCAAATATATCCATCCAGACCAGCACAGCTACACTCACACACACACACACACACACACACACACACAGAGCTCCACAGCAACAGCACAACATGCCTACTACACTCAGACCCTTCGCCTCACATCCTCTGTAAGTACACTTACTCTTCTATTTCAGTTCACTTTTCGACAGCCCAGTTCAGTTTATCAATCCTCAGTAGTCGTAAAGTGTGCTACTTTTAACCCAAAATTTGTCGCTGCTTTGTCTTTGATTGCAGAAAAGAATGTTTCTTTAGAATCTATTTACAGCAATTACTCGATGATAATAAATTGAATTTTGATGCTTGTGGGTTTGAGTAAGTGATGCTATTTTATTCGCGGCAGGTGCCCTATTGCTTCATTCGAATTGGGTCATCAAGTGTCCAATAAGCTATTGTTTCCTTGCAATTTAAGCCACACCCTTATTAAGGGTAGGTACAGTTGCTTATGTTTGCAATGTTGTGAGTTGTTGATGTTTAATTATGTCATATTTTCTGTAAACTATGATGGAAAAGTTTACCCTTTAGCTATATTTGTTTTCAGGGAGTAGAATTCATAAGGCATATCAACTCAAGGCTGGCTTCTGGGAATCAATTAAATCTGGGTAAGTAATACTCTCACCATTACATGTGTACATATTAATCGCTAATCAACGTTGAACCTAGCGATTAGTAAACAAGAATTACACTTTTTAGGAACTGATCAAAACTGCTTTAGTGTTAATGTCAGTGGAATATGACCCATCATTTAGTTTCAGCACCTGATCAGTCAGATCAATTATGTCATAAAGAATGAGAGAAAAGGGTTTGCCTTTCTTCCGTACTCAACATTTTTTTGGATACAGCCTTGTAGCCAGTATTCTTGCAGCATAAAAGTTCATATGATGCGAATTCGTGTACCACGATGTAGTTTTGATTCAATAACAGCTGTAATCAAGTAGGCTACAAGAGAAACAAACTAATTTTTTTGTCAGTCCATGTTTATGTCGCACTACATTTCCCCCACCTCTCACAAAGTAAAGGTGTGAAGACCCTTAGTGCTTGCTGTCTTCTTGATGCAGTATATTGAGCAACAGCACGACGCAAGTAGTAGATCCACCCTCAACAGTTCCAGAAGATGAAGAACCTCAGCCTGCAAAATTGGTTCTCATTGAAAAGACTGAACCAGATGGAACAGTTGAAGAGATTATTTTTTCGTCTGGTGGAGATGTTGATCTGTATGATCTTCAAGCCCTTTGTGATAAGGTTATTACTCTGTTCTTAGTACTTCTATGCACCACATCTGCAACAATAGGTTATTACCTCCCGTTTAATTCACTTGCGCCTAAGTCACACTTCCAACAATAAGACTCATTGCACTTGTATTTTACCTGGTTGAGCTTTCTCTAGAGTTTCTTCTATAACATTCATTATTTTCCTTTCTCAAAAACATATGTTCTCTCACTCTAAAGTGGGAACTTTTGAAGATTATATTTTATCTTATATGCACAGGCCAAACTCTAATCCCATCGTTGTAATTTGGATAGGTAGGGTGGCCTCGCAGACCACTTGCAAAACTAGCTGCAGCTTTGAAAAATAGCTACATGGTAGCCACATTACATTCGGTTCGGAGATCACCTGGATCAGGTACATAGTGGATAGGACATCGTTGTTGTATCCTTCTTTTTCACACAATTGGTATTGTGATCTTTTTCACGCTTGTTAATATGTCTAAAACTATTTCACGAACATCTTAGTGTACTTGGAGAAGTTATTTGACAGACGGGAATGAGCAAAAGAAGCTAATCGGCTTGGCTCGAGCTACATCTGATCATGCATTCAATGCCACGATTTGGGATGTCCTTGTTGATCCTAGCTATCAGGTATGCTGGGGATGAGCTTAGTTTCATGAATCTAACTATTACATAACAGGTTTTCACAGTTATTTGCAAACTGCATCCCCTAACTCTTTGTTGTTCAGGGCCAAGGTCTTGGAAAGGCCCTTGTTGAAAAGATTATACGGGCTCTTCTGCAGAGGGACATTGGTAATATATCACTTTTTGCAGATAGTCAAGGTAACATATCCATTATCTTGTAGTCATTTAGATTGAAAAATAATGCTACAAGCACTTTTTAGATTGTGCTCATAGATCAGCTGGTCTGCCACTCTGCCATTGTCATACTATTATGTTTATGCTATTAGTGTGTGACTCTGTCTTAGTAATCATAGTTTTATCATGATGGCAAGAAAAACACAAATCTTTTTCCATCACCCCTATTCTACGACGGTGGCCATTTTCTACAACTAGGCGCACTTTAGCACTTCCAGTTTGTGGTGTTACCGCTTTAGCATTGATGTGGATGTTCTCCTTGTCATACTTTGTTTTCTGAATTGCATTGCAGTTGTGGACTTCTATCAAAACTTGGGTTTTGAACCTGACCCAGAGGGCATCAAGGGCATGTTTTGGTACCCAAAGTTCTAGCTACCACCTACAGAAGGTCAAGTTGTTTGTGGCACTGCAAATTGGTACAGATTTACAGATGGAGTGGGAAGCACTGGTAAATGTTTTAAGTGAACTTCATGTAAACCTCTTAGGTGAGAAAGGTAGCTTCTTTTGGGTCATCTTCTATAATCCTGACTCCTGAGACATGCCAAAATATAAAGTCTTATGCCTTTCATATCTAAATATGTAACCCCTTTACATTTTGAATGGTACTGAAGTGCCCCATTATCCTCGCACAGCAACTTGGAACGAATTGATTGATCCCCATTACTAACTGCATTTTGTCCTGTTTGGACGGTTTCACTAGTCAATAATTTTTTTGACCAACTATTTGATTAGTCTATCATTATTAATGTAAGTGCCACCACATATTCAGGACCGACTATGCAAATGGCAGCCTGGCTTGTCCTTCTGAAATTATATGATCTATCATGAGAGAGACTTAGATTGATGTCCATCAGAAAATGGCTATTTTCGTTGGCCCTGAAAAACAAAATGACATCTCTCATTTGTTAATTCGAATTTCCACAAGCTCTTTTGGAGCTGTCTTAAGCATAGAACTGTTGATTCTCACATTACAGAAGGATATGGTATTCTGCTTCACCTAAACCCCAAGACAATCTGAGCTGTGTGTGACTAATTGAATTTTAAAAGCACTACAGGTTCGAGAGTTCAGATTTTCAGAAATCCCCCACATGCTTCTCAATTGGTCTCAATTAGGATCGAGTTCATACTTCATAAGATATGATCATATAAAGGTTCCTCGCTGGAGTGACATTAGCAATTTTGTTATCCAAAGAATGAATAAGGACACTATCAATTTCACCAGATTAGTTTTGGGAAGGCGGCTGCCTTTTGTCTTGTCTTGTAGATTAGTCTGTTTAGACCTAAAACTTTCTCAAGTGACTTTTACACTCGGGAAGATCTATTTCATCATATAGATTAATTTAGACGCTACCGGTTTGGAGATTGTGGAAAAAAAATGTATAGAAGTTGCGTAAACAGTTTATGTGCCGAAACACTTTTAAGGCTTACATTGTATGTCACGATTCACAACTGTGACGAGCACACACAAAAGTCTGTGTAACTTTCTTGTAGAAGAGTGAAACTCTAGAAGGTGTAATGTCTAATTGAACTTGGAATATCGAAATAGGATCAATGTCATTGTCAAACTCCACTTAAAATCGGTTGACAGATTAGGCCCTAAAGTACTTGGCACTAAATCTTAATATTGTGATTAATATGCTTGATTACACTCAAGACTAAACAAACAACCTAATATATTCTGGAGTCTACTTTTGAAGTACAGTGTGAAAGGGTATCACACTTATTTGAGGCATAAGATCCAACGAAACGTGCACTTAAAAAAAATCCAATTGGTCCCCCTATGAGCCAAAATCCAATTGGTCACCTCCTTATTTGTGGCAACAAGCACTTAAAAAAAATGGCGGGCTTGGGAAGCTCGAAATGGTCAAAGAAACTTCAACGTCTCTTTCCTCCCTCTTAAATTTCTTTGTCAAGATTCTCTCTCTCACTCTCACGCAGAGAAATTTGAGGAACGAGACGATCCAGTTCAAGCTCTTATCTTTTCAGTTTCTTAAAATTAGTCCCAGACAAAAATAATAAAGTAGTGAAATATGAGGGCTTTGCTATACCAACCAACTAAACCATGACGATTGAGTAAGCCATATTTAGTCTGACAAGTTACCATGAAGGTCATCATCATGACGGCGACGATGTACCACAACAACCCTTTGTCATCCTTAGCCTCTTCTCGGCTTTGATTCTTCCAACTTCTAACTCCAACTGAGTCTCCAAAGGTCCACATCTTTTAATTCGAAGGTTATCATTTTGCTCATTTGCTGTCGAAGTTTTCGTAAAGTCTGAAACTTTTTACGAGTTGCTTTTGTGTTCTCATTTGAGCTCGTTAAATTGACTGTGTTGCTTAGACTTGCTCTGTTTTTGGATTGTTAGAATGCTGAGGCTGAGAGTTTGGGTTTGTCTAATTGCTCTATCATGTTCTTGCTTTGTTCTCTCTGCTGTGGCCCATGTTACAAACCCTTCAGAAGGTGATGTTTTGCTTGCATGTGTGTTGGTGTTTATTGCTGGTTTGCTAAACCCTGTTTCTGTTTTGGCCCAATTTGGTTCACTGTTGTATTGTTTTTGTGGTTCAAATTTGTGCTGAGAATAGTTTATGTACTGTGCCCATTTTCAGTTGATGCATTGAGAGCTGTCAAGAGTAGTTTGATTGATTCCAGGAATCATTTGAGGAATTGGGGGAAAGGGGATCCATGTAATTCTAATTGGACCGGAGTTTTGTGCTTCGGTAGTGCTGGGACTGATGGATACTTGCATGTTAGGGAGCTGTATGTATTCCTTTTCATATATTCTCTTGAAAAGTTATCAGTTTGGTGTTCCTTTTTAATGCATGTAATTCGTAATATAATTTGATGCAGCCAACTGCTGAGTATGAATCTCTCAGGAACTTTAGTACCTGAGCTCGGCAAGCTATCTCAGCTTGTGAGATTGTGAGTCATCTCATCTCATCTGCGATTACATTGTTTTCCTGGCTCTTGCTGATTATCTCATAATGCTAACCTTCTTGTCTTTTGTTCTTATCTCTTTCTCAAAGAGATTTCATGTGGAATGAGTTGACTGGCACTATACCAAAGGAGATAGGAAACATTACATCCTTGAAACTCTTGTAAGTTGAATCATGTTGTGTTTTCCAGTTAATTTTATAATCTCCCTCTGATACCTCTTATATTTTCTTTATATGCAAGTTTGAACTTACATGAGTAAGAAAAGGATGCATTGTATATCTTCATGAGTATCTTGAAAAGGCTGTGATGGTATTAGGAATGTCAATATAATTTTCTGCAGAATGTCTCTCATTAGGTTCTACAATGCATTGTGTTTGCAGGCTCTTAAATGGAAATAAACTATCGGGTTCCGTACCTGATGAGCTTGGTTATCTTGCAAATCTAAATAGACTACAGGTTGACCAGAACCATCTATCAGGTCCAATACCAAAATCATTTGTTAACTTGCGTAGTGTAAGACACATGTAAGGACATTTCTGGGCAAAATGCTTCCTCAAGTTGGCCAGTGTTTAGATTTTAAATTTGTGAAATAATGCATGTTTGATCTTATTGCATTCACATGAACAACAACTCCTTCAGTGGCCAAATTCTATCTGAGCTTTCTAAATTATCCATTTTTCTTCACCTGTGAGTTCTTATAGCATCCCGTGTATTATAAAAATTTCATTACCTTTTCGGGATTTTTTTGTTTGTTTTGATTGTAATTGACCACTGGTTTCTGTTGTGTCATTGATACAAACGTTTACAGGCTCTTGGATAATAATAAATTTTCTGGATTTATTCCACCGGAATTTTCCAACATACCAGGGTTGCGCATACTGTATGTTCTAATCTCCTACTCTGTTGATTGCTGATTTTGATTAGCATCACAGCAGGCTCTTATTTCCTATTTGTTAATCCTAAATGGCAATAGGATCTTTTATGACGGTAGCTTAAAATATTTTATCAGGATGTCAATCTTCCTTTGATCAGAGATCTTGACTGCAAATGCATTGTTGGTTTTTTTTCCCATCATTTTTACAGTCAACTCGATAACAACTTCATGGGGACTGAGATTCCATCTTCTTATGGAAACCTCTCTACATTGACTAAATTGTAAGTTTATCATAAGTATCTTCCTCTTATGCTCTCATTCTTCTTCTCTAGTTTAGGTTACACACATCATTCTATAGGAACCAATTGCTTCCATTGCAAGGATATTCAGAAAAGTTTGATCTTGTATGTTTTGCTATATAATGAATATGGCTGATACTACTTATACATGTTTGATAAGTTTTTTTCCTTTATTCTCTTTTAGATTGATTGCTTATACGTTTTCTTGTTTTCCTCCTCTTCATTTTGCAGAAGTCTCGGGAACTGCAGTTTAGACGGAGCGATTCCTGATTTTAGCTGAATACGTAATCTCAGTTATCTGTAAGTACAGTGTGGCTTAAAAAAATTGAAATTTAAATAGAAGCTTTCTTGACACTATGATACAACTATTTCTCTTCTGTTTATCTCTACTCTCTAACCTTTACCGGCTTCATGTCCCAGAGATCTAAGCTTGAATAATCTTACTGGATCAATACCATCACAGAGACTTTCTGCCAATATGACAACAATGTACGTAGGCCTACATAACTTGTGATAATTTGTAATTTTGATTTTATATATCACATTCTTCATCTGTAGATTTCAGTGAATGTGAAACATGAATGATCATATTCACTACGTAATACTTTCTGAATTTAGGAAATACTTATCCTGCTACCATGTTTTATTGGTTTATTGCAGCGATCTGTCAGATAACCATCTTAATGGATCTATTCCTGAAAGTTTCTCTAGTCTTCCTCGTCTTCAGAAAATGTGAGTCTGTTTTGTTCACTTAACTATGAACTCTTCAGCATTCAAGGTTCTGCCTTTATGATTCTACTTCTTAATTTGCCACTAAGCTTCTATGCACACTGGATCTGACAGTCTAATCATTTATGTCACAGGTCACTTGAGAACAATGTATTGAACAGTTTCGTCCCTGCTATATGGAGGAACATATCTTTTAGTCCAAGAGCTAGACTTTTATTGTAAGTTACCTCCCCCGTAAACATAGATAAGTGTTTAGATTAACTTAATTTCTTGTAGTACTCAACAGTAAAATACTTTTAATTTGTCCAATGATGTTGACATAAATATTTTGAGGGAATTTAATTATTTGTTAACTGAATATTGCAGTGATCTCCAGAACAATTCACTATCTAACGTATTGGGAGCGCTGAATCCTCCAGCAAATGTGAACTTGAGGTATGCAATTATTTTTCTTTCTGTGAGTTATAAGAAAACAAGGAAATAGCTTGTGTGGACATTTTATTTATGTCGTTCTGTTGAACACTTGAATAGTTAAATGTCAACACTCTTACATATATGCAGCTTGAGATTATCCATAGATATAAATAAAAGCTATATAGAAGCATGATACCAAATCCTTTATTTCGGAAATAGATGAACTGTGAACTTGTGCTATAGGTATATTACGCAACATAGCTGCCTTTAACTACAAATCCTTAAAGACCTGGTTTCTTAATTCCCTCTCGGGCTCCCCCATCCCCCCTTTTTTTTGTTTTAAATGGCATGTATTCAGAATTCAGCCTTGCTTGTTTGTTTTGTAAAGCTTGTATGTAATGAAAAGTTAGTGTGTCTGTACATTGTTTGACTTCAGTAATTTCATTTACTTACTTGTTGAAGTTTTTTACAGGCTTGATGGGAATCCTATCTGCAAGAACGCCACCATAGAAAATAGCCTGTTCTGTCAATCTGAAGTGAGAGATGGGATCCCGGGAGATTCGATAAATTCAACTCAACAGATGACCTGCCCTATTCAAGCATGTCCAGTAGATAATTTCTATGAATATGTACCATCATCTCCTGTGCCATGCTTTTGTGCATCACCTATTATAGTTGACTATCGTCTGAAAAGCCCAAGCTTTTCTTATTTTCCTCCATATATACAGAAGTTTGAAGAGTATTTATCTAGTTCTCTTAAATTGGAGATATATCAGTTATCAATTAGTTCCTTTCACTGGGAAAAGGGTCCTCGTTTACGGATGCTGTTGAAGTTCTTCCCTGTATATGGTGAAACACACTCTGCGAATCAAAGCCATTTTTACATCATGGGAATTTCCTCAGACTGATTTCTTTGGACCATATGAGCTACTCAAGTTCATTCTGCTGGGACCATATTCAAAGAGTATGTACATTACCCTGGGCATCAATTTTTTAATTTATATGATTTGTGTGCATAATTGATGCAATTATACTGTATTGCTATTTGCGCTTCTGTCATGACCATGACATGAAAGACCACTGAGTATATGCGAACTGGAACTATAGCATAAAATGTTGTATCAGTTATTTTGCTATCGCATATTGAGCTAAAATGTTGTTTCTGAAAATTTATACTTTCTATTCTGCAAAGAAACATTTGAGGGTGCACACTCAGCATTGTACTACCTAAGACAAACTGTTTGTGACTTCTGTCTTTAGAGAATGGTTTCCCTGCTCTACTATTCATCTAAATCCTTAATTTGTCTTAGGATCTGGTTGAATAGTGGTATCTTATTCTTGCTTGCATAACTTTTTTCTTTTGTTGTTATAGTGATTGTTGGGAGAGAAAGGATGCACATCAGTAAGGGTGTATTGGCAGCTGTTATAATAGGGGCCATTGCTTCTGTTGTCAGTATATCTGCAACAGTCATGCTTCTGTACACAAAATACAGCAGCAACCGATACACTCCACCTTCAAGGACACACTCATGTAAGTGCTGCGTTAATTGAACACGTCCAAATATTTAGTTGCTATATATTTTATGAATATCATCTTAGAAAGGGTTATGAAGTCAAACTCAATCATTTTCAGCATCAAAGATTTCTATGAGAATTGAAGGTGTTAAGCCGTTCACTTTCAAAGAAATGGCACAAGCCACCATGAACTTGGACGAGGCAATGCAACTTGGACGAGGAGGTTATGGGAAAGTTTACAAAGGTATTTTATCTGATAAAACAGTTGTAGCCATAAAACAGGCTGAAGAAGGATCCTTACACGGTGAAAAATAATTCTTGACTGAGATAGAATTGCTATCAAGGCTACACCATCGAAACTTGGTCTCTTTAATAGGATATTGTGAAAAAGAAGGAGAAGAGGTATGAACTTGCAAATAGTAACTCGTTTTTTCAGTTTTGTGAATCATATTTTGGTGATTTAAGCAGCAAGTGATCTCATGAGAATCATATTGTTTTGTTTGGTAATTAGTCAACGGCAGAGTAGAACTTATATTCCAGTAGTCTAAATATCGTTAATCAAATTCTGTTATTGGTGCTTGTGCAGATGTTGGTTTATGAGTTTATGCCTAATGGTACATTGTGTGACTGGCTTTCTGGTATGGACTTTCGATCATTTGAAGCTTCTTCAGTGCTCCTCTAATACTATGCCTTTCTGGCTCGATTTTTTCATCTAACTAATTCTGTTACTTACTCCGAATTGAGTCACAGATAAAGTCAAGGGAAGTCTTGACTTCAGTATGAGGTTACGTATTGCATTGGGTTCAGCCTAAGGCATCCTTTATCCCCATACTGAAGCAAATCCTCCTATATTCCACCGAGATATTAACGCCACTAGCATACTCTTGGACTCCAACAATATTGCTAAAGTGGACGATTTTGGGCTCTCACGACTTGCACCTGTCCAAGATGGTGAAGGGGTTGCCGCTACATATGTTTCCACAGTCGTGAGGGGCACACTGGTATGTCTGATTCTGAAAACCATATGAGATTGGTTGTAGAATTAGCAAGATATGTAATGGTATTTCTTAGTAGTTGAACTTGTTCCTCTTGTAATTTGCTTTACTTTGGAATCATACTTGCAGGGCTACCTGGATCCAGAATATTTCTTGACGAGTAAGTTAACAGACAAAAGTGATGTCTACAGCCTTGGAATTGTGTTTCTGGAGCTCTTGACTGGTGTGCTGCCAATATCACATGGAAAGAACATTGTCCGAGAGGTATCAATATTAACATTAAGACTAAAGTTCGTTCCTTTTAGTCTCATGACTCTCATCTGCAGTTGAGGGTACTAATTGCAGTGAAAATTGTACTTGTTTCTTAGGTGAATATGGCTCATTAGTCAGGTTTGATGTTCTCGATTATAGACACCAGAATGGGTTCATATCCATCTGTATGTGTTGAGAGGTTTGTAGCTTCAGCCCTTAGATGTTGCCATGAAAAACAAGACGACCGGCCATCAATGCTAGATGTGGTGAGGGAGCTTGAGAACATAATCAAAATAATGCCAGGAGCTGACAGTATGTTTTCAGCATCTGGTTCCTCGTACACTGAAAAATCATTTACTTCGTCGTTGAATTTTACTGGAGACCCGTATATGTCCTCGTCTGACGCTCACGGAAGTGATCTACCAGTGGTGTAATCCCTACCATCTCGCCTCGATGACAACCTGAAGAAAATAGATTCAGGGTGTAAGTGAGTTATATCTCGGTTTAGTCTAGAAAATGGTGTACAGTAGGCAAGTATGTACATGGCTAGTGTAGTTGATCCGACTGAAGAAACTAAGAGAGTGGTTTCACTGGAATCTGATGACATTATTTGTTTTTCTTTTTCATTTTAGCATAGTAGAGAAGTAGAGAACTGTATACTACTAACATGCATGTATCAAAAATTGGAGAGAGAGAGAGAGAGAGAGAGAGAAAGGGAGGCGGTACCGTGGCAGAGTATTGTAAGCAAGAATTATGTGCATCAAGGAAAGTTGGATACTCAAGTGGATTGCACTATCTAGGCATGTGTTACTGGTTCTCCAGCTTTGCCTTATATATTCTCTCCCACTGTTTGTTGATGTGTTTGATTTTGATGGTTTTACGAAACTGAAAATAATCTCAAGTCGAAGAATCTAGAGTTACCAACATAACAACACAACAACTAGGCCAACATATCTAGAGTTCCTCTTGTAACTATACGGCTGGGATCGGTCCTGGACCGACAAGTTTTTTCGGCAACCGAAGTCGAACAGAGAGATATTCTTCGGTTCGGTTGTGACAATTCTCAGCAAGGAACCGAGCAGAAACCAACCTGTTCGGTTTTGGTTTCCGTCAAGTCGGTTTCTCAGGTACCCGATCCTCCGTTCGCGAGCAAAATCAGACTATTTTTTCCCGTTGCCGCCACTCCTCGCCGCCAGAAATCGGAATTTAGTTCCAAGAAAGCATAAAAAACGAAGGAGAGAGTTCAAGGAGATTGAGATTTAGAAGGTTTTGATCTAGGAAAGTTTAGAGGATAGGAATTAATGGGGAAGGAGGTAGAGATCTACCGGAAAACCGATCGGGAAGTTATATCTTGATTTTTCGGCTTTTTGCAGTTTTCAAAAACTAAAACCGAACTGATTTCTTTAAAAAAAAAATAAACTGGACAAAGTCCTTCAATTTTCTTCAGAACCGGATCGAAATAGAAAAAACTCAGACCGAACCGGCCTGTTCGAGTCGGTTTTCTAATTTTTTTGGTTTTCAATTCCCAACCCTAGCTTATAGCCTACCTAGCATGTAGGCCTTAATGGAGTGGAGTCGGACCAACCTAAGAGTCGAGCGGACCAACCTAGATCTGGATACGTTTAAATAAAGAAAAAGCTAGATCTGATCTGTCCTGTTTATTCGACAGATCTTTAATAACTAAATTTGGATCCAGATCCGGCGGATCAACGGAGTGGATCCGGATACGTTTATTAATATGTTAATTACTAAACTTATTTCTTTTATCAATATGTTAATTATTACCAATATGCAGTGACATAACCAAAATATTTCATTAAGGCAAATTAGATAGACTAAAATAATAAATTTTTAATTTACATTTGAAAAGAAACACATCGTTTCGAATTTCAATCATTTAATTGATTAATATTTTTATAGAACTTTGATAAAGATATTTAGTTTTTTTTAAAAGACTTTTATGTTACAAACATTTCATATATGTAAATAAAATAATTATATTTAATAAATTAAAAAAACGACGGATCATAAATGGATCAATGGATCCAAATTCGTTTAATATGTATGGATCTGGAGCGAGTTCGGATCAAAACCCGCTTCATTGACAGGTTTACTAACATGAGCTTATCCAACTCGTTATACCAAATTGACAAATTTAACATTCCTCTGTATGTTACACTATGATCTAACATCATAGATTCTAGTTTCAGCCAATCATAGATCTAGTTCTCCAAGCAATGACAGACCATAGAGTCAATATTTTTTGTTTTTTTTAAAAAAAATTAAGAAGGCAGTCCTCAAGCGTTGATTAATAAAATTAGTGAGTATATAAATGAAACATAAAATCTGAACCACATGTTACAATAAGCCTTAATTGAGCACTCCAAAGAATAACATACCACCCTACAATAATAATTATGTAATTAACCACTCACCAATTAGCATAACACAGAGTCAATATCTTAGGAGTAATGAAATGTCACTAATTTGATTTACGCTACCGCATGGTGTGTACCCAAAAAAAAGTATATTACCGACAGTAGAAACCCTTGAACGGATATTACCATCAAACCTTATTATATCTTGCATTCCATTATTTTCCTCGAGTCACTGGTTTTTGGCCAAAAACCTTGTGCTGACCCGCGCTATAGATATATAAACCATCAAACTCTTTCTCTCAACAAAATCCCCAAAGACTCCAACTATTATATCTTTAAAAATAAAAATCCCAACTTTAAATCCCCAACTTTGATCGTTTCCTTATTAATTTCGTTATCCTCGGCAGAGTTTATTCCCGGGGATGCCTCTCGGAATTGCCTTTGACTTACGTTTCAGTCAAGCTTCTCCTTTTTTGCTGCTATCTATCTCAGCTCTATCGGTAAGTTCTTTTTATTATTATTATTATTATTATTATTATTCTCTCAATTCAATGAGTTGGGTGTTGAATTTGGAATCAACGATCGCTATTCTCTCTGATTGTGAATTGGAATTTAGGGTTCTTCGTTGATTGCTAATGTTGTGTTTCATTACTCTCTGTTGGAAAAGATCAGAAATTTTAGTCAATTTCGCTGAAGGGTATTGGTTATTTGCTTGATCGATTCTTTTGATTCTCAAAGCTTGGAAATTTGTTGGGTTGTTGATTGTTGTATAGGACATTGATGTAAGGATATTTGAATTTTACTGTAATTGTTTTGATCGTAAATACTGTACAGCACATTGTCTGTGGAGTTATGCACATTAATTGGACCTTGTGATGCTACCAAATTAGAGTTGAGTTATCGAAATGTGCTTTGATGTTGTAGTTTCCAGCAAAATTTAATGTGTTCTTTGCAATTGGCAGAGTTGAGTCCGGGGGCACATCAAACCACGAAAGGCAGCTTCCTACTGGAGAAGTAGCCTTGGATGGTTTGATAAAGCGCAGCATTTCTGATGGCATCCAAGATAGTGTGCACCTCTTAAGATTATGGACCTGAAGTTATGATTGGGTTGTGACATATACAAGTGAAAATGAGGTCTAGTTGTAGGATTTTTTTATTGTTTTTACTATTCTCCATAGTTCTCGTCGGGTATGCTGTAGAGGAGTCTGACCAGGAAGATCCATCAAAATTGATTTCTGCCCCACATAAGAATGTGAGAACTAATGTTATTGATGGAACTGGTAAGGAAAGTTTCTTAAGTTTTGAGGATTCAAATAATGGGCTGGGTGGGACAAAGAGTGGGAACAGCAAAGTCTCAGTCTCCACTGTTGCATTATTTACGCTGGCAATGGCTGCTGCCACTGGTTTAGGTGCAGTTCCATTCTTCTTCGTGGAGCTTGATCCACAATGGGCTGGATTGTGCAATGGAATGGCTGCTGGTGTGATGTTGGCTGCTAGCTTTGATCTTATACAGGAAGGGCAAGTTCATGGAGCTGGAAATTGGGTGGTTTTCGGGATTTTAGCTGGGGGCATATTTATATGGCTTTGCAAGAAGGTACCGACTTTTACCATCTCCCCCCTTTACAGATCATAGGTGAATTGGCTGCGATTACCCATTTGGAAATTTCATTTCTGCACTGTTTGTGTTCAGATCTTCCTTATATCTTGCATAGGAAATTTGTTGTCTTACTCTAGTGCGTACATAACATACTGAATGAATGATACAATATTCTCAGGGCTTCAAAGTTAAGGAAGTGTATAAAGTCGGTAAAGTTAACAAACATATTATCGGTTTAAATACATCTTCTTGTTTGTATGTGTCTGGTTTTGCTTCCTTAATGTAAAACATATCAAATCTTGCTACGACTTACATTTGTTATCTTATTTCAGTTTCTTGAACAACATGGAGAAGTTAGTATGCTGGACATCAAGGGTGCAGATGCTACTAAAGTAGTTCTTGTGATTGGAATAATGACTCTACATTCATTTGGAGAAGGTTCTGGTGTTGGGGTTTCATTTGCTGGCTCAAAGGGTTTCTCTCAGGGCCTTCTGGTGACTTTGGCTATTGCGGTTCACAACATACCAGAAGGATTAGCTGTGAGCATGGTCCTTGCTTCCAGGGGTGTTTCTCCCCAGAATGCCATGTTATGGAGTATTATAACGTCATTACCACAGGTAATTTAACATTTTAAGTGAATTCAATATCATGTAGCCAGGTCCAGGAGGATTGCATGAATTAGATATATGTCAATCCAGTCAAAGGTTTGGACATAACTGCAAGAATGTGATTAGACTTAAACGAATCTATCTCAATTTGAAATGGTTACTAATTTCTGGACATCTGGCTCACTTTTTGTAATTAATATGGCTCATGCTTTGTTTATTGGAGGGCGTGGAGTCAGTGGGCCACACGACAGGTGAAAAACCTCTCCCGTCCCTTAAACCCCTTGGTCATTGGTTAAGCAAAACATGATTTCCTAGTACAAATGTACAATACTGAAAGACATTATCAAGCTGACTGGCACTTTCACCTATTTAACTGAATGGACATTTTCTTGCAGCCCATTGTAGCAGTTCCTTCATTCATGTGCGCTGATGCATTTAGCAAGGTCCTTCCTTTTTGTACGGGCTTTGCTGCTGGATGTATGATTTGGATGGTTGTCGCAGAGGTGCTTCCTGATGCATTTAAGGTAGGGGACAGCATAGACCTTACTGGGAAAATCATAAAATAAGAAAGTTGGTTCAGGATTGCAGAATTGCTTTAAATCACGATGTGGTTTTGGTGAAAAAAAAAATGTATGTTGGCCAAAATTCTGTGTGCTATACATTTTTGGGATATTTTGGTCACAATGAAGGTCTTTCATTTTGTTTGGAGTCTTTCAAATTTTGAGATGGGTTTAACTGCAATCCTGCTTGGAGATCTGCCAAGTACTGACAAAGTTTTATTCCCTTTCCAATTCATTTAGTTTCTCTTGGCTTTGGTTACAGGAAGCCTCTCCATCACAAGTTGCATCTGCGGCTACAATCTCTGTAGCATTTATGGAAGCTCTTAGCACTCTTTTTCAGAATTTCAGCCATGACTACAAGTAAGTTTTATTTCCATGTTGATGAGATTGCATGATCTCCTCTGATATTGACTTATGGGGATTTATTCCGTCAGGGAAATATCTTGCCACTTCTTCTCATCTGAACAATGCTTAGTGACCTCCTTTGCAACATATTCTGATAATTAGTGTAATATCATCTCAGTTTGGATGTACTCTTATTGGCATGTTATGCTTTACAGCTCAGAGGATGCCTCTGGCTTCTTTGTTTCGTTGCTTTTTGGTCTTGGACCACTGCTTGGTGGCATGGTACTTGTTGCGTTTGCACTTGCTTTCCGTTTCCAGCATGCTCTTCTCATGGGTGTGGCATCTGGCATTGCCTTTGTCCTTGGTGCCTGGCGACCGTTGCAGCTTCTATTTTCTTCAAAGATGGGGCTTGTTCCTCTTGTATTTCTGCTTGCCTTGGGAGCTGCATCTGTTCATATTCTGAGCTCTAGTATCCTGAAGTTTGCAGGGCGCAAAAAAACTTCTATGCATAACTTGCCCACAGGAGGTTTTCCAGTGAGCATTCACACCCTGCAGTCATTTTTGTCATGTGGAGCAGTTGCCCTTCATGCTTTGGCTGAAGGACTTGCACTAGGGGTTGCTGCCCCAAAAGCTTATGGACTTGGTCGGCACATGGTTCTTCCTGTCTCCCTACATGGACTCCCTCGAGGTGCCGCTGTGGCTAGCTGCATCTTCGGAGCTACAGATAACTGGCAAGGTTCCCTTGCCGCGGCTGCTTTAATTGGATTCATGGGTCCAGTATCTGCAATTGGAGCAATACTAGCTGGAATCGACTATAGCGGTCTGGACCATGTCATGGTGTTTGCTTGTGGAGGACTACTCCCAAGTTTCGGAAATGTAATAAGGAGAGCAGGGAAGTTGGATGTGCGAAAAAGCACTTGCGGACTTCTGATGGGCGTGGTGCTAGCAACATTGTGTTTGACTTGCACCAAGTTGGTTTGCTTGCACACTCCTTATTGCAATTCTGCACCAGAGGCTGTCAGATAGTTGCACTAGTGCTGCAGCTATGCAATGTAACTTCTTAAATTCGTTTGCCTAGCGGCGAGGAATTTAAGAAGCAGGAATTTAATCACTAGTGCTGCGCTGGAATGATTTAGCATATAAGTTTGGCACCTCTGCTTCCCTGAAGATATGTTGCTCTAAGGTCTTAGTAGACAGAGAAGCAGGTTCCTTGAGGAGCATTTGCCAATGTCTTGCATATAGAGCAGAGCATGTCTGCTGTACAAACAATAGAAATAATATCTTAAAATGCTCATCTATGTTACATACATGTTTCCATATGAAAAATGAAGAGTTAGACTTATCCCTTGTGACACCAAATTTTCAACTGTAGGCCATTTCTTTCGGGACAGATCTTTACATAGAAGCAAAAGAAAATTCGGATACATTGTTTCTTTCGGAACCTCATTTCAGGATGATGTGATTGAAATGAATTCACTTACATAGTGAAGACTGAGAGCCTCGTTCCTTATGGTCTATGCTGTTTACCCGATGAAAAGTAATTGAAAAATACCCGCTTTTTTCTATCATAGCTTGATTTTATTTGTCATGGCTTGTAATTTGTGTCTGTTTCCTTCTCTACGGAGGAATAGTCAACTCACAGAAGCAAATCTGATTAGAGGGTCCGGGTTGCTCTGTCTCGTAGTAGCTCAGAGCCTCAGACCACAATAATTGGGTCATATAGAATTGTCAGGTTACGTTGACAAGACCACAATAAGATCAAAATCTGAAAACCCAAAAATCATTCAAGCTAGCTTGGGAGCGTAATATTTCATTCAAAAACATAGAATCAACGAGTACGGCAAACCCAAAAGATTCAACTCTGGAGAACACAAGCAGAAACCAAAGCATATTTGCTAGTATCAGCTCCAAGTACTAAGACATGAAAAAGACGTAGGATTTTATTATTACTACAAAACCAAGTTTGGTTCTCAGTTCTCACCCCCAAAGTTTATGAACAAAAAAACCCTCCTTATCATCACCATTACCATCACCATCACAATTTGTAAGTCGACTGATTTCTGCTCTACTTGCCCTGCAAATCCTCCACCAATTTCTCCTTCTCCGCCGCCAATTCCATTTCCGGCTTGGCCTCACCGGCAGCATTCTGTGACCCCGTCAGCCTCGCCAGCAGCACAAACGTCACTCCACCAAGCACATTGTTCAAACACCTCAGCACCACTACCGACGACTTAAACGCCAGCGGCGGCAGCCCTTTCCCCAACACATACTCCACTCCATTCAATGTCTGATACCTCAAATTGCTACTCAACCCCATATGAATCGCCCACGTCATTGCATTCAGCAGCGTAGGCGGCGGCTTGTTTGGGGTCTCGAAATTCGGGTCCATCTTCTTCCTCAGCTTGATCAATCCATTGGACAGCGCCGTCCCGGCGAGCCCCGCGGCGAATCCTACTCCGGCAAAGACGGCGCCTTTGTAGACGAAGGTGCCGAGGCGGTTGATCAGGCCGAAGGAACCCGGCTCGAACATGTGGCTCGCCGGACAGCTGGCGAAGATCGACGGGAGCGAGGCGGCGGAGGCGGAGAGAGTCGGCGCGAGGAGGTACATGAGTGTGAAGTTGAGTATGCATCCCACTACCAGGGTCGAGAAGACGAAATCGAGTTCGTTGAGGCCGAAATTAGGGCGGGAAGCCATGTCGCCGAGGACGCAGGAGCTGACTCCGACCACCTCCTCCATCAGAACCTTGAACGGAAACTGCGGATCGGCAGCGACTCTAGATCTCCATCCGCTCAGAAACATTCCCAAAACCCCCAAACCCTGAAACGGCGATGTCGAGGGTTTCGAGTCATCATCTGCGGGATTCGAGCTCCAATTGCCGCCTCCGCCTCCGCCTCCGCCGGCGCCGCCTCTTCCGGCGCCATTTCCTCCGGAGAAGGAAAGATTCAATTTGGGGCCGACGAAGGAGAGTGTGCGATCTAGGGTTTTGGAATAGGGGAAAGAGACGGAGGAGTTATTAGGGTTTGGGATGCGGCGGTAGTTGTCGGAGTGAGCTCGAGTGAAAGTAGAGCACCGGAGCTGAGCTGCGGCGGCCATATTGTTATGATCTGGGTTTGAGAGAAAACACTGGAAATGAAAATTTGGAGCTAAAAACCCAACAGAGGAAATTAGAGGAGGGGAGATATGTGACACGTGGCTTCTGAACTTGGACGCGATTGTGGTAGAGGAATATATTTGGAATCTTCTTCTTTTTTCCTCCTCTTTTTCTTCCACTGTGTCAGTGAAAACAAAGTTACTGTGCAAACAAGGTCAAATTTAATGCAAAAGATTATCATGTTTTTTTTTTGAGGAATCATAATCTAGTGACCCACAGATGAAATGAACATATTAGGCTGGGCTACTCTTTAAAAACCATCAAGATAATGCTTTTGGGGGTTAAGCAGCCCATTCATTCACTTCAATCATACTATAGAGACCCAACAAGAACATCATCATTTTAAACAAGGATGTACCCACTCATACTCAACAGACTCCATAGTTCACCTTCCATTCCATGTGCTGGTTTGCATATTCTAACGCATCCAGTTCGCTCATACCTTCCATTCCAATGAACAGTTTTAATCTCATCCCACTTCAACGCCGGTGTCCAACGTTTCAAGTCACTTGGTTGGGCATGGGCTATTTCAACCTCGATCATTTTCCAACTTGTTTCACAGTAGCACACATCTCTCATGCGTGCTCATTCAGAGAGGTGGAACGCACCCTTTTTACGAGACAGAAAAGTTTTATGCTTGTAGAACATATATATAGATCACTACTAGACCAATCTAACTGAAGGAGCATTTATAATTTGGCATCTACAGATCAATGTGGGGGAAAACAACCTTCATAGAGGAGGCTTCTACTTAACCCCTTTCAACAGTAACAGAAATGTGGACAGAAGGGTCGAGTAGAAGCCTCCTTCTCCAAAAATGCATGAACTCACCGATAAGGAGAGTAGAAGCAAACGCAAATAACAACTAAGAGTGGCTTAGACGGGTGCTGTTATCCGAAATGAGGACAGACTCGAGAGTCGAGAGTAGAAGAGGATGGATTGTTCGGAAACTGTGAATCGGAGCCTTTCTTCGGAGACTCGCTAGGAGGCAAGTGCTGTTAACTACTGTTGCATTCACAATGTAGGCTTCCATGTTCCAACCAAAGCAATGCAGCCACTACTAATGACCAGAACTGGGTCTCAGTATGAGTAAATGCCCAAGACCAACCCAGTAGAGTCATCTGTCTTCCGTCCCAGCCGGAGCTGATGGATGAAGTTTGAGCAATACCAAAGGACGCCTTGCACGTCAACACAGCTTAAAAGACATGTGAGCAACTCTTTATTGTTCCGAGTATAGCTTATTGGTTATAAAAGGGTCACAACTGGAGGACATTTAACCCTACAGTCGCTCGACAATGGAATATGACTCCCCCAAACCCTACTGGTATATTATTACGTCCACCACATATTCCTTTCCCTAGTGGCCCAAACCACCATGATTCTAATAAAATCAGGAAGGAAGAAAAAAAATAGTAACATGGGATTCCAAGAACTCCTTTGTTTTTAGTGTTACACGAATCCAGGACGATCCGACTCACATGGACAAACATAACGTTATATATAGTCTAACAAAACAAATTGCCCTCTTCCACAGCAGACCATGTTTCTCATTTTCGAAAGAATACAACACCATGTGGAAACCATTTGACAGCAGAAATAGTAACATTATACACAGGATTGAGAACTAATAGCAGTACCAAGAAAGAATTTGTTCTCGCTTTGTTGTTTTGGGATCATTAGGCAAAGGCAAGTCATGTAGTCAATAAAATAGTAGAGAATCTGAACCAAACTGTCAATGGAGTCACTACTGGCACTGAATGGTTAGACGTGGGGACTTGAAAAACTTTTCGTCGCTTCACAATAATTAGAATGATACAATCATGCAAAAGTTAAGTCATGAGGAGTTAAATTAATCAGCCTCGCTTGCTTTCGGGACCAATGCCAACTGTTAGATTAGTCCTATAACACTTGAGGAGCATTGCAGATCTCCAAGAGAGACCGACTTAAATAATTGAGATAGAGACATTGTAAAGAATCCAGACTCTGTTTACATGACTTAAAAAATGGGAAATGACAAACCTACAAAACTCGATTCATTGTCTTAAGCTCTAAATGGTTGCACAATTAATATGTATCTTCACACTTCTCAGAAGTAACTAAACACAAGAATAAATCCAATGAGTGTATTAGGTTTACAAAGAAAAACTGACCTCACCAAACCTAAAAGCTCAACAGCCAACTATATAAATTTCTTTCTTTTTGGTTTTTGGTTTTTTTGTTTTTTCGGTCTTTGTCTGTCTGTAGTTCTGAAAATAGAGAAAACCAAAACAAACAAAAACCACCAGAAAGCTCACCAGCAGGAACTGTTAGCCTGTTTATCTTCTAGCCATGCTGATCAATTGTGCATTCCAAGGCATCCCCAGCCATGATAATGGACTCCAGTACTGAGTAGCAAACATTTAGAACAGCAGTAATATGAGCGGTCATCGACCTGTTTTGGCACGCTTCATTCCGCTCGAATTGAAAGGAGATACACTGCCACTTGGCCCAGGACTTTCTTCTCTGAAATTTGAATTTATCAAAGCCAGCTCGCGCAATTGCTGCCTCTTAATGTAATCTTGGGACTCATCCTGCAAGTAAAAAGTTTATATCCAAAATTAAAATGAACTAGACAAATTAAAGTGCTTCCTAGTAAACAATAATCGCCCAGAAACAACATCCATTCCATAACCTTTATGCGCTCAAGCACTCATGAATCAATAACTCCTTCATAAGAAACTAATTCCAACTTCTTCACTGAGTGCATATAACAGAATTAGTGACTCATACAACTTAACCAAATGAAAGTGTAAATGTTCTTTACTCTCTGGACACAAGTTTCCAGATAGCAATAGAAGATGGACTAGCCACTCCATATCTAACACATAAGAGTGATAAGACTATATTTATGATCAAAGAGAAATAAATATGGTTGAGATGAGTACCACAGGTTTGAGCAGTTCTTCTATGATCTCTTGCGCCTGTCTCAGCCTTATATCAACAACACTTGCAGGTAAATCGGCTTCAATTAAGATGTGGAGTGGTTCACTCAGGTGTTCATATCCGGGTCTTCCCCTTAGCTTGTCCTCCTTGGTGTTGGAAAAAAAATACAAAATGGTTCAGTATGTAAAATAGAACCCAAGTCTCGAACAGAGTATTCCATACACAGATTTCTTTAGAGTGAAAAATATTACTTCAGTTCAAATAGCATCAGAATAAAAAATGACTGTGTGGTTTTACCTTGTCTGGGTCCTTGATAGATCCTTTGCCTCTAATGTATACACGACAACCCGTAGTAGCTTCAACACGTTTCAGAGAATTACCTCTGGGTCCTAGAAGTCGTCCGACAAAGTTGAACTAACCTCAAGAAAGAAAGAAAACATCAGGCAAATTTAGTGCATTGAGAGTGGCAAAACCAACTCATATAAACTGCATTAATGCTAGTTCGTGATATGCAAAAGCCTTACATTGGGGTAAGTGTCTACAGGAATTTCCAAACGCAAAATCCTCTTCACTGTGTACGAACTAGGGCTCGCAGGCACACCTTGCCAGTCCATTGTCATTCCATGAGGTGCACTTAATCTCTGCTATGTAATGAAAGACATCTTAGACATGCATAACAAATGTAGGTAATCCTGCTCATTTTGTGGGTCATAATATACAAATTCAAGACAGTAGGATTGTCCTTCATAGAAAATTTAAACATGTGCCTTTTATATTCATAATGTGCTCCCTCAATTGTTATACATGCATAATCTTATCATCTATGTTTTCATGAATTAAATACAGGTGAAAAGAAGACTATGTCAATACAAGTTCAAATCAATTTTATACAACAAGATATATATTAAAATGTAATATAATGTGAGTTCCCATATGCTTTTGTTCAAGATACTGAACATAAGAAGAGCTGACTTTTGAAGTGTCATAGATTGTACTAATGAATGAAAATCTTAAACCCAATTACATCAGCACTGGGTGTTACATTACCTCCTGATAGACAATAGAATGAATGAAAGAAAAATCAAGAGAGTGAGTCCCAAATTTGTTAAAATCATAAGTATTCAACACACAAATGTAGGAAGGTATATAACATACCACGTCATAGTCTATGTATTGAATGAAGCATGGAAGAAGAGAGGTATTAAATCCCAGTTTAAACAAACAAAAAATAAATAAAAAGGAAGCCAAAAAAAGTCAAAGATGTTTTTTAAGAAATTAAAAGACGATCACCTCTGGAGGAAGTCCATTCCAACCACCAATTCCTGGCCCAGTAACATTTGACATAAGGTTTGAGGAAGCCATTGGACTAGGACTTCTATGTCGCATTCTGTCAAAGTCGCCAAAACCTTGGTTGGACATCATTCCAGAAACCCGTAAAATCTCTGCACAAAAACAAAGGATTTCATATGAGAAACTGATCACTCTAGGGTATAGCACTAGACCTGATGGCACTCCAAACCCAAAATATGATACAGGGTACTGATAGGTAATTTAAAAAATAGACAATGGCATCATCAAACTTGTTAGCTTTTGCAAAGCAACATATATTAACACGTTAGTGAATACAACTTGATTTGGTTGGTCAGTAGAATGAACTAATGGAGTTTACAACTATGGCAAACAAATTCACCCTTGTGTTTTCAAGGAAATGCATAAAGTACATCTCTTTAGATGGCCACGGCATTGTTATCAATTCTGGCTTTATGCAAAACACATTCATGAGTCCAGCGGCGGAACAAAAACAGGAGAAACACCGTATAAAGCAGATACACTCCTGGTTGCAACTTCTTTATCTATACTAAACAAACCAACCACAACCACTGAAAATGACCCAACTGCACATAATGTCTCAAGTCTATTTCATCAATTGGTAGCATACAAACTCATGAATCAAAAGCCAAAATGTGCACATGTCAGTGCTCTACTAAAAAAAATGTGAGCTTGATCAGCTAAACAACTCCTCATTTTGATCAACAAAACCAATAACCAACTGTTCAAACACTCAAAACCAACCACAGTGATCTGTCAAGTGAAGCAAGCACATTTCTTAACACACTAAAACCGCCGCCACAGGGACAAAAAAGGCATAAACCCTTTATTTCACAGAAAATTCTAGATCTAATACTGAAACAAGTAGAAGCAAACCTTGATTCAAGAGTCGGCTGCATATCGGAAGCACTTGCATGAAAGGTTGAAGCTTTTGGTGCTCAGCTAGCAGCTCTGACAAGTACTGACTACAAAAACAAGAACCCACATAGCAGATCAAAATAAAGACCACAACTTTGCAACACCATCAAACTGAACCACACAAAAGATGGTATCTTTGCACTTCGCAAGTTCAATTTTTTGAAGGGTAACAAATATAAGGGTGAGAGACATATAGATACACATAAGAGTGAGTGATATAGAAAACCAACCTGTCAACATCTGGAGTGCTTCTAATCTGAGGAGAGGCAGCTCTGGCAGGAGAGAAGTTGGGATTATACAACCCTGACATAGCCCCTTTGTTTGCTTTTTCTCAGAACAATTTGAACATAGAAAAGAAAATGAGATGGAAAAAAGAAAAGGGTTTTAGGTAGTGGTGTTGTTGCAGAAGAAGAAAAGGCGGACACAAAGCACCATCAATAAAGGGGCTGTGTGTAAATAGGAGCAAAATAATACCTATATATATGTGAGAGAGAAAAAAAATATGAAAAACCTAAAATGAAAAAAAAAATCAACAAAAGGGTTTGTTTGTAGAGACAGCCTGCTCCCCCTTTCTCTCTCTTTCTCTCGACGAGGGACTGGATTTTGCAGAAGGGAAAACAGAAAAGCTTTAATTGATTTTTATTAAATTTCCTTTTATATAATTAAATGGAGAAAGAAAAAAACAGTCCTTTTTTTTATAAAAAAAAAATTGAATCTTTTGGTGTCTTAAGGAAGCTGAAAAAATTAAGGTGGTAAAAGATTCACCAAAAACTTTTCATCTCACAGTGACCGATGAACTGAAGAGGAGAAGAGAGAGAGAAATAATAGATGGAAGACAGAGACACACAGACACATTGAAGAAGGAGATGTGAAGATGATGATGGTGAAGATTTTTCACTGCGACGGTTGAAGTGAAATGTTGGGTTCATTTCTGGAACCATTTGTATACCGCCCGGGGACACGTGTTGACCATGCAGAGAATCAATCTGTGTGTACAGGAACTGTGTGAGACCTTGAGAGAGAGAGAGAGAGAGAGAGAGAGAGAGAGAGGTCCCAAGGGGCCACGCAAAAATTGAAGGCCAATGACAATGATGTTGCCAACGAGAGATTAGCTGGTCAGTGACAAGTTTCACTGTTTCAGGTCCTCAAAGTCTATAAACTACGTCGTTTTGGTTTGGGCTTTGGACACTTGACCCTATTCTGTGGAGAGTGGAATCACTGCTCTTGACCAACTGCTTTTCTGCCGCCTGCCTCTCTCGCTTGGTCTAATTTTCATCTCGGAATCCCTTCATCTTTTCATCCCTTTTTGAAATTTTACCTTGACTGAAACAGTAAAGAGTAGAGTATCTACACTAATCATCCTATACGATACAAAAGTAACACCCTCTTCAGTTTCATTGAGAATGCTACACAAGATTTCCGAATATATATAATGAGTCTCGTATTATATTGTGTTTCGTTAAAATGTTTTGAATAGTTGTTACTAGAACATTTCCCATACAAAGACCGTAAGAACTTTCTAATAGTTGTTTTTGCGCAACTATAACGTATAAATGATTATCCGACTATGTTGATTCATTTATCATTTTATTCTATTTATTACTATCAACTTATCAACTCATTGTCAAATGTTTTTTTTTTCATTAGAAGCATGACATAATACCGAAACAACAAGGTTTCCTAATCGTATTTTCCCATTTCATTGTTTGGATATCTTACTATTTATAATTTGATTTCCTTGACTTGACTTGTTTTCTATATTCGTCGTTTCCTTGTTTGGTTTTTCTTATACGGCAATGGTCGTGGATATCGGATACTCTGGAGGAGTAAATGCACCAACCCACACCACTTGTGTGTTGAGATGTGAATTGAAAGGTTAATATGCATACTGGCGATGAGTATAAAGCTAACACCAGCCCCACAACTATTGGCTTGACAACTAATACAGCCTCCTTATTTGCCTGTAACTCAAACTAACAGTATGCGTGTAGTCTTGTTTATATTCAGAAATGGAACAATCTGATATTTTGATATTTGATTAGTATATGTGGTCTTCTATTTAATTGAACAATCTATTATTCCGTTTCCTAATGATTATTGGAAATAGACCGTTTTTCTTGTTTGCAATACTTTTCTGAGGTAATCTTGAAAGAAGTTCTGTTTTGATTGATTAATAGAACAGAGAGTTGGGCTACAGAAAGGGGTGTAAAAAGTGTCGAGAGTTGAAGATGTCGCTGGTATGGATGGAAGCCATGCTCCCGCTCGGAATCATCGCCGGAATGCTCTGCGTCATGGGAAACGCTCAGTATTACATTCACAAAACCGCTCACGGCCGGGTACTCCCCCTTCCTCGTTCGTTTTTATTATCCTTATTATGTTTAGATCCAAAATTCATATTCCAATTGGTCTGTGAAATTGAAGTTGATTTTGAATCTGGCAGCCGAAGCACATCGGTAACGACATGTGGGATGTAGCCATGGAGAGGAGGGACAAGAAGCTCATCGAGCAAGCCACTATTGCTCCTTCTTCTAATTAGTTTCGTCTCTTCTGGTACACACCTCATTTTCTTCTTCGATTACCAAAGCCCTAGTCTTTTAACAGAGATTGGTCTTAATTTTGGGATTTGGGGATTTAGTTTATATGTTTGGATTGTGCGTACTGGTTAAGCTTATTACTTGATCAAATTTTAGGTAGTGAACCATTGTTTTGTTTCGAGCCGAATCTGATTTATTGGCATCAGTTGAAAGCTTTAGGGGTGAAGAATTGATTGGGAAGGGATATATCAACTGCTGCTTAAGCTGTGTGCTTCATACTGCACATTTAATTTGCTAATAGATGACAAATTTGGTGCTTGGTGTTTGATAGGCAAGTTGCCCGAGGCAACAATGTTTTGAAATGGGGACTTGTAAAATGCTTACGAGATATGTGCAATTTCTAACGTTGCATATCTGTTGGCTGTTGCTCAGTAAATCATGATGACATAGGCATTATGCAACATGGACATTCATAGTTGGCCATACTGTATACGTTGTTGAGTAATGTTTTCAGCCATAATAAGTGATTTGACTAGGAAATTATGCTTCACAGAATTGTGTCTGAGAACTTTTCCCTCTTTGATATAAGATCAACCATCTTGGTGCTTGTATGAAACCTATATTGTATTGTCGTGTATGGTTTTCAAAGCTTTGTGATACTTGAGCCTTCTGACTTTTATTGAAGAGAATAATTCTCGGTTAAATTTGAAAGGAGAGTTCTAAATTAATACATGTAACTACATGAAAAATGACTTGGCTGAGAGTAATTGTAAGCTTACTGAAACTTTTGTCAGAGTGAAAATTAGATATTCTAGCTTCCTAGTTAGATCTAAACGGATGAGAAAGGGCTCAATTTCAGAATCTCATCCCAGTTTTGTAAGATTCAATGTCGTATATGAACCTTGATTCAATATTTCTGAGCCAAATGTTTGCTGCAGAAGCTGACGCGTCTTAGTCCAAAGTATAACCTAAACTTAAGAATATTTGTGTCCTGCACATGAAAGATTCGAACTTCAGAAGTGTCAGTAATACATCTTGTAGTCACAAAAACTCAAAAAAGTTATTTCCTTTTCGTTTGACTAGTTTTACTATGATGAAATTTATGGTGCTTTCATGAAAACTGCAGGAACATTTTGAGAAGGGAAGCTTACAAAGAAATAAAGTTACTAATCCATTCTGAAGGAGCATAGAACAACTCCATGTCAAATATTTTCATTGCATGCGAAATGCGGAAGCAATTGACTGTCCATGTCCATGGAAAATTAAATGTGCTCCATTGATTTACTTTTTTTATGTTAACATTTGGAATGAGTTTGTTCGACTGCATTTATGTGTTGTTGGGAATGCTTGTTATCCACTGAAAATCAATATGATTTCATATACAGATCCAGGTACTAATAAGATTGATGTGACAGTTGACCTGTACATGAAATTAGTGCATATAAGCGAATTAACGATAACAATCTTTCCTTGGGACAATTTTTCGTAACTGTACAGAAGTTCAGGGATGAACTAACAGTCGGGTGAAAATGTTCATATAAGTTTTTCTCACAAAAGACTTTGCTGGACAGCTAATATTGACAGAATGTGCTGATGGAGCACATCAAAAAACACAATCAAAAGCAAGTAGACTCATGCGGTTTGTGTATAGCCAATATGTTGGCTAAATGAACTGTCTGTCCAATATGCCTAAATGAACTGTCATAGAGCTTTGACCGCTTTGAAAAGGTTCAAAGTGAATACATTCAAATACATGTCGAGGGTAGATTTCAAGCTTGTAGAGATTGTTCGACGGTCATGGTTGGTATCTTGTATGAGCAACTTCAGAAAATAATGTTAGTTGTGTTGCAAGTGTTTGGGTCCAAGATAAAACATTTTGTTATTGGGCTTTGGAGGCTGGATCAAGCGAACGGCCCGAGAAGTATTCCTTAATCGAGTCATGATGGACCGAAAGGAAATATTTTGTTATTGGGTTTTGGAGGCTGGATCAAGCGAGCGGCCCGAGAAATATTCCTTAATCGAGTCGTGATGGACCGAAAGGGAAAAGTGGCCGACTTCCGCGGCCCATTAATTAATAATAATCGACTTTTCCTAAGGAAAATATTCTTGGCGAAGATTATCTCTAAGAGTCTTAGACTCCGAGATAAGGTAAACGACATTGGAACCCAGCAGTTAGAGTTACTTAGCAAGTCTAACTGTGAGAACATTCAGTTGAACTGAAATACGAGCACCGTTTCCTATATATAAAGGAGCATAACACCGAAGAATGGATCCCTCGATCTCATACAATTTGCTATCGGCAAACTACCTTCTCATCTCGAGAAACACTTGCAACCAGCAATAAAGAGAGTTGTCACCCGAAGAGCGTGAGATTCTTACGATGCAAGGACGCAAACAACCGCAACCAACGATCAAAAGGCTTGTCACCAAGAGGAGTGAGAGTCTGGAGATTCAAGGACGCAACCACTGTGTTCTCAACACCGTGTCAAGAGGATTGCCCTACTTTACACCAGGAGGAGTATAGGGTATCGATCTTCGTGGCTCAGCTACCACAAGTCCTAAAGTCATTTAGGCAAGAAGGATCCATTCAGGCGGGGTTGGTGCTCCCCCGTCTTAATCTCTTTTAAGAAGTTAGGTAGCAGTTGGCTTATAAATCGACTATTTCGTCATATGACGGTGGCACATCAGCACATGAAGCACGAGATCGAGAAAAGAGACGGTTTGAATCTTTCTCAGGAACCCTAGGAAATTTTGGTGCCAAACATTTTGGCACGCCTAGTGGGACCAATTTAGCATCTCTAAGCGACAATTAGGAATCTTTATAAAAAGGGATACCCTCATTGTCATAAACATCCCCAACCGGAGTACCGGGAACACGCTTCTTCTAAGTGTCGTTCGCTTATCGAGAATGCAGTTGAATTAATCTTTGGAGTCAAACGTTATTCAATGATGGACTTCAACTTCCTAACGAAGAAGAGATTAACCATCTAAACTATGAAGACTACAGACCGTATGCCGCCAGACGAGACGAGCGGTTTGGAGAATACTTCGCCTCTATCGAGCAAATGGTAGAGGAACAAGCAGAGTTGCTTGCTGCCAATGGAAAGAAAACAGATACGGCGACAGCCGAGATCAAAGCTCTAAGGGCCGAGTACAATAAAGGCTTAGAAGAGCAAGCAACTTTGAAAGCTCAGATAGCAACTCTGGAGGAAGGTCAAGAAATGTCGCATACAGAGCTTCTACGCGTCTTGGAGGAAAACCAAGCAAATCAGGCCAAGGCAATTGCCGATTTTTATAAGAGGACATATAGGGACATCTCGGAGTTAACTAAGTCCGTTTCTGACCTAACCAGGAAAACATGGCAGGCTGAAGCGTTTCTAGCCGCCTGGGAGGATCATTTAAAGAAATTCATAGAGGAGTGCGATGTACACATCGCCAAAGCACATGAGCCGTACGAGACTCTCTACCCGCCTTTGCAGAAGGATGTTGTTAAACCTAGCAGTGGCTGCGACATTATAAACTAATCAACTTCCAGACCTTCATAGGCGAAGACGATGCGAACGTAGCGACACATTTGACATACTTCACCCTGCAGTTAGAACCATTCATGGAAGACCAAGAACTAAAGTTAAGGGTCTTCGGTTTGTCATTATCTGGGTCAGCGCTCGTCTGGTACACGGGCCTGGAAAAGAGATCTATAAAAGAGTGACCGACGATGAAGGCATTGTTCATCGACCACTTTGGGACAACAAGGCCAGAAACGAGCATTGGAAAGTTAGTGTCCATGAACCAATCATCATCGGAGATCCCAGTAGCGTTCCTTCATCTGTTTCGGTCTGAATATAACTTGTGCTGAGCTCCATTGGGGAATGACATAATAGTTTAGATGACCATTAACGGTCTAGAAAATCAATATCACAATTTGTTCTTCAATCATAAACATCTCACCTTAAATGAGCTGATTTAGTAACGAAAGCTCACAATACCATGCAAGAAAGAGATAATAAGCGTAATTCCTCAAAATGAACTTATGCGTCGAGATCTTACGAGCGGTATAAGCCAAAAACGGTGGCTTACATTGAAGACCCGGAAGACAAGAGTTCAATTTTTGAAGACAATCAGGTACATGCAGTAGAGCTGGCGTCAAATAAAGTCTTGAAACCACGTAAGTTGCAACAAAATAAAGGTCCTACGAAACTCTCGACAGTGGATTTTACCAAGCCAGAATTCGAGACATACACCTATGACGCCAATATGGCTATTGAAATTCTAGACGAGCTCTTCAGTATGCGAGCCGTCAAAACAAACTTCGGCCCAATTCCTACTGCCGAGCAGCTGAAAGGAAAGAAGTACTGTAAGTTCCATGGTATGTGGAACCACATGACCAAGGATTGCGTGAAACTGAATGATCATATCCAAAAGTGGATTAATGACGACAAACTAGCCTTGAAAGCACCGCCTAAGATGGTTTCGTTGGTGGATTCCCAGCCATTCCTGAACACTCAAGTTAATATGGTGCAGATAGAGTGGCCATCGACGAAGAATTTTATGGCAGAATCAGAAGGCCTGGTAGAACCAGAGGGTCTCACAGACAAAAATGCGCCAATTCACCCACGCTATACCCTTAAGCAAGACAAGATGGATGAGATTCTAGACGAGCTGTTGAAGAACATTCTCATCAACTTTTGGCCAGTCCACAAGTTAAGGGACCTCGACTACATTATGTCAGGTGAACATTTTTGCAGATACCACAATCAGTTCGGACACAAGACATCTTCATGTTATACATTGAAGGACACGGTACAAAGCCTACTCGACTTAAGGTTATCAGATTCAGCCAAGAGGGTGTCATAGATTGGAACCCACCAATTTTGCCACCTTTCCACACAAAACTACATCCAAGCATTTTTATTCCCTCAAACAACACACCTAAACCACAGCAGCGAGAGAGGAGGTCAAGACGGCAACCAAAGCATCAAATCACGTATGATGTATCCAGGCGAGCCGAAATCTTCGAATGCCTAGTTCGAGCAAAGATAGCAACAGTCCCAGATAATTGAGGATCTCCGTTGCCAAAGCCTGAAGAAGTAAAAAATGTCCCTCTTTGTCGTTTCCATAACACATTGGGATCACATTCCGCTGATCAATGCATAAGGCTGATGCATAAGATTCAACAGTGAATAGATAAAGGAGAGATATAAATCAAAACGGGTGCATCAAACCCCGAACCTGAAGAGGATATGGTTGTTGGTATGCTAGAGTTTACAAGGGGCAACCCAAACAAAAGAAAACCAATTCTTGACCTTCATACCAGTGGCGAAGATAGCTCGAGGAAGAAGCCAGAGACGATGGCAAAAGGAAAAGAAAAGGTAGATCCGAAAGCAGAGTCGCTAGTGGCTCTATGCTCTCGTTGCAAATTCTACTATGGACTCAAGATCACATACGAAGAATTGAAGGAAGTAGTCACAGTCTGTCCGGAATTGATTGCAACACCCGAGCATTATCAACCAAACAACCCAAGGGAGATTAGCCAAATAAATTCATAGGTTTTCAAGCGAAGACGAGCAGCAGAAAAGTCCACCAAACCAGAGAGATCTAGAGCAGCTGCAGCCGACTCACTCGCCAAACAGTACATGCCACCAGCATCAAGGAATTTTACTAAAGAGAACGTGTGGTATGTAAAAGAGAAAGGAAAGACTGTGGAATTAACTCCTAACCGGAGATAGAATCTGCAACGACACTTTGGAGAAACTAAGAGAGCATTGGAAGCTTTAGAGCTGGGCTTGGTGCAATAAGAGCAATTAGCACATTCTCCAGAAAAGCTGCAAAGGAGGTTGAACACTTTAGTAGCTAACCCATTGGTAGTCTTTGGCAAAAAGTCTCGTGAACCCAAAGTTCGAGCAGCCAAGCCAAATATCCTCGATCACAACCCAGAGTTGCTGGCCAGAGAGAAGACACTATAACCTATACCTGAGGTTCCCCGTGATCCTTGGAGGCATAAAACTATCAGGCAATGTGTTCACGTGGATGATCAGCGACCTGTTGCTCTAAAAAATTTCTCCCAAGGTCATGCTACCTCAAGTGAGGCAAAGGGACTTAGGTGGAAACCAAAGCCATTGATTGAAGATGAAAAGAAGAAAACGTCCTGCCTAAATAAGTCTGCTCCCACTCATCAATAGAGGAGCACCGGTTTGTTTTCACCAGCCAACATTAAACCTACACCTGAGGTCCACGTCTAGCAAGAACATGTGGCCGCCTTCGTCTTTACACATGATGCGAGCATGGAAAAAGAGAAAACTGGAGAAGAAGTCGAAGACAATGATGAGGAGTTGGTTGAATACGGGGAAGATGAGGAAGCTGAAATGCAAGAGTATGAAGATGAGGTAGATGTTAACGTCTTGTTTGTTTTACCTTCTAAATTTGCAAGTTCCTCGACAAACGTTGACACCAGATCGACCGAAAACATAAACAGCTTCACAACTATCGAGAAAGCAGAAGATAAGTCGGACCAGAAGTTGCTCGCCAAGCAGCCAAAGATCGACTTATCCCTCGGGAAGGCATATATGTTGTTTGCCAAACCTACATTGAGCATGGCTATGCACATACGGCCACTATATGTCACGGCTAAGATTCAGAGGGTTCAGATCAACAAACTCTTGGTAGATTCAAGGGCAGCTGTCAACATCATAACCATTAAAGCAATGGCATTGCTAGGCATTCCAAAGTCTGCCATTCAGGAGACAGCGTTAAATGTACGAAACTTCCAAGGTAATATATCTAAGACATTGGGAATCATCTTCCTACATGTGCAGATTGGATCAACGATTGGTACGTATACATTCTTTGTGGCAGAATGTACGACACCATATAGTGGAATCCTAGGACGAGATTGGATTCACCGAAGCTACTGTGTGCCATGTTCTCTTTACCAGCAGATGATACTCTGGAATGTGGAGTCAAGCAAAGCGGAAATCGTTGATGTTGATCCACGTCCTTACTCTGTCTCCACCAACACTTTGGACGCCAATTACTACAACAGTGACCTTAGACTACTGGAAGTGTATGGCATAGACAAAAAAGGCCGCCCTATAGGGGAGACAAACTCTGAACTAGCTCAATGGGGAATTATCCAAGTTGGCGAGGAAAGTCACCACCCTTTTACCATTGAGCTACCACTCCAGCCATCACAATGTTAGAGCCTCTATCAAGTATAGAGGCTGAGGCTTGTTTCTCTCTTCATGATCGATACCACGATTATTTAATGGAGAGTCAAGCCTATGTGAATGTTCCAATGATTGCAGCATTGGAATACATAGATGACAATATACTGCATAAATCAGACGAGAAAGAGACAATCAAACTGGCTCCAGCAGTATTAGAAGATACCCCTCCTAAAGCTAAAGATCCTATCGAAAAAATTAATCTTGGGACTTTAGAAAAGCCAATAACTGTGGCTATAAGCACCTTTTTGTAGCCTAAATAACAACAAAGGCTAATTGAATTGCTACGGGAGTACGCTGATTATTTTGCAGAGAAATACGAAGACATGCCTGGTCTGTCACCAGACTTAGTGTGTCACAACGTACCCATCATAAAAGGAAAAAAGCCCGTAAAGCAAGAAATGCGTCGTATGAACACAGAAACAACAATTCTAGTAAAAGAGAAGATAGAGAAGATGCTCAAGTCAGGCATCATCCGAGTAAGCCAAGTATAACAAGTGGCTCTCGAACGTGGTCCGGGTTAAGCAAATAATGGAAAGATGAGAGTCTGCATCAACTACCGAGACCTTAACAATGCAACCCCAAAAGATGCATATCCCATGCCAGTGGTAGATTTGTTAGTAGATTCTGTAGCTCGCCATGAGATGCTGTCATTCATGGATGGGATAGCAAGATACCATCAAATCCCCGTGGCAGAAGCCGATAGGCAGAAGATAGCATTTCGATGCCCATCTTTTGCAGGAGTATTTGAGTATTTGGACATGCCATTTGGACTCAAGAATGCAGGGGAAACCTACCAGTGATCTTCCATGACCTCATTGGGAAGGTATTCATATCAACGATTTGAGGAAGGTATTCATTCACATGAGGCAACATCAACTTACGATGAATCCAGCAAAATGTGTTTTTGGTGTGCAAGCAGGGGACTCTTTAGGATTCCTAGTCCATTAGCGAGGAATCAAAGTTCCAGACGATAAGAAAGAAGCAATCTTCAACGTTGTCCAGCCAAAGAATAAGAAAGAACTAAAACGTTTGCCGGGCAAAGTCAACTTCCTCAGGCGATTCATTGCAAACACTACAGGAAAGACACAGTCATTCTCACCCTTGCTCAAATTACAAAATTAGAAAAACTTTGTATTAGAGCTTATTCATCAAGAGGCTTTCGAAACCATCAAAGCTTATCTGGCAAACCCACCAGTTTTCGTCTCGCCAAGGTCGGGCGTACCACTCGAACTTTATGCTACTGACTTTTTCACCAAATGGGTGGAAGCTAGGCCTTTAAAGGTGGCCTCAGCAAGTACCATTCCCCAGTTCTTATTTTAAGATGTACTTTGTCGTTTTGGTATACCAGAATGTTTCATGTCCGACAGAGGAGCAACATTCATGTCTGGTAAAGTCGACACGTTGATGCAGGATTTGGGCATACACTTTCTTCATTCATCACCATATTATGCCTAATCCAATGGCTAGGCAGAAGCGATCAACAAGTTAATTTTACATATCCTTAAACGCATGCTCGCCGGCAATGCCCACCTGTGGCATAGCGACTTGTTCAACACACTTTAGGCATATCAGACAAGTAAAAGGAACCCACCAGGGATGACTCCTTATGCGTTGATGTTTGGACATGATGTGGTACTACCTTTAGAGCTCAATGTACAGTCTTTACGTGTTATGGAACAACATGGTCTGTTAGGCGAAGATTACGTGCAAGCAATGTGGCAGGAGCATGAAGACTTAGATGAAAAGCGCCTAGAAGCATACGAACACTTATGTGTTGAGAAACGAAGAGTAACTCAGGCTTACGACAAGTGTACTAGGGGCATGAGTTTTGAAGAGGGGGACTTAGTCTAGAAAGTAGTACTTCCCATTGACGAGAAGATTGACGGACGAGGAAAATGGTCTGAAAAATGGGAAGGCCAGGACATAATAGATCACATCCAAGGCCGTGGTGCAGTGCATCTTCGCGACCGAGATGGTACAATCCATGCCAACCCTATAAATGGTCGATTCCTCAAGAAGTATGTACAGGCTAATTGGGAATATGACGACCCACCAACAATGGAGTAATTCAGTTCATTCAGGCTCATACCCAATCACTCGCCTGATTAAAACTGAAGGGGCATAACATATAGGGACTTTGTGTATCTTAGCACAAGGCCAATGACAGTGGCCAAATATCAAAATTTTCTAAATAAAAAAAAAGTCAATTTCTGTGGCCAAACTTTTGTCTCATTGGTATGTTTGTTCTTCTTTTTTTAAGCCAATCTATATGGATAAACGTAAAGTTATAAGATTTATGAGAACATTTGACGAGGTTATAAAAATTAATAATATGGTTGGAAAGATTTACAATGTTAAAGTAACAGAGTACAACAAGCAGTTTTCTTATTCCGGAAAGGGTTACAAAGGCTTTGCGGCCTCAAGCTCTGATATCATAAGAAGATAACTTTTACAATCGTTGATGTTGTTGAAATAATTAATCTTTGTGGCACTCGTATCAAATATGCATACATGGAAACGAGAGTGTCACAAGGAACAACAACTCCACTAGAAAATAGAGGACCTCAAGAGACAAAAGAAGAAAGAGGAATTGGAGACAAAATCTTAAGGAACCTAGTTCAGCAGTCCAAAGTGACGAAGGAGGAACAAAAGGGCAATGGATTTTTCTTTTTGTCTCTTTCATCATTGGAGCTAATGTACCAGTTTCCACCTTGGCGTCTTCTCCCAGGGAACGAGTAAAGTGTCGGTCACACGTCGTCAGGTGCTTTCTTGAATCACCCTCCACGTAAATGGGGTGTGGTAGCATAACCAGCTCTATGTTCTTCCTCGCCAGAAGTGCCTGCACCTGTGGATCTGTAGCCTTTATGCATAAAAATGCAGAGCTGCTGCTAGCGAGGGAATCGGCGCAACGTTATCCCCGACATTTAGACTTTGCTACTCCACATTTACATGGAGCAGCTTTACCAAGGATTGAACTGGACATAGATATCACTATCTAGCCCAGGTTTGGACATGGATATCACTATATAAGGTTCAACGATGCGGTGACTTTATCTGGAGGTTTCTCTTAGAGGGAGAAATGGAAGAAATACACTAAGAGCGATTGCATTTTGGACTAAGTGTGTTGGAATGAACAATATGAAGGACCATTGTGATATTTATAGGGAGAAGTAACCATAGCGGCTTTGTATCCAGGCGGAGCGGTTAAAATCCACAAACCAGAGTTCAATAGTTGGATTAAAGACACATGTATGTCAGTGATTCAAGGAGAGTGACGGTTCGTCCATTCGGAGTCAATAGAGTAATGATTATTGATCTCGGAGCAGTTAAGCTTGCCTCTTTGAAATCGGAAGATTTGATGTGACGAAAGGGCACGATTCGGATTTCAAACCGAAATTAATCTTATTTATAAGAATTGATCAGGAGAACCAAACAACAGTGATAGAATCAGATTGATTCGGATATGGGTCAGCTGTCGTTGGGTTTTTGTGATCAATTAGTCCTATATCTGAGGCCCATGAGCAAATCCATAAGATAAGTGGATTACGAAATATAGAGTTAGGCCTGGAGATTCGCAAAAGAACTTCAAGTACTTAGAATATTATCAAATACTACCAATAACTCTAGGTATTTGAAGAAAGAAGCTAGGGCTTAATACTCGCAGCCGAAGGATTACAACACGAGGGTCTTCCTCTTTAGTTCTACTTTGAAATGCTCGAAGTCACTCCAGGCGGAGCCATATGACTCGCGAAGAGAAACAAGATCATCCTCAACTTCGGTGAGTTTCCTAATTCGGCCCGAGCTCTTGTCAAGTGGTTGTTGGGCGCTCGCACGAGTAGAGATGGCATCAGTCCATAAAAGCTCCACCTCGACTTGAAGAGCCGCCAATTCAGCTTCTTTAGTAGCCAGAGTTGCTTTCTAGGAAGAAGCACTTTGGAGAAGAGTTTGAACTTGTTCTCGGTCTTGGTCCATCTGACTGACCATCTCACCTACAGTGGCTTCCTTGCGTTCCAGGCGTTGCTTTATGTCAGCCTAGTTGGCATACAGTTTGTAGAGGTCGCGAAGGCCTTACTCAAACTAAGAGATTATGAAGAGAAGCTCATCGGGGGCAGTCGTTGTCAAATCCATCACCTTATCCAGAACGATGTTGATGGCTTCGGGGGTGTCCAAGTTAGCCTTAAAGAGCTCTTTGAGGGTGGCTTGGGGAAGAAAAATCTCATAAGGAATATGCTCTATAGTGACAAGCTTCGTTGAGAGTTCTTCCAGACTTAGGATTTGATTCTCTATCACGGCCATTTGGCTGGCAAGGCCTGAGGAGGATGAGACCCAAGGAGTTGCAGTGCGCACATCGATTGTAGTCTTAGCGACGATCACAGGAGTTGAGCAATCTGCCAAGTGAGTCTTATGTTCTATCTCCGAGGATTTGCTGGTAGGGGGCTCTGGGTGTGTTGGATCCTGCTAAAAAGCATAGCACTTAGAACCAATAGATGGGGGGATGAGGAACAAGATCAGTTGAATTTGCATACCTCAGTCTCGCTAGACATGGGTGAGCCAAGCGAGTGGATGATGTCATGCACCATCTGTTCTACAACCGTGTTCGACTCGTTGGGTACGTCTTGCACCTCTAGGGGTTCTTGGGTAATGACATATGGCATTTTCCCGTCTGCCATGACTTGCTGCTCTTCTGGAGAATAATACATGGCATGATAAGAGAAGGAGCATCAGGAAAACCAAAATTGAGTGCATCTTGGTCGTTAACATCATTGTCTCCTTCATCCATACCATTATGGTGGTGTGCTTAGTCCTCAGTGTTTTGAAGATTCTGAGTTAGAAGCAAGACAGTTGCCTCAAAAAAATTAGCGACGTGATGGACAAGCTCAGTGTCCAAACGATCATCGCGGGCGCTTCCAGCAGTTGTTTCCTTAATGTTGACAGCAACGGTCTCTTCTGGGGAATTGGGCACATCTTAAATATTAAGAGGGAGAAACGTGCAATTAGAAATCTAATCAAAACTTTGCATATAAGTAGTCGAAGGAGGTGGTAAAATACCCGGGTTGGAGACAAGGCTGTTGGATGGATAGGTTCGTGCGATGGTTCGGAGCTGAAGAAGAGGTTGTTAGTATCCTTTGGCGAAGTAAGGGTGATGGGAGTGACTCCAGTAGTATCGATCACCAAAGCAGAAGGCTCCAATGGTGTTGATGTTTGGCATGACGGCTCAGTCGAATCAAGTTGTCCCTCCCGAGCATTCCCAGAGCTAAGTCGTTGGTAACATTATTTCCGTTTGCCAGAGACAGCGGCTGACGAGGCATCTTTCTTTCGTTTCTGAGACCTCTGGAGCAGGAGGGGCGGTTATATTTCAGAAAATTAATATGCACTGGGGACATAGGATATGGCTACTTACAGTCTGAACGTGATCCTGCTCCTGTACGGGATTCTGTCTTTGTTCTGGTTCTTGTTCATCAGCAGCGTCATGCTTCTTGTTGGGTTCGGAAATACAGTCTTGATCATAGAACTGTTCGGGTTTTTCAGTAGGAAACATTAGTGCAAAGCCAAATTATTGCCAATACCTGTGGCAAGAGTTTAATAAGAGTACTAGGTAAAAATGCGCACCACAAGCCAAGGAGTATCTTCATTTAGGTCTACAGTGACAGGTCTTAGCGCTGCCCTGTCCAAGTCGTTGACAAATTGTGCTTTGAAGTCCTTGAAGATGGAGGAAAAAAGTGATAGTGGCTGAGTAGATCTGAGGTCATCCCAAAATTGTGCTTTCCAAGCGGGGTAGTGCGTAGTCACCTTTACGGAAGGAACAAAGGGAGTGACTAGTTCTTCCTGGGGAAACAACACTTCTGGAAAGCCAAAGTGTGGGTCTGCAGCGTTAGATTCTATGGGATGAGAAGTGGCCTATCAAATGCTATAACGATTCACCGAATCAACCAGTGGCATAGGGGCACGCTGTGTTAGACCAAGTTGCCTAACGAAGTGGTTGGGAGCATACAACTCGTATATAATTCTAGATGAGTCAAGGACTAGCAAATCTCCACAAGTATGACTTTGGACGAAGATGAGCTTCGCTTAGTCACTTTGGTCTCACGAAGGCATAAAGCCCGTCTCCAGTTCTAGCGGGAAGCGACGGTCCAAGATGGTGGAGACTTAGTCCGTGGGGTAATGATTGTGCAAGCAGAAAGTGGCGAAGCAGGTCTGGTAAGTCCAGCAGTGAAAAGCGAGAAGAGTTGCCAGGGTTTGCCCCAGAAGCTTGTTTGCTTCGAATGGCGGTATCTCGGGGTGTCAAAAAATTGGAAAATACATCTGGAGTCAGAGGTCCACCATCCCCAAAGGGCCAGGTCTGTTGAGTTGAAATGACGAGAGAGAAATCCATCTCAGGCTGTGATAGATGCAAGCGAGGATGGATTATGCGAGACCTATTCTTGTGCCCGCAAAATAAGCACTCGACGAGGTTGGTCCAAGACTTGTTAACCTTCTGGGAAGATGTACAGAAGATATATTTGGACAACCAAAATTCAAGGAAAGCAATACCTCTTTGGTTGGATGTGTCGCGCATAAAGCGAGTGACCCAAACGGGGAAAGAGGTAGGCCAGTTGGGGATGGCTTTGTCTGCGACCTTGGCGGAGAAGCCTTGCTTCCAAACGGGTTCGGCGATGGGTACCTTGAACATAGTAAGAAAATTTAGCAGTGTGATACTTACATCACCACAAGGAAGACGAAAACAATTGCAGGCAGCGTTCCAAAAGCACATAGCGGTGCGAACGGAGCGCGATTGCCTCTGCTGGGTAGGGAGAAGCAGAGACTGATGAGATCTGCAATGCCAGCTAACGAGGTTAGTTTCTCACCGCATTGCATACCAAGTTCTCTCATTATCGGACGTAACCTGCCATCTACCAATCGAGCATAGGGTATCTTTGTTCGTCCACCCTGTAGGGTCAGCACAGTTACTTTCTCGGAAGATTAAAGCTGAATTGCAATACCCAGATTGAAGTGATAGGTATGGCAAGAAATGGATCCAAAGGGCCGATGGCTGTATTTGAGACTTTAACAGTGACCATGGGGCCTGGGTTTCGCCGGACGGTGTCGGCACTAACGGCTGCTGCGAAGAGCTATGCACCTTCTTGCGTGAGTCCCGGGTGTTCTTCATGGTGAGGCGGCATTATTTTTTGCTGATCGAGAGAATAATAACAATGGCAGCGGAGGAAGAAAGTTTAGCTTCAGAACAAAGTTGGAGGATTGAGAAGTGAGAGATTGGTGTTGAGAATCACTCTGACAAGACGTATGCTCTCATGATGTCACCCGAAGTGGTGCGACTTCTCAGAAGAAAGCTGACACAACGTTTGACGTGGAAAGTTACCATTTGGATGAAAATGGTATGTCGTTAGGAAAAAAAACAAGCCTCTTCGATTACTACTGAAACATTATCTCAAGGTTTGAGGGGCAATGTTGGGGCCTAAGATAAAATATCTTGTTATTGGGCTTTGGAGGCTAGATCAAGCGAGCGGCCCAAGAATTATTCCTTAATCGAGTCATGACGGACCGAAAGGGGAAAGTGGCCGACTCCCGCGGCCCATTAATTACTAATAATCGACTTTTCCTATGGAGGAAAAAATTCTTAGCGAAGATTATCTCTAAGAGTCTTAGACTCCAAGATAAGGTAAAAGACATGGGAACCGAGCAGTTAGAGTCGCTTAGCAAGTCTAATTTTGAGGACATTCAGTTGAACTGAAATACGAGCACTATTTCTTATATATAGAGGAGCATAACACCGAAGAATGGATCCCTTAATCACATACAATTTACGTGAGATTCTTGTGATTTAAGGACGCAAACAACCGCAACTGGCGATCAAAATGCTTGTCACCAGGAGGAGTGAGAGTCTAGAGATTCAAGGACGCAACCACTATGTTCTCAACACCGTGCTTTACACCAGGAGGAGTGTAACGTATCAATCTTCATGGCTAAGCTAGAGACGCGAAAAACACAAGTTCTAAAATCATTTAGGCAAGAATGATCCATTCAGACTGGGTTGATGCTCTCCCCGTCTTAATCATTTTTAAGAAGTCAGATAGCAGTTGGCCTATAAATCGACTATTTCGTCGTACGACGGTGACATGTTAGCGCACGAAGTACGAGATCGAGAAAAAAGACGGTTTGAATCTTTCTTAAGAACCCTGGGAAATTTTGGTGCCAAACAGCAAGTCATGTGACTATGGTGTCCCATATCTTTGCTGATTCATGTAGATCACATATAAGTGATATAACGTGCACCGATCTCTTCAATGATCCTGAGATTTTCTCCGCTATGCTCAGTCCTTATCTAAGAAGCAAATCCCCTATGGGAGTTACGTAAGATATTCTGATGCAAATCTTTCCTGTATATCATGCCTTCTCTATAATCTGACTGTGTTAGCATAGCAACATTTTGACCTCATTTTGGAGACCTTAAAAGTGCTAGTTACATCATCCATATCCTAATAGTATCTTTCGGCGAGACAGTTTCAACTTTTTGAGACTGTTTAAAGTTACACCAGTTCTTCCACTCTGGTATGTGTTGTATTGGGTGTCTTTATTAAGATAAAGCTTCTGGTTTTGTTGTGTACACTGCAGGAACCTTCTGTAAATGGATCTTTGAGAAGAAAACAAATCACCAATCCATTGCCAATGATTCTAGAGCAACTCCAATGAAAGCTATTCGCATTTTTTTTTCCTTCATGGAAAAGGGCTGATTTAACTTTCAACATATTGCCGACGTTTGGGGATGGTTTTGCTAGCAATGCTCGTCATGTAAAGTGCAATAGTCATCACTCATAGGCTATATAAGCGAGTAGGTTCTGTTATTTGTCTTTCACCAAGCAATCCCAGTATCATTGATCTATCTACATTAGGCCGGTTTTGCGTCCATCCCGCGGCCCTTCTTTACTCGGAACAAGAACACTAACAATAACGAAAACTAAGATCGAGAAGCTAGCTAAAAATTTATTAGGATTTGCATAAATTGAGAAGAAATTAGATGGGGCAATGATAAGAACTTCATCTTGGTTAAGTAGAACCAATTGATTTGCACATTATGTAGCCAAATAGTGAAAGTGTGATACAGTAGTGAGGACTGAGGACATGATCTGTTTAAGAAAATGTGTAAAGGGAAGCGCTAAATCAACGTTAGTGCTGGAAACTAATGAGAGAGCTGTGTGGCTGCAGCTACTGGTGCTGAGATCTGATTCGTCCACACCAACTTTTTGCCACTTTTCTCATTTCTGCTTTCTTTGGCACCATTATTCTTTATATATCAGTCTTTCAATTTGTTAAGAGGCAATAGAAAAAGAAATACTGCCAGCGAAAAATTACGATTCCAACAAATACTGTCAATACCTTGCTTTATGGTCCAAAATAATTTTTATCTCATTGTTCATAAAAATAAGGATGTTTTTTATTTTTATTTTGTCAGAAAAATTGAAATTAAAAAATAAACGTGTTAGGTAGAGAGCAAGACAAGCACATCTGACAGCACTTGCATCAAAAGATTATGACAGAAGCACTAAAATTTTAGACAATTCTTTTTAGATTGTGATTAATTATGCACAGCCTAGTGTAGTGAGCCTACCAGAAAGAAGCTCTCAGCTACAGTTGCTGTATGATGGCATCAATTAGTCAAGAACTGTTAACTCATACTAAAAGTAGCAGAAAGAGACTGATTACAATATCTGACCACAAGAATAGATTGATTGGTTTGTTTCCGAATTCAGAAAGAAAGATGAAACACTTGACAAAAAGCATTCACACTATGACAATGTATCAAGAATAAAGCTTTTGCAAATGTTATGGATGATCAGAACCGAAGTGCCAAATAAAAGCTTATGATTTCTCGTCAATGAAATAACTAAATCTATCACAATGTAGAATCACTATGTTCTAAACTTCACACCACAATGAATCATAGTAAAACTATTGGTGAGTGATAACAGATTTTACACAAAAATCCTAATGTACTCACAGTGAACAAAGAATCTAGGCAGAACTAGGAATTGAACTTGAATAAGAATGGTGGTTTGGGAAGGTGTGGAAGCTTGTACAGATGGTTGGGATCAAGGCACGTATTCATGCTCAATTGCTGGTTGTGTTCGAGTACCTACTGCTATAGGCGCTTTTGTATCTCCAACTCTTGTCATACTCAATGATTCTCCAACTTCTGCAGCCTTTTCCATCTCCTCCAGATGCTTTCTTTCCTTGTATTTACGCACCCAGAGTACCAGGAATGCCAGCAACCCCAACAAGGCTAATCCACCAAGGACAGAACCAACGATTATCCACGTTTTCGTATTACTCTTCTTCTTCCCTCCACCACCGATAGGAGTTGGGGGATTGACTGGTGATGGAGCGGGAGCAATGGCCTCAACCACAATAGAAAAGTGCCCCTGTTTCACTGCTGAACATGTATTGCCTGATCCCACTTCGCTGAAATTGACAGAACCATCTAGGTCAAAGGTAACACACTTTGCCTCATTGCCATCGGGGGTCAGACTCACATCCTTAAATTTGATCTTTATGGGATCACCAGTTGCTGTGATGTCCAGCATTGGTAAATTCTTGGCCTTTAAATCAATAGCATCATAAGCAAGGAGACCCAACACTGGAGCCAAGTAAGAATAGCCTGGTAACTCATAATACTTTGTTGACCAATTGCCCAAGTTTTGGTATACCAGAACAAGCCTCTTTGCATACGGACTCTCATGGACTCCTTCTGGGATCTCATACTCTTTGTACGTAACACCTTTCCGGTACAAGCTACCACTCCTTAGCCTCAAAGCTGCAATCTTAATTCCAGTCAGATTCGAAGGAACCTGAGCATCGTAGGGAACACCAGTCCTCGGATTCACAAAGGCCCTGTAAGCATAATCTTGAAGAAGCGCATCAAGAGCAGGTGCTTCACCACTTGCCGTTTGTGCAGCAGAGAGATGCGCCATCCGTGAAAACCATATCACAACCACCAGCATCGCGAGACTTCGAAAAAGAAGCCCCATCGATGCTTTTGGAATCTCGAAACTCAGCACAATGCTAGTCAATCCCAGATCACAAATTGAACCCGGAGATAACTGAAATGGGCAATAAATTTCTAGAATTTAAGCTGCAAAACCTCTAATATCAGACTTGCCAATCTCCAATTAATAGAAACAACGGACACTTGGGTAGAATCTTTGCGTTTGTAAAAAGCAGCTTTGAAGGTTTAAACCGTTGCTAAACTCTCTGTCTCATTCCGATTGCTTTTCCTTTACAGAAGAATCCTTCTTAAAGAATCCCCCTCCCAAATTCTCAAAGAACTTTGGACTCAGAATCTTCTTTTCTCAAACGGAATTAAAACCCAAGATTTTTCTTCTTTACAAACACATTGACACATAAACTAGCAGAAATCAAAACTAAAGCAAGAACCCAGAACACTCCTTCTTCTTCTTCCTCTTCAAACGGTCACTAAACTAAGCAGCGTTATGATCACACCTCCTAAATTTTCACAAACCCAAAAACGCAGAAACCTTTACTCAGTAAAAAGATCAAGAACAAAAACCCAACAAGGAATTTAGGCAGAGGAAGCTAAATACCTGAAATTCTTGTCGACAAAACCAGAAGGGCCCAAATTCCAAAAGCCCTAAATCCTGAGGTTTTTGCTGAAACTCTGTCTCAGAAGAAGAGCATGCACCTCAAAATCCCAGAGCGAAATGCAAATTGAGGCCAAGAAGCAAAGACCCTTCAAGAATCCCATCATTGAATTTCGGAACCAGAAGAGTAGTAGTGAATGGGTCGCAACAACTCCGAATACAAGTAGTTGGAAGAAAAGAATCAGAGCTTTAATGGCGGTCCTGCTCCGAAAAATCCAAAATGGTCCGCATTTTGACCAAATCTGAAGGGTTAGCCCAGAAAACGATATAGAAAATTCTAGGAATCAGAGAATAAGAATAAGAAGAAGAAGAAGAAGGTTAAGAGAAAACTGAATTACCGAGTAAGCTAAATGATTTGGTTTCTTTGTAGCGAGAAAATTGGGTGAGAGAGATAAAGCTAAATGAGAGACGTAGTGATCCAAAAAGGTTAATGGCCCAAAAATCTCTAATGGGATTTGAGAAAAGATTCTGACTTCAGAGAGATAAGCTCCGAGAGATTTAGATGGCCAGAGCAGCGCGCGCGCACACAGAGATGCACTGGTGAGAAGTGAAGAAGCAAGCAGCTTAACAAAAGACAGAATGAGTAGAGTATTAGTGAAAAGTTATAATAAGAAAACCCACAAAAACAAAACAAAAAATTGATAGTTCCCCTGCTTTTTTAATCCTATGTATTATTTACACAATTATTCATTGCTAGGGTTTTGCTTACATTGTGTGCATTTACAGGTGTTGCCAATATTATAGACCAAAGAATTGTTCTTTCTTTGCTTACTTTGTATATAAGAGTGCACACTATTACCTTTTCAACTCTTTAATATATTTTTTCCACACGTATTTAGGAGTTTATTTTAACAATATTGGTGACTAATACTTTGTGGAAAATTTCTTGCGCATAAAGATACCATTTTATTGTTTTAATGACTACATTAATTGATATTCCTTTTTTGGGGGGTCGGATTATTACTCCTTTTGCTCCATCAATATTTTACCATTCTGACTCGATTTCTGGGTCCTTTTGTTGGCATTACCTAATGTGCAATGTCTCTTCAAACTCTGTATTTTCAGACATTAAACAACAATGTGAACAAGCATTTGGGTCAACAGGCAAAAGCACCAAGGGACTATACACCAAAGTGACACTTCATTGTGTTTGAAACTGTGAAAGGAGCCAAATGGTACTTGATGAAGCTCACAGGCCATCAAAGCTATATATTAATGTCGGTACGTGTGTGCGCGCAATATGTGATGTAGGCTCGTGAAGAATGGTTCCAGCCAGCTCCAACTCCTCCAAGCAGTAGTGCTTGTTTCCCAAGCTAGATTTTGGGGATTGAAAAAGATCGACATCGTAGTGTTTCGGTGTGATTGTTACTTCACTTTACTTTGTTATTGCATGAGGAAACTGGGTTAAGAAATTAAAAGCGCAATGTGAATTGGATTTGGCCATTGCAGCGCCGGAGATTTAGGTTTGCGGATGCAATGACATGTATATATCTAGGGGATGAGATTTGAGCGATTTTGTTTGATTTTTGATAAAAATCATAACTAAATCGAAATATTTTCTTTAATTTGGTTCCATTTCATTTTTTCATTTTCGACAACAAAAACCTAAGCTTTCGGTTTGGTTTGGTTTAGTTCAGTTTTTGGTTTTTTTTTCCAGATTTTTTGGTTTTTTATTTTATTTTATCAAAATTAAGAAAAAAAAACTTTGCCCAAAAAAGAAGAAAAACTTGCTCAAAACTGGCCAACGACTTCAATTTTACATATAATTATCAATAGAAGGAAGCTGTAAATTGTCGGAACTCGCAAGCACCAAATAGACCCAAACATGAGGACAAATTTGCAGTGAGTCAAGTTCTTGTGGAGGATGAACAATCGAATGGCATGCCATGAAGCAAGCAATTCCATAGCTGACGAAGAATCTCTAGTAGGTTCAAGTACAGTTCGTCACTTCGTTTATGAACAACTGGAGTTTACTACTTTTTTTTTAGTTCTTTAAGTTTATCGTCTGAAATTCATTTCTAATTTTCTGAATTTAGTTGCCAACATCCGAATTTTTGAATGATTCGTTGACATTCTCTGATCTAGTAATCTAGTTGCAAGCAAAAATACACAACTAATATGTTAGGACTATTTTTAATTCAATCAGTTGCAAATTCGGCCCATCTTTAGGCTCATGATGTAAGTTTGGTCCATAAGAGGCATGTAGAGCTTATGATAATTGATGGTGGAATGTGTTCGGGTAATCATATGTAAAAATAAAGTCGTTGGCAGTGGAAACTCAGATAGATAGAGAGAGAGAGAGAGAGAGAGAGAGAGAGAGAGAGTATTAGAGTTTCAAATTTTCTCACTTTCTCATACACTATACATACATCCCACGATAGTGTTTCACCTAATTTGCTACTAACTACCAAAACGACCTCGTTTTGTTATGTTCGGTTAAGTTTAGTTTTTCAGTTTCGTTCAGTTCGGTTCGAGTTTTTGAAATCTGAAACCAAAAACGGACCGAATTTAATTAAAATGTTTGTTGATTTTTTTTTAGTTCGAATTTATTCGAATTCAGATTTTTTAGCTACGGCTCGGATTCGGCTCAGTTTTTTTTTCTTTTGATTTTCTGTCGGAAGTCCCAGCCCTATATATATATATATATATATCCATCTACATAACACCATTTTGGTATACAGATAAACCATGCATGAATTCACTTCTTTGAATAATGAAATTAACTGAGACGAAAGACTTGCCTTATATTCTACGTACATAGGGGTGAGATTCGAGCAGTTTGGTTCAGTTTTTGGTAAAAACCATAACCAAACCGAAATGATACATAAAAAGCTGGAATATATTGTTTGCAACATATATTATTGTTGTAATTTAAGATTACCAAATAACATAAGAACAACAAACGCACAGTGCAAACAAATCACTGCAGTGCATTCACAGCAGTAATGCACAACAAAACAAGAATAGAAACTAAAGAACACAAGAGATTTACGTGATTCGGTAAAGCCTACATCCACGGAGCAGCATGGACAAATTCACTATCAACGACTGAGGTTACAAAGTCTCACACAAATCCTTACAATTGCAGTATGAAATCAATTGCAACAAATGCTCTTATTTTTCTTGTGTAAACTGCCACAACAGTTACACCAACAACTATCTATCCTATTTTTTAGTAGCCTATAATAAATACTATAGAGATAGAAATAGACAAAGAGAAATAACGAGTCACAACACAACAATCTCCACCTTGGCGAGATTTCTCCAACACAATGTGTGAACCAAAACAACGAGCAAAACGATGCTCCACAAACATCCACATATCAATGGTCAAGCAAGACCCAAATCACAAACTCTCTACTGCTCAAACAACTCAATCAAACTGATACAACATTAACCAAGTTCTTACAGTGATCGAACTTGGTTGCAGTAACCACTTTTGTCAACATATATGTTGGATTGTCTTCTATTGGAATTTTCTTCAAAACAAGCTTCTTATAGTTTAGAACTTGTCTCACAAAATGATACTCACATTTATATGCTTAGTTCTAGAATGATAAACTTGATGCTTAGCCAAACATATAGCACTTTGGCTATCACAGTGAAACTCCACCTGATTCTGTTGAATGTCCAATTTTGTACTGAGCCTACGCAACCACAAAGCTTCTTTTATAGCTTCAGTAGCTACTATATATTCTGCCTCTGTAATGGATAAGACAATCGTAGCTTGCAAAGAAGATCTCCAGCTAACTGGCGCTTTGCCATGGTAAACAAATACTCTAAGTAGACCTACACTTATCCAAATCCCCAGCAAAGTTATAATCAATATATCCAGCAACAATTTTTTTAACTTCACAATTTTTCCTTTCAAAACTAAACCAACATCTCTTGTCCCATGAAGATATTTCAAAATACATCTAGCTACTAACCAATGATCCTTACTTGGATTATGCATATAACGACTAACAACACCAACATCTCGTGCAATGTCAGGACGAGAACAAACTATGGCATACATCAAACCATCAATAAGACTAGCATATGGAATATAAGCCATGGACCTTCTTTCTTCTCTAGTTTGGGGACAAGATTTTGCACTAAGTTTGAAATGATTAGCAATGTCATTGAAACACTGCAACAACTTTTCAAGATATTGCTTTTGAGTCAAATAAACAATGCCCTTGTCTCTAATCCGGGTTATCTCCAAGAATCTTTTTGGCTTCACCAAGATCCTTCATCTCAAAATGATTCATCATTTGAGCCTCTAAATTCTCGATCACCTGCATATCCTTAGAAGCCATCAACATGTCATCGACATAAATCAACAAATAGATGAAACCCTCATCCGGCAATCTTTTGAAATAAACACAATGATCATATTCATTTCTCAAATATCCCTCAATTCATAGAAAACCATCAAACTTCAAATACCACTGTCGTGGGAACTGCTTCAAGCCATAAAGCGACTTCTCCAGTTTGTATACCCAATCTTCTTTTCCTTTTACTGTATATCTTTCAGGCTGCAACATATAAATATCCTCATCCAAGTCACCATGTAAGAAAGTTGTTTTAACATCTAATTGCATTAATTCAAGATCGAATTGTGAAATTAAGGCTAACATAACTTAAATAGAGTGTTGCTTAACAACTGGTGCAAAAATTCATTATAATCAACACCTTATTTTTGAGCATATCACTTTGCAACCAATCTCGCTTTGTATCTCACCTTTTCGATCTTCTTGATTATGAACTTCTTTCTTTGCATAAATCCATTTGCACCCTATAGGTTTCTTTCCTTCAGATAGTTTAACCAGATTCCATGCTTTGTTCTTCAAAAGAGAATCTATCTCTTCATTCATTGCAATATTCCATATTCTTCATTTTCTAGACTTTCACTTGCTTCACTAAAATTCAATGGAATCTCTGAGTTCACAATTGGAAAGGAAAAGGCAACACAATTTGTGTACCTTGCAGGTTTTTAATTGTTCTCGTTGCTCTTCTAGTTGCAATGGAATATGGTGGATCAACGTCATCTTCAACTGCAATGAGATTTGGTGGATCAACATACTCTTGTGCTGCAATGGTGTTTTGTGGATCAACTACAGCAGAATCTCCACTCTTGTTAACATACTCTTCAACTCTATCTTGAACTGACTGCGAGGGATTCAAATTTTTGTTACCACACTCTACCTGTTGCACGTCTTTACCCCCAGCTTCAAAATCAACATTCTCTTTTCCTCCTTGCACCATGCTCTTCTCATTGAAAGTTACATCTTTGCTGATAACTGATTTCTTTGACTAAGGGCACCACAACCTGTAATCTTTCACATCACTACTAAAACCAACAAATATAACTTCCTTGACTCTTGCATAAAGTTTAGATTCAGTAACATGAAAATATACAGGACAACCAAAAATTCTCAAATTATTATAATCAACAGCAAGTTTTCTAGTCCAAACCTCAATAAGTGTCTTTCCTCCAATTGCTACAAATGGTAAACGATTGGCATGGTGGATTGCATAAGTAATTGCCTCTGTCCAAAACAACTTTGTCAAACCAGCTTGCGACATCATACACCTCACTTTCTCCAGCAAAGTTCTATTCAGTCTTTCAGTAACCCCATTTTGCTGCGGGTTTCCAAGTACAATGAAATGCCTCATTATCCCTTCTTTTTCACACACTTTGTGAAATGGATCAAAAGTGTACTATTCACCATTATCAGACCTCATAACTTTGATCTTCTTCACGGTTTGATTTACTGCCATTTTCTTCCAATTTAAGAAACAACTCAACACCTCATCTTTGTGAGTCATTGTATAGACCTATAACCTTCTATAATAGTCATCAATGAAACTCATAAACCAATGATTACCACTCTTCGATGATGTCCTTGTTGGTCCCCAAACGTCTGAATGCACATAGTCTAGGATGCCTCTGGTCTACGGCACTGCAGTGCCGAATTTGACTCGTCTGCTTGCCCAAAACGCAAACTCGTCCAGAAACCGTTTGAACACCTGGTCCATCAAGTCCGCACGATCTACGGGGCATTGGTCAACCAACAACGTGACCAAGAACTCCTGATGCCCGCACCGAGATCCAAAAGCTGTCCAAACCACATCTGGCTCATCGATCCTCAACTGATAATATCTGGACCCGAAATCAATCTTCAAAAAGACTGAAGCTCTCGCGAGCTGAACAAACCACTCCTCAATCCGAAGCGGAGGATACTCACTCTCCTCTAAAGCGAATCAGGCTTCGGTAGTCAATGCACCACCACGTCGAACCATCCATCATCCGTACACACAATGCATCAGCACACCACGCAAACACGCGGGGTCGCATGAAATCTCCTCCAGCAGCTCCTGGAGTCGAAACTGTAGCTCCATCAGCTCCGCTGGCTCCGAACGACATGACGTCGGTAAAAATGAATCCAGCGCCCGGTACAAGCTCAATGATGTAGTCAGTCTCCCGAACTGGAGGAACACCTGGTAACTCCTCCAGAATACATCTCAGGAAACTCGGGAACCACCTCAATGTCGCCAATATCGGGTACAGTAATCGAAGTGTCCCCATCATACGCTAAGCAAGCAACACAACTCTTTTCATCATCCGCTCGACCATCACCGCGAAACAGCATCTCGGGGAAATCTGGTCGTCGAAACACAACCTCCTTCTCGAGGCACTCGAACACAGCCAAATGCATTGTCAGTAAGTCCTTACCCACAATCACATCAAAACCATGATATCAAGCTATAACAGATCCGCGGCTAGCCCATAACCTCCAGCAAGGATCTCACAACCTCCGGATGGATACAATACTCTCCAAAACCTCGGAAGTGGAGATGCAGGTACAATAGCCATGGATATCAAACAACAGTAACCTCGGAGAAAAGTCTGTCCTCAAACAAGGTCATAGCACGAACTCCAACATGCCCAATTAGCCGCCCACAACAATTGCGACTTGCTGAATAACTCATCAAAAGGGCTGCGTTGATTAAACTCCAACAACAGCATCATGACCTCCTCGTGAACTCTGAGCTGTCGAACCGCAAACATAGCTGGCTGAGGGCGCTCCCTCATAACGTGACCCTCCTAGCCACCAAAACAGCAACTGAAAGTGCCCCACGAACACAAGTCACCGCAACATCTGCTGCGTGAAAGGATCACCAACGATCGCCCAAACTCATGCCACAGGAGCAAATCCGCTACTCTGTGATCTCCGCCATCGCCAAACAGATCCTTTGCTTGATCTGATGACCCTCAACATAATCGGAAAGGCCACAGCCTGATGAAGTCACTGATCCCGAAGTGTCGGAACTCAACCTCATCAAAATCTCGACTAAGTCCATTTTCCCCAAACCATCACATCGGAAACCGCATATGACTTTTCCTTCTCAACAGCCTCGCCACTGAGTGCAGCACACTAAGCTCCTCACGGCAATCTCGAGGTACATCAATCAGACTCTCTCTGATGCTCAGGTTCAAACTCATCTCGAACCTCGTGCATAGCTCCCTCTAAGCCACATAACACGTGCAAATAGGGTCAAACATATGAACAATGCATCTCAGCCTCAGGTGGGTAAACACTCCACATTCGATTGCTGGATAGCCTGATAAAATCATTACCGCACAAACAACACCCTGAATGTAGGCCATGGAGTCGCAACCGGAACTCACACAATATCAGTCCACCAATACATCAATCTGACTCAGGCAAACATCAACTGTCACAATTCTCAGCTCTGAGGCAACATATAGACGCTCATACACACACAACCAGGCAAACCGTGCCACAAAATTCTCTGAACTCAGATTGCTCATCCAAACCCGCAGTTCTCTGGCAAATCGCGCGTCGATTGATCCTCAACAGGATCCGCAACCGAAACAACACGGAAAGCACGTCAGGAGGCATCCTAATGAATACAATATCGTTCACAACAAGTGGAACGTAATCATGGAACTTCAAATATTTGAAAGTATACAACACCCGGAATATTGATGATTATCCGCCGGCCGGTTGGGTCACCATTCCAGACATGCTGTACATTCTCAAATATCCTTAGTAAACACGACTACAGAAGTCTACAGAACCTATAACCTAATGCTCTGATACCAAGCTGAAAGGACCCAACCCCGATTTAGCTCCCTAAACCGGAGTCAAACCCCTTTGAAAACACGAATCAACAAAAACCGTAAAAATTTTGAGAGAGTTTCGTTACTAACGTGGAATTACCATTACCTGCACGCGGAAAATACACTTCATCCTATGCCACAAAAAGCAAACCGTGGGCACCAATCCCATCCGGATTTCTCAATATATTAACAGTAAAGTAAAACAATAAATATAATAGTACTTTACTGAAATCCGGTGTAAAATCGTATATCATAAACAACAGATTACTCAGAGCGACCTCTAATGTATAAACATATCAGTATACCACAGTAGGTAGAACAATAAACCTACTGGAAGAAACAAGGTAGCTCGAGCACTATGCCTCCGACCACGACGTGCGACACCAGAGTCTGAACTGCAAACTGGACACGGAAACCGAAAAGCCCAGGGGAAAGATATGAAACACGTTAGAGTGAGTGGACGAAAATAAATGTCTTTCACCAGTTAATATATATGTTTAAAATAACATATGCGAGTCCAGGTAATTAAAAACAACAAGTACACGAGGTAAAACCATAATCCTCCAGTGTACAGAGCATGCAAGTATAAATCCCACGGGGTCACTCATGGACACACACCGTGCTAGTACAGTCCGAATCACGAGGTCCTTAGTCCCCGTGATTCTAAGCCAGAAATGGCCTCGGTTCCGGGGAAACGCCCATCACCGGTCAGGTCGGGATAACGACGTCCCTCCTGACGGCCTACCATCGGGGATCAACCGAGAGGCAAGTGTATCGATACAACAACGTAACCAAGACTGTACTCTGTGAAAACCAAATCATAAACAGTTCGATGCAAATGCATGAAACAGCATATAAGTGTATGTATATTCGTATACGTATATCCATATAAGTATAATCGTATAATCGTAAAACACATGCTCATGTAATCTGAAATCTCATACGCATGCTCAAGTTCATAAAACGTATATAAAGACTCGCAAGCAATCCGTGAAAAGAAATGTCCACTCACAGACTAGCGTAACGCGTATCGCGTATCGCGTTAACCCGTGATCCGGCGGAAAGTCCCTCGCCAAGTAAACGATCACGAACCCCTGAATATTCACAAAGTCCATTATTCAAAGTCATAATCCGACACTACAAATCAAATCACGAGAAACCACCGTTCTCGGAAACACATAATCCGATCACGACGAATCGTCGAAAATCCATATATAACACCTCAATACCTCGCTTAACTTTCGGACGCTCAATTCGAAAAACGAACATCCCCACTGCGATCGGGGCGCAATTTCGAGTCAAATGACATGCAACTTGTCGAAAACTACAAAAAGTCAAACTGGACCGCCGTTGACCGCCGCCCACGGCGGCGCCGCTGCCAAAATGAAAATCTTCCGGCGGAGCAACCCCTATTCCACTCAAAATCGTCCACTGAGCAACTTTGTCAACTGCAACAAAGGCCAATTCGAACTCTAACTCATCCAATTTCACGATAAACCGAATGTACACACAAATTTCAAATACAAAATTCTCCATCCACAAATCGAATTAGAACTCCATACTTACATGGTTAGAATCCTTGAGAGGAGAGCTTCTAAGCCCACTACATCTTGAAGTTCAATTCGGCCAAAATCAAGTAACCCGATTTCACCAAGTTTCCTTCATTTTCAAGTCGGAAAATCCTTCCCCTCCGGCGAGCTACACCGTGGAGGGATGCCGGAGATGAGCTCGGGATGCCAAGGCGAAGGGAACGACACCAACCCCGTGGCCTAAGGTGGCCGGACGGCGACATCACCGTCGTGGAGCACCGTCGAACTCTCCCTCCACCGAGTTGACCGAGTCAACTCGGTCAAACACATTTATTTCCTGTTTTGACTTTCCCTTTATGGCAAGTTACTATTTATAGCTTTCCCGATTAGGAAACTTCGTAATTATCCATTTCGACGAACTTTAAACACGCATAACTTTCACGTCGTAACTCCGATTCCGATAATTCTCACGGCCACAAACTCGTCTCGACATATTCTTCACTAATCACCAAAAGTCAAACACATGGGCCAATCGGATAAAAATTCAACCATTCAACCAAGCCCATATTTAATCGACTAACAATCCACAATCGGAAATAATCACAACTAAATCTTCGTAACTCAAAATCATGCTCCAGAAGTTCCCATAAGCTCGAAATTAAATTCTGAATAACTTCCGTGAAGAAACCGAAATCAAATTCTCGTCCGGTAATTTAGTCGCTAACAAACCTGTCATTTAAATCTGTTTCCGTCGAAACTTCAAATATTCATAATTAATTCCTCGTTCGTCCAAATAATGATCCAGAACTGCCCACGAACTCGAAATCATACGTATAACAACTCTCGAGAAGAGACCCAGCTCCAATTCTTGGCCAATAATTAAGTCGTTAACAAGTTTCGGCGATTAAAACAATTGTCGCAACTCTGTGACTACGTGCAAGCTCATCGATCAAGCTGATCATACTGCTGATTCTGGTCCGGGTCGTCACAAAGTAAACCTCCAAATTTAAATTCTCTAAAACATACCGTAAAACATAATGATAAAATATAGAATTCTCAAGCGATTGTGAAAAATAAAAGTCCACTCACAAATTTGTGTCTACGGTTGAGGTCTAAAGGAATTCCCCTCTTCGGGGTCATGGTCTCGATGTCCTGTCACAATGGAATCACATAATCTCAGAACATGTAAAAAGATGAAAATCGGCTCTGGAAACAACCTCGAAAACTCTGTTGATATATTCTTTAACCTGCCTCGTTGGAGCTCTGTCGTGGATAGCAGCATGGCCTTCATGCATGTATCTCCACGGGCGGCGGCGCATGGGTCCCACACGCCTCCGGAGGTGACTGCTTTGATTGCCACAATTTGCACCTCATTAGTATCTCAATCAAGGTCAAAACGGTCACTGAAGTTGTTCAAATTTTTTTGGGATGTACAAAATGGTCCATAGATCTAATCATACGGTCCGTTTTTTTCAATTTTCTTTTTTAACTATTAGTATATTTTTTAAACAATCATATTTTATTATAAATAATTAATGATAATCGAATGATGCATTTGGTCTTGACCATTTTTTGTGCTCGAAAATTTTAGAGTGATTTAGATGCCAAAACGGTTTCGTGAAATTTTTTACAGAAATATTTGGAGTCTTGACTTTTTTCTAATTTTTTTATGAAAAAAGTATGAAAGTAAAGAAACTTATATATATATATATAATTGACTTCTTGTTTTCTAGGTGGATCTTAACCGTCAAGATTGATTTATTTTATTTTTTTGGAATTTTTGGATCGTCAATTTTGGGCTATTGAATGACGTCGTTCTCGTCCTTTCTGTCGATCGTTGACGTCGTCGGCGTCAACCGACGAGAGAGTGAGGCGAGGAGGAGATCGAGAGTTCGACAGATCGAAGAGGAAGAGAGGAGGTCGACGAAGTCGTTCAATCGAGTCAAATTAGGATTTTTGGCAATTTGGGTTCCCAGAGTTATCTTCACGTGTCCATGGCCGATTTCAAGGTGGCGAGAGAAGCGGTGGTCGGGGAAGATACCAGAGAGAGGGAGGGCGTCAGCGATAGAGTGAGAGGGAGAGGGAGAAGGGATAGAGATCGATCAAGCTCTGGGTGTCTAGAGTAGAGGTCGAAGGCGATGAAGAGAGGGAGGAGGTAGCCGAAAAAGAGAGAGCGGAGACGAGGGTTCCTGCAAGGATTTCTGGCGACGGAGAAAGGATGAAGTTTCTAGGCAAGGATGAGGATCTTGTGTCCTTGCCTCATTGTAAGCTTGGTTTAACAAAACATGTTTTGAAAAAATCAACGGCTCAAATTTTTAAAAAATGGGCATAGAGAGAGTGGGCGTGCATTCAAGCCTAACGAGAGAGAGAGAGAGAGAGAGAGAGAGAGAGAGAGAGAGATGGGTGAGTTTTTTTGTTTTAATACTAGCCATCTATGTCCATTAAAACAGAACCGATGGTTACACCTTGAAAATACTAAAAAATGGTATACCTCAGCAGAATGGGGCTATATATATATACATATATATATATATATCAATGCATCTTCTGTCAAAAACTCAGGCATCTTGACCTGAAGAATCTTTCCACTGCTACGATTGACGACCATCTTGATAAAAGTAGTTATAGAGAAACGACTCTTATCAATGCAATCTGGTATGTTTCTATGTACTTATCGTAAAAGGAATCAAAACTTTCAAACCGAAAATGTTTAGGTTTACAAATAGTGGACCACATGTAGGGTTTGAATTCCGCAAAGTAGAGAGGTTTCCAACTTGAAGGGTCGAAGCTTGGCCTAAATCGCTTTCCATATCCTATGAAAACCCTATCCTTAAAATGGTTCACTCTGTTGTGAATGGCGTGAGAACCCTTAGTCTAAATCGCTTTAGCCTAAATATGAGCCAGAAGTCCCTATCTCGAAGAGAAATAGATACGTGAAGTAGGAGTCCGTGTTATAGTTCTGTTTAATTGGACTTGTAGAGAAGTTATCAGAGGCGAATCCAAAGCAATGGCTTCTTGGTGGGCTTCAGCCCAGTAAGAATTTTTTTGTATATATACAATATCTAAGTAGTCTTTTAGATTTTCTTTAAAATACATAATTAAATTTTGAAATTGCAACAAATTTTCGAAAGTATTTCACTTTAAATGTAGTGCACAATGCACCCATAAGCACACTAGTTTTGCTTCAGCTGAGAATTGAATTGGCTTGGCTTGAGGGAGACACGTTTACTTAGTTTCCATGAAGATCAGCACATCATGGGGGCTTGAAAATCTCAATCTGGGTAGGAGCGAGCGGCTTGTGACCTTAGGCCCATATGGGCACGAACTAGGTTGGATAGCTAGGGTGAGGCCGGTTGGGTTCGTTGATGTCGAGATAGTGCATGCATTGTCCTCGTGCTGCCTGGGCGCTGATCGACCGTCAGTACGAAGTGACAAAGCAGGATGGTAACAGTGTGGTAAAGTGGTCGCAGGCCGAGAGCACATAATGGTTGCGTGGCCTGGGCTCTTAGTCAGTGGTCCTAGTGTCACAGGATGAGTTTTTCACTACTCAAACCACCGTGCGGCCTTAGAATTGCTCACCTCCTCGAACAATCTAAGTCAGCCTCTACCTATGATGCAGCGGAATAAAAGGCTAACACAAGAGAGAAATAATGCTTAAACACTTAGAAATTGGAGAGAAAGGAACTTTGTATTAGCTCGTGAATGCTTTACAAGGCTCTCTAGGATCACTTCTTGCTTCCCTACCCAAATGGGAGGGGTGGTTCCCAATTTATAGCCTCCACCTCCAAGCCTAAATATTCTAGACTACTCTACCACATGTACAAGTTCTAGACCTATCTATACAAGTTTAACATGTCCCGAGATGGTTCTAGAGATCTCCGGAGTGAGCTAGTCTTACGAGCCTCTCTAAGTTTCTAGAGAGTTCAAGACTTGCCTTGATATTTTCCAAGTTTTCCGGAGACTTCCGTTACTTTCTGGGTCTGCCTGGATGTTTCAGACAGCCCCCGGGTAATTCTAGCAGCCCCCAGGTGCTTCTGGCAGACCCGGAGGGGGTGATCCTGGCAGCCCCCTCCGGGTGCTTCTGGCTGCTTCCAGGATGTTCTGAATTCGCCTTGAGCCATACTTCCCTTGTGGATGCTCAAGGCAGCCTTGGAAGGTTGGCGGAGCATGACATTCTCCCTCACTTAAACCGGCGGCGTCCTCGTCGCCGTTGCATTTTGCTCGTGTTCGAACTCTTCGATCTTGTCCTTGAATTGCCACAAGGACTCCTCTTTCTCCCAACTTGCCTCGGACAATAGCAGCCACTTCCACTTGACAAAGTACTCGGTGTACCTTAGTATCCTCTTCTTTCGCACCTCGTGCTTGCCTTCGATGTTCTCCACTTCTTTGTCAAAGGAAGTCGTCACGTATGTGGGAGCTTGTTGGGACTTGCTTCATTCCGGTGCCTCGGTGTCCTCACGATGAGGCTTCAATTGGCTCACGTGAAACACCGGATGCATTTTAGTGTTGGAAGGCAACTCCACATGATAGGCAGCTTTTTCGACATTCCGCAGGATTTCAAAAGGGCGTTCAAATTTTCTCAGCAAACTTTTATGAAGTTTCATGTTCCCTTGGTGCCGAGTGGGATTTACCTTGACAAGCACCTTAGTGCCAGGTTGGTAGGTCACGTCCCATCTATGTCGGTCTGCATACTTCTTCATCTTCTTTGATGCTTTCTCTACCTGCGACTGAGCGAGCTCATTCGCTTGCTGCCACTCTTTGGCTGTTTTATATGCAGCAGGGCTGCTCCCCCTGTAGCCCGACACTAGCGTGCTCGGAGTCAAGGGTTGTTGTCCCGTTGCCAACTCGAATGGACTTGCCCCTGTCAACTCTCTACGCTGCAAATTATAAGAGAATTGGGCTACGTCAAGCAATTTTGCCCAATCTCGTTGGTTTGTACTCACGTAATGCCTGAGGTATAATTCCAACAAGGCATTGATGTGCTCCGTCTGCCCATCGGTCTGCGGGTGAAAGGCCGTGGAGAAGTTTAGCTTTGCTCTGAGTAGCTTGAAGAGCTCTGTCCAGAATCTCCCAGTGAATCGAGCATCTCAATCGCTGACAATGCTCTTCGGCACTCGCCAATACTTCACCACGTGCTTCATGAATAAGCCTGCTGCCGTCTCTGCAGAGCACTCGATAGGGGCAGGTATGAATGTCACATATTTAGTGAACCGATCTACCACCACAAAGATGGATCCACATCCATCAGACTTGGGTAGATTGGTGATGAAATCCATGCTTAGACTCTCCCATGGTCTAGATGGAGTGGGGAGGGGTACCAGCAGCCCTCTCGATTGCTTCTGCTCCACCTTGTCTTGCTGGCATACGAGACATGTTTTCACATATGAGTCTACGTCGTCTCGCATTTGCGGCCAATAGTAGGTGTCGCTTAATAACGCCAACGTGCGATGGGTGTCGGGGTGTCCAGCCTATTTTGAATCATGGCACTCACTTAACAGTTCTCTCCGTAGATTGTCCCATCTTGGTACATAGAGCCACATTCCCGTCGTGTACAGCAACTCGTCCTTGAGCCAAAACCGCCTTGTCTTTCCTTCCTTGACAAGCTCCACAAGGTTCACGGCTTGGGGGTCGTGTACTAGTCCCTCCTTGATCCTCCCCATGAGGGTGCTCTTCGGGGTAACTATGATGGGTGCTAGCTCGACCTTTCGGCTCAAGGCATCCGCAACCACGTTCTCCTTTCCTTGCTTGCATTCCAACATGTAGCTGAACTCCGCAAGGAACTCCTGCCATTTAGCTTGCTTTGGAGTGAGCTTTTGCTGCGTTTGGAAGTAGCTAGTAGCAACGTTGTCGGTCCAAATGATGAAATGAGATCCAAGCAGGTAATGCCTCCATGTGCGCAAGCAATGCACCACTGCCGTCATCTCCTTCTCATGCGTGGAGTAGCGCCTCTCAGTATCGTTGAGTTTGCGACTCTCATATGCTACCGGATGTCCTTTTTGCATAAGTACACCACCAATGGCAAAGTCTGACGCATCAGTGTGTACCTCGAATGACCTACTAAGGTCTGGCCGCCTTAGCACAAGTTCTTCCATTAGTGCCTTCTTCAACTCTTCGAAGGCGTGCTGACACTTATCCGTCCACTGCCACTTTTTGTCCTTCTTCAAGAGGTCCGTCAAGGGTGTTGTGATGGCAGAGTACCCCTTGATGAATCTTCGATAGTAATTAACCAGCCCAAGGAAGGAACGAAGGGTGGGTACCTTGGTTGGCGGCTCCCAATCTTGGATGGCCTTCACCTTGCCCTCTTCCATCAAAAGCTTCCCGTCCTTGATCTTGTGGCCTAGGAAGTCCACATCTTCTTTAGAAAAGGAACACTTCTCCCGCTTCACATAGAGTTCATGCTTCCTAAGGGTTTCGAACACTATGCGCAGATGCTCAATGTGCTCCTCTAAAGTCTTACTATAAACCACAATATCGTCAATGTAAACAACCACAAACTTGTTGAGATAAGGGTGAAATACCTTGTTCATCAGCGTGTAGAACGTGGCTGGGGCATTGGTAAGGCCGAATGGCGTGACTAAGAACTCGAACGATCCGTATCACGTCACGCATGAGGTCTTCGGCTTGTCTCCAGGTGCGATCCTTACTTGATAATAGCCTGAGCGAAGGTCCAGCTTGGTGAAGTACTTCGCCCTTCCTAACTGATCGAACAAGTCTGAAATCAAGAGGATTGGATACTTGTTCTTGATCGTGATCTTGTTGAGTGCCCAATAGTCGATGCACATTCTTAACGTGCCATCCTTCTTCTTCTGGAATAGGACTGGGGCTCTATATGGACTCTTCGACGGTTGAATATAGCCAACGTCGAGTAACTCTTTTAGTTGCTTACGAAGTTCCTCCAACTCCGGTGGCGCCATTCTATAAGGCGACTTTGAAGGGGGTTTTGCTCCGGCCTCTAGCTCGATGGCATGATCCACCTCTCTCCGCGGTGGTAGCTTCTTTGGCAACTCCTTGGGCATTACGTCTCCGAACTTCCTAAGGACTTCCTCGATCGTGCTAGGCAACGGGTCGGCCTTCTCTTGAACCTTCTCGTCCATCTTCAATGCGTCCAGGAAAGTAGGTTCGCCCTTCTTCCATGCTTTCGCAAACTACATGGTGGACAGGGTGCGTGTCTTCTCCTTTGCTTGCCTCACCACGGGCACCGCACAAGGCATCTCCCCGTCTGCCACTATGCAGAAAGTATTGTAGAATGGAATGGGAAAAGCTCGTACCTTGTCCATGAACTCAAGGCTGATCACTACGCTATAGTCGTCCATGTCGATCACAATGAAGTCGACCTTCCCCTTCCAAGTACCAATGTGCATTTCCACATCGCGTACTACTCCCGCAATGGGTATGGCAGGTGTGTTCACCGTCTTCACACTGCCAGGTTCCTTCGTGACTCGGAGTCCAAGCTTCTTTGCTTTATCCGACGTCATGAAGTTGTGCGTGGCTCCGTAGTCCACCAAGGCACGCGTCACCGTGTCGTCTATCTTGATATCGATGAATAGCGATCCTCCTTCCGCTTTGTGCCTTGCCTGTGGCATGCTTGCCTTTGCGACATTCAGCAATTGGATGCATCACATCCTAGCTGAACCTTCCTCTTCTTCGATCCTCGGCCCTTGTAAGCTCATAGCTTTGAGAGATTTCTTCTGTGGGCAGTCGCGCAACATGTGAGGGCCATCGCACAGGTAGCACTTTGGTTCCCAAGCCTTGCCTGCGGGTTTGTCTTGCCTCTCGGTCCTCACCTTTGGCCTGCTGGACCCAGCCTTATCTCATGGCTTTTCCTTCAGCTTGTCTCCCCCACATTTCTCATAGCTCACGTTCTTCCCTTTGAACTTGGAGTCACCTTGGTGGCCGACCTTGAATTCGACAAAAGACTCGGCTGCGTTGATGGCTTGGGACAAGGTTTGAACTTGTCTTCTTTGCAGCTCAAGTTTAGCCCAATTTTGTAGTCCACTCATGAAGTACATGAGCTTGTCTTCTTCCGGCATGTTGGGCACTTCGAATAGCAAACTAACAAATGTGTTGACATAGTCTTTGACACTACTAGTTTGCTTGAGCCACCTAAATTTCTCCTTAGCTTCGTATCTAGCATTTTGGGGATAGAAGTGTAGCATGATATCGTCTTTGAATTCTTTCCAAGTAGTAAGGGTGCACGTACCTTCTTCGATCTCCATGCTCCTTCGACGCCACCACATGAGGGCATTGTTGGCTAAGAACATGGTAGCCATCGAGATTTTGGACTCGTCGTCTTCGATCTTGATACACTTGAAGTACCTTTCTATATTCCATAGAAAGGTATCAAGCTCTTTGGCTTCCCTCTTCCAGGTGAAGGGTTTGGGTTTAAAGGAGTCTACTGCCTTAGCGTCCCTTAGCCCTTGCGACTTGTTTACGTCTGCCTTCTTGCATAGCACTAAATCTCCCTTAACTTCCTTCACTTCTTCTTGGAGAGCTGTGAGCCCGGCATTGACGTGGTCGAGTCGCTCTTGGACTTCCCTCCGAATAGTATATGCCATCATGTTGAGAGCGCCGCACATACTTTCTCGCAACTCCTCCATCATGGCTGCAAAATCGTCCTTCCTCACGACATCCTCCTCAAGTCGAGTGTCGAACTCAACCACGACTGACTCCATCTTGTCCAGCCGTGCATCTAAGGCAGCTACCTGGTCCTTGACGCTCCTCTTGCCATCAGCAACTACGGTTTGCTCCACGGAAATTGCTTCTCTAGACATCTTCTTTCTCTACGTGGTTAGTAAACTTGGCACTGTATCGGACACAACTTCTGTATTGGATACGTTGGCTCTGATACCAACTGTCACAAGATGAGTTCTTCACTACTCAAACCACCGTGCGGCCTTAGAATTGCTCACCTCCTCGAACAATCTAAGTCAGCCTCTACCTACGATGCAGCGGAATAAAAGGCTAACACAAGAGAGAAAGAATGCTTAAACACTTAGAGATTGGGGAGAAAGGAACTTTGTATTAGGTCGTGAATGCTTTACAAGGCTCTCTAGGATCACTTCTTGCTTCCCTACCCAAATGGGAGGGGTGGTTCCCAATTTATAGCCTCCACCTCCAAGCCTAAATATTCTAGACTACTCTACCACATGTACAAGTTCTAGACCGATCTATACAAGTTTAACATGTCCTGAGATGGTTCTAGAGATCTCCGAAGTGAGCTAGTCTTACGAGCCTCTCTAAGTTTCTAGAGAGTTCAAGACTTGCCTTGACGTTTTCCAAGTCTTCCGGAGACTTCCGTTACTTTCCGGGTCTGCCTGGATGTTTCAGACAGCCCCCGGGTGCTTCTGGCAGCCCCCTCCGGGTGCTTCTGGCTGCTTCCAGGATGTTCTGAATCCGCCTTGAGCCATACTTCCCTTGTGGATGCTCAAGGCAGTCTTGGAAGGTTGGCGGGGCGTGACACTAGTACGCCTTGGATGTCCAGAGCATTTTCCTGGGTGCAATTGAAGGGCGAGTCGTCGTTGTGGGCGTCACGCAAAAAGGTTGCGGCAATTGGTAGTGAAGTCATGACAGATTTTGAAATTTTTACACGAACTCTGGTTAGAGCGGTGTTCTAAAACAACGTAAAATTCATTAATATTGAGAATATAATCAAGAAATAATTCTATTTAAGTCCTAAAATTGTAGCTCATATTAGATGCAGTCCTGCCATATATATATTTTTTTCATTTGCGGTCTTGTAAAAATAAACTTTTTTTCTTTTCTACCTCACTAATTTGTTTTTGTACTTTTTCTTCTCCAATTTGCCTTTATTTAATATGTTTTGCATAAAAATAATAAAAGTGAATACATTGATTGAAATCCTTTTTTGATTAATTTTTATTAATGTAATTTATAGCATTAAATTCTTCCTTTTTCTTTCCTAAGTGCTTTCTTCGATCCATCACTTTGATATAAGCATATATACAAAGGGAGAGAACATAATGAGAGAGATTATATGATGGCCTAACTCTCGTTGTTTTCTTTCTTCTTCTTTTTTCATCCTCTCTAGTCTTTACCTTCCCTTCTTTACTGGTATCACAAGCAAAAAGACTCCTTGAGTAACTAAGTTACATTGGTGGGAGTTATATATTATGTCCAAGTTTTTGTATAATTAAATAGCTTGGATATAGTTTATTTTTTATCTTGTTCTTTCTTCTCCTCTTCTCTCATTTTTTTTTCTATTCAGGTTCTTCTTCTTTTTCATTTGCATGCACATACAAGGTATATATTGTCACAATCTTTTAAATTTTTATAATTTATTGTATAGGTACATATTCTAAAATTTCTTCTTCTTTGTCATGAAAGTATTATTATATTTGAGATTTTACAGTTATATTAGATGCAAATAGTAATCTTATATTCAAGATTCTACCTTTCTTTTAGACATAAATGTTAGCAAGACATATATTGGTTTTTTTTTATTTTAAATAAGGGCGGTTTGGCAGCCCTCAAGTCTTGATTAATGAGAGTGTTGAATATATAGGGGGGGACATAATACTTGAACCCCATATTACAATGCGCATATATAGAATATCTCGAATAATAACAAGACACCCTGCAATAATTATGCAGCCAAACACATACCAATTAACAGAGAACAACTCATTAATGGCTATTCTATCTGTTTTTAAGTAATGTCGGCAAATCGAAAAGAACAAACAACTTTTTGGCAACTCAGAAAACAACCTCTCCAATGAAAGTAATGCATCAGAACCCAGTCTGGACCAACTTCCTTGATCTGCTGCCAACCAATGTCGACACTTTCTCTCATTTAATCACTAAGTGGAAGCGACCATTTAATCACGAAATATATTGGTAATCATACCTATATTTGAGGTTTATGCTTGCACATCTATATTTGAGGTTAAATATTGATAATTTCATACTTATATTTGAGGTTGTGTTTCTACCTTTCTTTCATATGCATATCACCTCTCTTTCATATTAAAAATTTCTTGGCACACAGAAGGTTAACTAATAACACATACAATACACGATAGTATGTGCCTCATGCGTTGGTAAAAACTTTTCTTTCGCAATTTTGTGTCTCGTCCGGCGGCGCTCTTCTAATGTTGGCCTTGGCCTCACCGACGTTTGAGGGTGCAGCCGGACGGGGCGGAGTGAACTTGTTTCCAGTGGCAGCACTTAGGTGCATCGGTGGTTACCTCGATCTCGAGTATGGAGATATGAGGTGTCGGGTGAATGGTGGATGCTTGGTGGCTGGCGTCGATTCCAACTTTGGTCAATGCATTCTATTGTGTGTGGCTATCCCGGGGACTAGGTTTGTGGCTGGTTTGGGATTGGAAGATGGAGCGTCGTTAATGGCTTGGTATTACTTTGACCACGATTTGCCTTTTGGATATGCTCCAATGGCTTGCGAAGAAGGCTTTGTCGAAGCTATACATTTCCCATCAGTTTTGAAGGTTCACAATCCATCTCGATCGTGTGAGATTGGTGACTGACGGCGGACGACTAGGTGGCGGTGGCACACTGGTAGATGATTGAGGCAGTGGTGGGCCTGGTGTCTGGGCCGAGGTTTCTCCTATTTTGCCCTAATAAAAGTTTGGGGTTGGGTCAAATATTGGGCTTGAACCAGACTCTATTTACTATTAGGAAGTTTATTTATTTTTGTTTTCCATTTTTAGTTCTTCATTCAAAAATAAACCAATTCTCGTATGAGATTGACAGATGTGGGCTCTGTCCCGAACTGTGCACCTTTGGTGCCTTGTCTACTCTAGGTTTGGGTGTTCGTTGGTTTGTTGCATGAGTGCACTCTCCTAGTGGTAGGATAAGATATAGTGCCGACAATTTTCGTTGGCAGCATAGTTGGAAAGCTGGTCAAAGTGAATTGATATGTCGCCTTAGTCGAGTTGTTTTTCCAGTACTGTGGGCACCTTAAATGTCAAGTAAATGGAGTAGTTATTGTTGCACTTTTTGCTAATTGGTGCAGTATAGGATACAATGTATTGGTCGAGTCACCTGATAGTATTTCAGATGTTTCTTTTCTTATGGGATTTAGGCTTTATGTCTCTCCCTTGTATTCTACCATTTCATTAATCGATGCCCGAGGGTAGCCAGAAGTCCTTATTCAAAAAATTAAACCTTTCTTGTAGACATAATTAAAGACATATTTACCTGTTTTTGAGGTTAGAAATTTACTTATGTTAATGATACCTTGTGTTTAGGTAGACATGATCGATGCATGCTTTTTATTTTTCATCTTTTGATTAGTTTTATGTTAAACGTACCGAATGAATAGACTCAATTTATTTTTTTAGAAAATATTTACCTCTATATGAGGTTATACATTTACTACATGCTCGTATATTTTTCTTCTTCTTTTGATTTCAAGTTTTTCGAGTATGCCTTTTGATTAGATTTACTCTATGTTCTTAATTCGGTATCTATAATTTAGGTTTATTTGTATTTATAACTATTTGAAATTGTTATTGAATTAAAGTGTGTGAATTTAAATTTAAAATTAGAATAAAAATAATAATGATGGAAAAGCAAAATTTATGGAATTTAATTTTATTTCCTTTCTTAAACTCGGAAGGGCAAATTAGAAAAAATAATCAATCAAAGGATCTCGATTAAAAAAATAATCTAATAGGACTAAATCTTATATTGAACCTGTTATAACGAATGTAAAAAATAACACAAATTTACGTGGCTCACTAATGATATGTTAGCCACGTCCATGGGCAGAAGGAGAACATATTTATTATCTTGAGGAAACCAGATTAAAGAATACCACATTAGGTTAATAACCTAAAGGATAAAAATGGATTGCATAATACCATGTGTTAGCTAATAACCTAGATGAGTATATATAGCTTGCTCTGTGGAACTGACTCGCCTTGTTCTGCTGCATGGGCTCTTGTCCGCCACCAAAGCTTCGCATCACCATCCAGGTACATGCTTGCCACGAACACCATCTCAGCATCACTGATATAAACAACTTTGAAATACTGTTCCATATCCTACCAGAAGTTCTCCACCTGTTTCTCAACACTACCAAGTGTGCCTTTTGTTCTGTGAACTGCTTTAGGAAACTTGCTGCGATGTAATTTCCCGAAAATATAATGTTCACAAAATCCAAGATCTTTGACCTTGTGGCCACCAAGAAGATCCCACTTTGACAGAATTTGCATCCCTCTTTCACTCATGTGATCGAGTCTCATATGCCATAACTTGGTCATATCATTCTTGTGACCCTTTGATGATGCAACAACAGCAAAACCTGACAGCGTAGAACCTTGAAGAATATACAAAGTACCCCGCTTGACACCTTTCAGAACCACATTAGAACCCTTGCAGACACGTAGAACTCCACCTTCACCTTTGAAACTGAAACACTTGTTGTCCAAATAACTCAGTGATATCAGATTCTTTGACATGCATGGAACATGCCTAATATCGTTCAATGTACAAAATTTACCATCATGTGTCCATATTTTAATCGAGCCTAGTCCAACCACCTTGCAGGCAAAACTATTAGCCATAGAAACGTTGCCTCCATTGACTTACTCATAGGTAGTGAACCACTCCCTGCGCGGACATATATGATAAGATGCCCTGAAATCTAAAATCCACACATCAATGTGATGTGTACGATCATCAGAAACTAGAGCTGTATCCTCTTCTGAATTGGTGTCATCTTCTGCTACAACAGTAGTACCTGATGCTTTCCTCTGCTACTTCTTCTTTGGACATTCCCTTTTTCAATGTCCCTTCTATTTACAGTAGTTACAGACATCGTTGGGTTTAGGACCCTTAGAACCTGGTTTCTTGAAGTTCTTCTTCTCTGAGTTTCCATCTCCCTTACTCCCACTAGCTACTAACCCAGCAGCCTGATTATCTCTACCTGTACTAGTCACCTTATGGCGTAGCTCTCTGGTATAAAGAGATGATCTAACCTCCTCCAGAGTCACAGTATCTCTCCCAACAATAAAGGATTGCACAAAATTCTCATACGATAATGGTAAAGATACCAATAGAATTAGGGCAGCATCATCATCCTCGATTTTAACATCAATATTACGCAACTCTAATAGAATTGTGTTCAACTGATCTAAGTGATCTCTGAGAGGCGCATCTTCTTGCATTCGCAGACTAAATAGACGTTGCTTTAGAAGTAACTTGTTGGTTAAAGACTTCGTCATGTATAGACTCTCAAGCTTTAACCACAGACCAGATGCAGTTTCCTCTTCTGCGATCTCGGTGATGATATCATTTGCAAGACATAGCATAATTTTCAAGTGTGTCTTCTCCTCTAGACTGGCCATCTCAACGATTTCGGGATCCCCTGCCTTCTTCTTCGTCAGCGGCGCCCACAACCCTTGTTGCTTTAACAAGGCCCGCATCTTGATCTACCATAAACTGAAATTGTTCCTCCCCATGAATTTGTCGATTTTCACATTCAACCCAGACATCTTGATCGAACCTTGCTCTAGATACCAATTTGTTATAACAAATGTAAGACAGAACAGAGATTTACGTGCTTCACTAACGATATGTTAACTATGTTCACGGGCAGAAGGAGAACATATTTATTATCTTGAGGAAACCAGATTACAGATTACAGAATACCACACTAGGTTAATAACCTAAAGGATAAAAATGGATTGCAACAGAATACCATGTGTTAGCTAATAACCTAGATGAGTACATATAGCATAACAGATTTCCGAATGCCTGTGGAATCTCAATCCTGAATGCCTGAGGAAAACTGATTTTCAAGGCATATTCAAACAGAACCTAGAAACTGGACCTCAATTGAAATTCTTCTATAATCAATCAGATGATCCTACTACTCTCCACTATGTGGTACATATACCTAATATTTATAACATTTCTTTGAATGATGATATATATAAGAGCATCTCCAAAAAAGCACAGTGTACGATATATTTTGTGCTCCAACTCCAACAAATTCTCTATTTTGAAGATTTTATTGTTCTTCCTCATTTTCTTCCCTAAAAATATAGAGATTGTTGTAAATATAGGGAATGCTATTTTCTTTCTCATCACATTCTCTATTTTAGGAAATGTGTTTAGGAATCTATATATTGGAACAAATTAAAACAACCAAAATATTCTCTAAAATGGAGAAAAACTCAATTATGAGGAACCTGTTGGAGTTGCTCTAAGGAGCTGGAATACTGTAGATTGTTTGTCGTATCTATTAGAGCTATCTATTAGAACATCCCTAATAACATTGTTATACTTTCTACCTATATTGTTCTAAAAGCTATATATAACTCTTTACTTTTTTCACTTTTACTGATCCAACAACTTTAGTCATTTAGAAGTTCCATCAAAATAAAGTATTTTAAAAACATAAAAAATTTTGGAGGAAAAAATTCTAGCTATGAGTTATTTTGCTAGCTATATTTGTCAATGAATTTAACTAAAAGCTATTTTTAACTTTAAGATAAAGTATATGTTAGAATGTGAAAAGTTATAAAATAGTTAAATATTTAACTCTTTTTTTTTTTTGAAATAACAAGTCTATTAGGATGCTCGTATGAGGTAGCTAGATTACTAATAAATATGCTACAAAAGTCAGAAATATGTGAAAAAAAAAACAAGATGATCGATGAATTCGTAAGTATCAAGAACAGGTGACGTATTACATGCTCCATAATTATTAGTCGTGCTTCAATGGTTTTCATGGTGCCTTCCTTTCCTTTCCTTTCATGGGAATAAGCAAGCTTTGATATTTCTTCATCATCTGCTCCTTCAAAACCTTCATTATTCCTAACATATAAAAACTCATCAGGGTTTTTGTGGTCCAGCAATAGTGAAACCGTTACAGATTCTTGGTAGAAATTAAACTGTCTAATACACAAGGGTTTCAGATTTGGCAGAAAACTTGACAACTTTAGACGCCGCCGCCGCCGCGATGTGATATATAGAGGTATCAAATATCTCCAAACTGCTTGCAGATCTCAAGCAGGATCTGGTCCAAATATCTGAGCTCTTGGATGTAGAAACACGGCACAGAATTCAACAATTCCTTAAAATATTTGTCTTCAATCTTAAGGCAATGTCGTTCGTTCGTGAGTGCCATAAAGTTCTTGATGTTGCCACTCAAACTCAGTTGCTCCAACAGCTTCCACTTTCCAATCACTTCCGGAATAATTTGGGAACGCTTAAAACTCACCAACTCACCAAATCATCTGGAAAACTTAAAACCCCAAGGTTAGGGCATGCATCCGAGACAAATCTCAATGCCTCTTCCGTCGAAAACTCAGGCATCTTGAGTCGTCGAAGAGTCTTTCCACCGCTACGATTGACGACCATCTTGATAAAAGCAGTGATCGAGAAACGACTCTTATCAATCTGGTATGTTTCTATGAACTTATCGTAAAAGGAACCAAAACTTGTTCCAAAAAGTAGAAATAAGGAACCAAAACTTTCAGACCGATCTGCAGGTTTGAAATCCGGAAAGTAGGGAGAATTCTAGCATGAAGGGTTGAGACTTGCAGCGTACCATGACTTGCAGACAAAAGGGATTACCAATATCAATGACTCCATTCCAATTCTTCCCATGATATTCGTTAAGCAGTCTGTTTCTAGTTCCTCCCCATCTTCCTACTTCCTTCTCTTTAATAGCTGCTGCTTTCATTCCTCGATAAAATTTGCGTCGAAACTTCTTGAAAACCCTAAAACGATTATCTCTCTTTTTGTGAAAACCTTGGCCTAAAGCCTAAATATATGAGTAACAAGTCCTACCTCAAAAAGGAAATATAACGTGATCGAAGTAGGAGTCTGTGTTGTATGTATAGTGTTCTGTTTAATTGGGCTCGCAAGGCCCAGTAAGAGTTTTGTGTAAACAAACAATAGGAATCTGAGTCGTCTTTTAATTTTCCAAAATATATAAAGTTTTTTGAGCCCCAAGGTCCCCTAAGCCGCCGGCGTTTAAAGCTTCGATTTTGGTTCAGTAGCTCCGATTGAAGCATCAAGTTTTAAACTTGCTACCACCCTCTTGCTCATTTCACAAACCCTCTTATTAATCTTCCTGTTCTACTTACACCTCATTGGTTTTAGTATTATAACTGGTCTCAACTCTCAAGCACTCTACTTGAGCTGCGTACTTGTTAATTTGTAATCCACTTGTTTACTGAGCCAAAATATGGGACTCAAGTACAAGAAGAAGACCAAGAACCCTGCCCAGAAATACTTGGAGCCTGTTAAAAAGGGTTCGTCCCTTTAATCTCTTGCGCTTTGGCTTTTTTTTTTTCTATTTAATTTATGATTGGTTTTTGTATTGAATTGACTTGAATGCCTCTCGGGTTATTCTGTTTGGAGGTAGTAGGTAAAGGGTTCTGGATTTTACGAAGGAGAAAAAGACCTGTGGATAAATGTGTATGATTTGATATTGTGAAGAGTATAAACAAATTGTTGTTGCTTGATTATGTACAGATAGCAAGGTGGAACCTTTGGAGAGGAGGAAGGGGAAGAGAAGGAAGGAGAGCAATGGTGATTTGAGAAACGTTGTTCAGGTCTCTATTGAAGGTAATTTGGCCCTGTAGCTCTGTTGCATCTTATAGTACTTGTGTCGGGATTATGTATTTGAGACGAATTTTTATGGTTTGCTATTGTTGTTTCACTAGATATCTTGTTGAAAGCGCTCAATGACAAGAAAAAGGCAAAGGAACTGAGGAAAGGGAAAGGAAAGAAGGTGAAGATCTCTCAGGATTCAGATGCCCAACTTGATCCCTCTAATAGCGATAATCTCATTGAATTAACCAGTAAGCTGTTATTAGTTTCTGTGTTGTATTTAGACTTTTATACTTGCAGGATGAACCTCAGGTAAGAGTAATTTGTTCATGATGTCCCGGTGCTCATGTTTTGTGAGTGAACACTGCATGTGAATTTCTTTCCCTATTTCATTTCTTTAGCCTTAGTTCACTGGTCTCTAATGTTTTATTCTCCAGTTGCTAAAAAAAATGCATTTATGGATTGCATGCCATTGAGGTGTCAAGAATAGAATCCTTTTCTGCTCTTCCAGTTGATTAAGAGTTCTACACAATTTGTTTTAATCAGATGAAGTGGCAGATCGGAGCCATTTCGAAATGCAAGAAAAGACTGGAAATGCCCAAATGATGCTCAATGATGACCGAAAGACAAACTGAACACAGAAATTTATGTCTTTTTTTATTTTTATTGTAAGAGAAACTGAACATAGATATACCGAAATGATGTTGAAGTTAGCAAATGTCACTGTATGGAAGCGTAAAGTAGTTGTACTTGAAAGATTGAGTGCCTTCTCATGTTTTTCCTCTTTTGTGCAGGTATGTCAAAGAAAGCTAGGAAAAAGAAAAGGAAGGATCACGATTCCTTGGAGGGTGTGAAGTCACTGGAAAAGGGAATTGAAGTTGTTCAAGGTGAACCTTGTCATCTCTCTTTACTGGATGTGGACTGCTCATTCTTGAATTGAAACATTCTGTGTCTCTTAACTTGTTACAATGTGTGGCTACCAGTGATGTTTTTTTTGTTGTTGCAATAATAAATCTTATTGATGTAGGCATATCCAAGAAATCTCAAAAGAAGAAAAGGAGGGATATGGATTCATCAAAAGCTAGGAAGTCATTGGAAAGGGAGGAAGAAGCTAATCAGGATGATGTTTATCTTATCTCTGAGGACGAGGGCAGCTCGAAAGGAATGGAAAGTATGAAATACTGATTCCAATTTGCCTTTTAGGTCTGTTCATATATATGTTAGACCATAATCTCAACATGTATGATATTATTGTCAACAATCCATACTTCGGTTCTTTAAGTATCAACAAGACTACTCTATTTCTTGGTTCCTTGCTCATAATTTCTTGATCCACAGAATGGATCATGGAATACCAGGAAAGTAGACCTGGATTGAAAGTACTGCAGCAAAGAATAGATGAGTTCATTATTACACATGAGGCAAGTTTAGAACAGGTAATGTCCTCCTCCATGTTATAACTGCCATGCAGCTGTAGTACTGTCATTTGAACCGATTCATAACCCTATACCCTATTCAAATATGTGCACATACTAGAAGATTTATGCATGTTTAGAGCACGCTCTTAGCTTTATCATTTCATTGAAACATTAGGTGGCTTGCAGCTGTATTTTTTTTTTAATGTTGTCCTCATTGAAAGAATGGATCATATATGCATGTCCCACTAGATAGACGCTGTGGGCTCTACAAATATATTTACGCTTATGGTGTATGCTGCATTAGTGTATACCCATCTGTTCAATTGCGGTGCATAAGTGAACATATTGTCAGTTTGAATGATCAAACATGTATAAATTCACCTGCTGTGGTGTTATTGTCAAAGTCCATTGTATGCACTCTTAATTAGCCGTTGCTTTCTGTTCAGCTATTATGTAGTGAATCATCTTACACATCTAGTTCTCATTTGCTTTCTTTGGAATGTACAGGAAAGGAAAGAAAGAGAAGCCCTTTCTGCAGAAGAGGGATGGCAACTTGTAACACATCACAAAGGAAGGAAGAAGACTAAGGATGCTGAGAGTGGAATTACAGTAGGCTCAGTTGCCCAGGCTGTAGTGGAAAGCAAGAGGGCCAAGAAAAAGAGTACAGATGTTGGGCTAGATTTTTACGGATTCCATAGGAAAGAAGCTAAGAGGAATGGTATGTTAATCTTATCCCTGATAGTTTGCATTATGTTTGATCTCATTAACTTATTTAAGTCGAAAGCTGGCCAAGTTTACAAAATTTACTTCTTCTGGACCTTATCAAGAAGAGAGTGAGAACAATACAAAAAAGTTTGCGACCGCTATCATTATGCAGTTGCGTATTTCTATTTTAGTTATTTCATCTATCTTCTCAAAAGAAAAGAAATTGATGTTGGAAAAGATATATATCTATCCTTGGTTAAAAGGGTGCAAATACTGAAAGAAAACGCTGATAGTCTCTGTTCTTGCAGATATCATAATGCTTCAGAGCAAGTTTGAGCAAGACAAGAAGCGGGTACAGCAGATACGAGCAGCTAGGAAATTCAAGCCATACTGATTGCTCCGTTGATTGTATGAAGAGAGCCAGGAATCAAATTGTTTTTGCCCTGAATATTAAGTCATTAGTTGTAGAGACTGTCAGCGAAAATTCAGTGCGTGACAATGGTTACATTGTTCTGTACGCATAGTTATTGAAAATCCTTGGTAATTTGTAAGAACATACGCTTGCAACCTTCTTTGCATCAGTATGCCGTCCATTTTCCCTCAGGTCTGATCTCTTGGCAGCGTTCAGAAATGAGGGTGCAAATGGAGTACAACTTTTGTGTGTCTATGTGTTCCCTTCAAAATGATAACAAAATGAACAGTGTGAAGGGTAATGTCAAATTCAAAATGGATACTTTTATTTTGTCATGTCATAAAATTACACACCAATAAAATAGCTCAATTCAAACCTTAAAGCTGTGGAACGTCCATGATGGTCTATAGAGCACTGCACTTATATGTACGCGTACATATTTCTTCAAAGAGGGCACTGTTGACATTGGTCAACTCTTAGAAAAATCAAAATAAGAAAAAGGAAAGAAAAAAAAGGAGACGGAGAAAGAGAGAGAGAGAGAGAGAGTCATTCCCGTATTGATTGTCCTTCAAGCTCGTCGTTTGGGTCTATTGGCCACTTCTCTTCTCGCGCTCTTCCTCATTGAGCGAGAAGAAAGAAAAACAAACAACATTACCAATCTCTCTCTTTAATCTTTCGTCGTTTTCATCATCTTACATTTTCCTCATTCCACTCTCCAAACCCTAACCTCTCTCTCTCTTCTCCGCCCACCATCGCTCAATTCCCGCTCCTCAATCGTTGCTCTCCGGCTGCCGCAATTCCCCCTCCGCCGTGCGCACCGATTACACCGCCTGGGTCCTCCGCCGATGCCGTCGTCTCTCCCCTGAAAAAGCTGAGCTCTTGATAGGTCAGCTCACTCGTTTCTCCGTCAAAGCTTTCATTTTTATCAAAAGGGCCTTTCAAAATTTAAGCTTTCTTGGTTCTTGGTTTGTAGGGATGAAATTTTTTCATCTTTATTATATTTGACATTGAAATTGCTTCGAATTCTTGCAAGGATTGTTTTTTGGTTTTGAATTTTCATTGTGTGTGTATGTATGTGGTGGTGTTTAGGGTTTGGGCAATTTGAGGGGGGAAGATGGAATCGCTAGGTGGCAATCTGGACTCGTATAGAGATAGAGCTTCTTCAGGGAATAGTAGTTCTAGAAGATATGGGGGGTTGTTGTCTGCTTCGAATATTATACAGGCGCCACTCTCTGCTCTGCTGGAGTATTCGGGTCTGCTGCAAGGCCGGTCCAGTTACCACGAATCCGAGTCTTTGATGGGAGGAGACCGTGGCAGGGACCACCACCATGGACATATGGATCAAAATGCGGTGGGGAGCAATGACGGGGAGGTTTCAATTAGGATCATTGGGGCAGGGGAGCAGGAACATGATAGGGAAGGAGGTGGGTTAGTTGTTGGACAGTTGAGGGAGAGTAGTCTAAGCCAGAATGATGTGTCGGGACAGCCGATAGCTCGAGTGGGTTCGGTTACGTTGATTACTGAGGAGGGTCAGGGGGATGCTAGGACGGATATGGGTTCCGGAGAAGGGATATCGCAGTCGGGGAATGGTAGTGGTGGTGAAGGAGAAGCAGGTGAAGGTGCTGGTGCAAATGGCAGGGATTCATCTTACCAGAGATATGATATTCAGCAGGCAGCTAGGTGGATTGAGCAGGTCTTGCCGTTTTCTTTGCTTCTATTGGTGGTCTTCATCCGCCAGCATTTGCAAGGTAAAGTGTCCTCAAGCTTAAGTTTGCACAAAATAAAGCATGCTTCTTCTCTATTGGATAATAAAAATTGATGGTCACTTGGTTAGATAGTTAGATATTTAATTTCACAATCTGCTTCTATTGGATAAGTTAGCACAAGATAGTTAGATATTTAATTTCACAATCTGCTATTTGGTGACTATGGGATTGATACTCCTTTTGGGATTTGAACTGTGTTCACTTGGTTCAGAAGATCAGACGATCATTCACCAACTCAAACATCTGTGGCAATTAGTGCAAACTCGCTTTTCTCATACATAGACACGTGGACATCTTGTGGTTATGTATCTATCTCCAAGGGGCCCATTCATGGATTTGATGTCTCCTATGTTTACCAGAAAGCTTTAGTATGAAAGAAAACCCTACCAAGTTAGCCTTAGTCATTGTATGCCGAACTCTTCGTAATCATCTTCTCCTTGATTGTCAACACCGTGTTCCCCTCCTTTGAATGTTGCCTCATCAGTATACGGTATAAACCTTATTATGTTTTCTATTCAACAAAGAGCCGAACAGGAATCAAGTTGCCTTTTTTCCATCAATATTGTCCTTAGTCATTAAATAGGCACACTTATGGTCTCAAAAGTGATCATCATGATGGAATCAATAACTATAGTTTGTTCTGCAATATTTTCAGGTTTCTTTGTTACTATTTGGATTGCTGCAGTTATGTTTAAGTCGAATGATATCCTCAGGAAACAGACAGCTTTAAAGGTATTATAAAATGTTGTTGTAAATGTATTTTTTGTTTTTGCAACTTTCAACAGTTTCGTTTTGTTTATACTCTAGTGATGTTACATTTATGAACAAGATATGATTGCTGACTGCAGGGAGAGAGGAAAGTCTCTGTTCTTGTTGGCATCTCTATTGCATTTGCAGTCCATGTGATTGGTGTTTACTGGTGGTATCAGAATGATGATCTTTTGTACCCATTAGTGATGCTTCCTCCCAAAGTCATACCACCTTTCTGGCATGCTGTTTTCATCATCATGGTGAATGGTAATTATTTCTACTCAAGTGTGCATTGTAGCCATCTTTTCTAATTCTGACTCTTCTATTTTCTGTTAAAATTTTAGTCTTGTTGCTTTTATTTTACCTGCATTATTTGTCTGTGTATTGGCTAGGACATCTGTTATCTATATGATGCATTTCAAAACTCTTCTTAAAATTATTCCTCACCTTTTACAAGTAGTTACCATTTTCTTTCATAGTATGATTCTTGTTCCATGCTTGTACTGTTCAGATTTCAGCCTTTTGTTGTTGCACCCACTAATTGTCAGAGACAAACAGAATAGTACTACTACAGTTAAGTTTTAGAGAAAGTGTTTTACTTTCATTGTGAATCCTGTCAGTTTCATATAGCTTTGAAATAGAACCATTTTGAGCTTTGCTCTTCTTTGTAATTGGTATTTGCAAGTTAGTTAACTTTTTGTGCTAAGCAATGATTACCTTGATATTCTTTCAGACACCCTGGTCCGGCAGGCAGCAATGGTGATCAAGTGTATTCTGTTAATGTACTACAAGAACAGCAGAGGTTGTAACTATCGTAAGCAGGTGAGTTAATAAGATACGAAGCAAAAGTTAATCTGGGAAGTTTCTTCTCTTTTGGGAAAAGACTGACACAACCGGAATTGGCAGAAAAGCATGAACCAGTTTATAATTAATTTTTGCCTTACATTTGATTGCTAGATTCTGTTTGTTCCTAGTTGTTTGACCATAGAAGTGTGGGCCTTTTTTTCAGGGTCAAATTCTCACTTTGGTTGAGTATCTACTGTTGCTGTACCGGGCCTTGTTACCAACACCGGTGTGGTATCGCTTCTTCTTGAACAAAGAATATGGCAGTCTCTTTTCTTCACTAATGACAGGATTATATTTAACCTTCAAGCTTACATCTGTTGTTGAGAAGGTAAGGCTCATGTTGATATAATTCTAATATTCTATGTTCCCAGAATATCAACTTTCAACTATGTAGTTCAATGAAGAAAAGTTCTACTAAGAGTTACTGTTTTCTTCTCTCCTGTGGTAGGTGCAATCTTTCTTTGCTGCTTTGAAGGCATTGTCACGTAAAGAGGTTCACTATGGGGCGCATGCAACGCCAGAGCAGGTAAATTGGAAGCTTCAATCCTTACTGTCTGAAGATAAGCCCAGTTATTTATCTGTAGCAATCAGGGGTTACTGACAATAGTCTTTAAATTACTCTGAAAATCTGTACACATGGTTATTGGAATAGTTGAAGTTGAGGTAGTCTAGTTCAGTCCTATTCATGATTCACATCTTGGTGGATTTGTGTTGTGGTTCAACTAGTTGAACTCTCTATAACCATTGCACTCTACTAATTTGTAACAAAAGAGTTGGTTTGATTTTTTGGTTGTCTTGTGACCAAGTACCAATTATAGCATTCAAAAACTCAGCAAATTGATTTTAGTTAAATACTCTTTGTGAGCTGATCTTATTGAGAGACATGCATTTGGTTGTAGAATACTAGGTTACGGAGTTTTATTGGTCGATCTTCTTGCTGTATATTGAAGAGCTGGTGTTTCATGCATCTCATGCAGGTCAGTGCAGCTGGTGATCTATGTGCCATTTGCCAGGAGAAGATGCATGCTCCTATCTTACTTCGTTGTAAACACATCTTCTGTGAGGACTGTGTATCAGAGTGGTTAGTTCTCTTCTTGACTAGGTTTTGTTTTTTATATATGGTAGTTGATAAGTATTTCTTCCTTCTACCAGTGACCTCTTTCTCGAAATTTTCTTCCTTGCATATAAATCTTCTGTCATCATGATACCCTTATCTGATCTGAGCTGGTTGGCTGACGGCACTTAAAAATCTTATGATGTTCAGGTTTGAGAGGGAACGAACCTGCCCCTTGTGCAGGGCTTTGGTAAAACCTGCAGATCTCAGATCATTTGGTGATGGATCGACGAGTTTGTTCTTCCAGTTGTTTTGAGATAACTCTACTGTAAAAATGACCTGCTTTGAAGTTCAAATTCTCATTCGGGGCAGGCTTCCGCTCATCCTTGTGACTTATGCACTCGCATATCCCGATTGTATTTTTGCTGTGCCTTGTTCATAGTTTGCCCCTTGGAAAGAAAAGTAGTTGGGTATAACTGAACTGGCCACTGTTCATACAGACGCTGTATTGAGACATGTTCCCCAGAAAATGTATGTAATCCGCCAATTAAGCAACACAAGTTCCTTTTAATCACCATGTCCATTTCTCTCTCTCTCTATATATATTTATTTATTTGCCTAGAATGAAAGCTTACCGCAGTCCATCCATCTATTCAAGAAAGTATTTCTTGGTTATTAACCTTATTCTGTTTTGGTTATATTATTATCCTTTCTGTTTGGTTTGGTGGGTTAGCAAATTACAATGGTCTGTTTAATATTTCTGTTCTTTAGAATTTTTAGAGAGGTTTCTCTGGTCTGGCCTCATGTCCACTCATTTGTATAACATAACCAAATACAGCCTCCTATTTTTGGCACCTTTAATTCAGGATCTTCCCTCAATTCTTGTATATATAGGGTGGTTCACCAAGCCTTCTCTCCAATCACGTTTCCATGCAACAGTTGCTTTGAGATTTAGCTTCATTGATCATATTCTGCATTTCTAAACAGAGAAACACAATCTCTCCGGCTCTCTTATCTTTCTTTGATAATAGCTGTCATCAAGATGGTGATGGCGACTGCGGCGAGGTTGAGCTACGAGAGTAACTGGGGGGAGGTTGCACCGCCCCCTGTGATATCCCACAGGAAACCTTCGCAGTGTCCGAAATTGGAGACCATTGTTGAAGAAGGATCTGAGAGCTTTGAGTTTCTGCCGAGAGTTGTGTTTCTTCTTCCAGTGTTTCTTTCTTTTGTTTCTTACTTCATATTGTATAGACATGTTGTTCGATGATGTACATGGGAAATAAAGTTTGAGAAATAGATGGAGCAGATTAGATTGTGAGGTGCTGTGATCGCTTCTGAAGTGTCATGGAGATATTTTGCACATAAACACCGATTTCAATGTTAAAACTTTGATTCGATCTTGTTCATCTTGCTCTCATTAATGCAATTCTGCTCTAACTAATTGCAAACTTGCATGCACATAAACAACAATTTCTCACGTGAAAAGATAACTTTCTGAACCTGTTAACCATTCTTAAGAAAGAAGAAGAGAAAGAAAAAAATTGATCTTTTGTTAAGAATCACGAACTTCGGAGAGGATCACCTGGATATGAATCATGTAACTCATTCCTGCTGAAGTTAAGAACCACCATCCACTAAGAGAAAATATAATAAATTACGATCCTTCACTCGTAACAGAAATGGTAAATTGGGAGACTTGATCACATAATTATAAGCACAGGAACCAAACTACAAATCATTTTGTTTTGATTTCACTGCTGTAAATAGAAAATATGCCCAGATTCTGGACTGTCAAATGTAAATGGCAGATGTTACCCCTCTATCGCTAACATTTCTTCTTCGATTCCAGAACTGTAGATATCTCCTCCTATGCTAGTAACTTAGTATTGTTCTGTATTAGTTTGTAGCATAGTACTGGATGGAATTTTCAAGTCTTCATCCTTCTTTTTCTACTTTTGTTCAAGTCAAAATCATCACATCTCAATTTAAAATAAATTCACCTGGCCTCATCTTCCCAAGTAGATTATAGATTTCTCTCTTCTCCAAACACTAAAAAAGGAATGGTATTTTCTGTTTCAGGGTGAATGCAGCTAAGCACACAGAGCTGACAAACTGCAGAGCAAATAAGTTTTTCCAAAGATTTGCATCCTCCAGGTAACATATTTCAAAATAGCCACAACAGCAAGAACTTTGTATTGTACAAAAAGATTGATAATCACATTATATAATTGAAAAAAACTACAATCAAATAATACATTATGAAACTTGGAACAAAAAATTCGCGTACTGGTTGTACAAAAAAGACATGAACAAACTTTTAATCTGGTACTGAGATGCATTGACAATTAGACAATCCAAACCTCAAAACAAACTATTACATGCACAGATTTAGTAGTATTGCAGGCAGTAAAAGATTTAATTTATCTCCAACCCCCCCTCCTTCTCCTCCTCCTCCTCCTCCTCCTCCTCTTCTCTCTCTCCTAGAGAAAAGAGGAAGAACAAATTAAAGAACAAATGCTACACTATTCTTTATGCAGAAGATGCAGGAGGTCTTTTAGTGTCTTCTGCTACAGAAGCTGTTTTACTTCCTTGTGCTACAGAAGCTGTTTTATTCCCTTCTGCTACAGAAGCAGTTTTATTCCCTTCTGCTACAGAAGCTGTTTTACTTTCATGTGCTACAGAAGCTGCTTCATTCTCTTCCGCTGAAGAAGGTGAAATATCTGAAGTTGGCATGACCTCATTTCGAGAAGCATCTTTATTTGCTTGTGCTTTAATGTGGGCAGCAAGTATTTCCTTGGTAACTGGTGGTGTTATAGATAAAAGGTCTTCTGATGGTGGCGATGGGGCTCCTGATGATAGCACTCTGTCGACCTCAGGGATGCTACCTAAAGGGTACACTTCTGTAACTTCTTCGTCAGATAAATACACAACGTCTTGCAGTGTAAGTTGATGATATTCAACAATTTCCCTCAAGAAGCGGTTCTCGCATGCATAAACTGAATTCTCATTGGCTAATCGACCTTTTTCAGACAAAAGTGTCTCCAATTGGAGTCTAATCTGGTATCATCAGATATAAGTATACATGGTTAGAACAATAGATGCATGGAATCTTTATGTTTCTGAATTATAGACTCAATGAAACACAGAAGAACAGACAGATATATTTTCATATTTGCAACTAAGGCAAGTATCCACAGTTATAAGAAAGAACGGAGCAAAGAAACAGACGACGATCCTTAACACATCATACATACCAAGTCATCATCTGCTCGGTGGTTTCCCTTCTGATCACGAGTCTCACGAAGGCGTTTATTTTCTTCTTCTAGTTGAGAACATCGTTCCTTAGCAAAAGCCAGATTGGCTTTAACAGTTTTCAGCTCTCGAAGAAGTAGTTTTGCTTTGGCAGCCGTTGCCATGGCAACCTGTGACATAAAACAGGTGCCACACATGCATTTTACTAGCTTAGATAAAATCCAAGTAACTGTGAAAGAACAGTGATGCATCACTGAGAAATGAGATTCATACCCATAACAACATATACAGATCAAATACTCTAATCACTATGCAAATTCAATCCTAAACAAGAATCGGACTTTCTCCCCTTCATAAGGTTTATCTTCCATTGTACTATTTTATATTTGTTGCAAAGAAATTTCTCATATCAAGTCTCTCTAGAATTTGCAATTTCATAACTTCAGTAAGATCAATGTACTCTTCTGAGAGTTGTTTAAATTTTACCAACATCAACCAGTCACACAAATACATAATTGCCACCTTACGTCGCGAGATGCCTTGAGCTGAGTGTCCGGATTCCTAGGTTGTTGGCAGCCATAAGCTTGATTTTGTCCATCGGTGTGGTCTCCCCTTCGTTGAATTTGCTGTTTGATGTCCGCAGTCTTATTTTCCACAATTGTTCGACCTTCCTAAGAACCAAAAAATCACACCACAAACAATGTGATGATTATTAGTATTCAATGGACCTAAATTACAGAAGTTGTCATTGAAGCATTAGACATTTACCTCGAAAGCCTTTTCGAATGTGTCACCAAGATGATTGAGGGAAGTAGTGATTTTATCCAAGCTTTTGCGGATTGCAGGATGTTCCCTTCTGTTATCAGATGACTGACATTGCCGAAACAAGGATAAGACAACAATTTAAAGCTAGGCAAAAACAAAAGTTACATAGCTACATTTGCATGAAACATGAACTCAAACTATGACTTGTTCAGATTTGAGTTTCACATGGGTAGGGCCACCGGAGTAATCGAAGTGCTGCGATGATCTGATCCCACCGGACACATCCTCGCCGTGTGGATATTCGGCATCATCCTCTTCCAGAATGGCCTTAGCTTTTCGAGCCAGAACGCCCCAAAACCCGGCTTTTGCTGACGGATCATCATAAGCCTCAAAGTCCTGCATTCTCTCATATTCAATGATTCAACAAACAAATCATACCCCAATGATTCAAAAAGACACATTATTGAGATCAGAAAAGGTGACCGACCTTGGATCTGTTGTTACGTTCGTTTGATAAAGCAGAGGCACGAATGGCCTGAGCGGCGAGAGACGAAGAAGCCGTGAAAGTTTTCGAAGGCTGCAAAGGTGACGATGAGTTGGGTTCATCCGTTGAGCGATGTATGATCTCCTCTTTGAAAGTAGACGCTCTTGTTATACCCTGCCTTCTCCTATAAGCCATTGTTTCTATCAACTCGGGCGGATCAAATGAAAAACAGAGACGGAGTGACGACTATTGAGATTTGATGTCCCTTCCGTCACCGTCACGGTGATGTCAACAACGACGGCGAAGAAGGAGGAGGAAGAAGGAAGCAACCGCCCGGTAATATGGTTGGTGGTGGTTTTCGTTTTTGTTTTTGTTTTCGGTGACTTGTGTGTTTTGCGTTAACGAACTCTTCCGCCTTTTTTTTACGAAGCAAAATGAAATGACAGAGATGAAATGCGTGCCGGAAAAAAAAAACAGGAACAGAAAAGATAATTGGGTTCAAGAATTTCCCTAATATATAATACTTCACTCTAGACAATTCCACCTGTTCCTTATTCCATTCTCTTCTCCAAGTTAAGTTTTTCATTTTATGAGCGATACTAATCGTATGTTTAAGAGGTGTATATTTTGTAATTAAGTAGAATTTTATAATTTATTAGATTTTTTTTTTAGAATTGTAAGTATTTTTGTATATATACTCAATTCGAGATCGATCAATATATTATAAAGTTTTCTCAAACACTTGAGTTCTATTTGATTTGGTATCAGAGCTCTTAGACATAGAAAATAATCGTCACCTCTTGGACATGAGAAATACTCTCTTACTCAATGCCAACATACCCAAATATCTTGGGGAGAAGCTGTGTTGTGTGCTTATCACCTTATCAACCGCCTACTATATGTAGCTCTTCAAAATCAGGTTTCATTTGGGGTATTGGCCAAACATGTTGTCATCCCATCTCTCAACAAATTTCCTGCTCGTATCTTTAGTTGTGTGACATATGTTTATTTTCATAAGAATCAGAGGTCTAAGTTGGAGGTTCGTGCTCTTAAGTGTGTTTGTTGGCTATGACTCTCACTAGAAAGGAGACAAGTGTTATCATCCTCCATCTCAGAAGTTCTATGTCACCATAGATGTCACTTTTAGTGAAGAATTGTGTTATTTCTCACCTTCAACAATTCTTAGTAAGGAGGAGAAGATTATGTTTTACGAGGACCAATTTTGGGCACCAGAAGTTCATATTCTAGTTGAAAGTGTCCCAACCGGAAGTGTTTTCGACCCGTCGGGAATGGGCCTCGACCCTTCGACAATGGTGCCCAGAACCAACCCGTAGCTGACCTTCGACCCATCGAGGAGGAGTCTCAACCCGTCGAAATGAGGAGAATTAGTTAGTAATCAACCATAGATTGTTGAAGAGGTACATGCAAGTCCAGTCTTTCCCTTTCCATCAACGATTTCTCCTTACCTGTCTTCACCTGAGGTATATGATAGTGTTCCTTTGTCTAGTTCTAGTACGTGTCCCTGAAAAGAGTCTTGCCTGATAGGTGAACCCGTAGTCAACCTTCAAAAAAATATGAACCTCTCTTGTCAGCTAAAGCCAAGTATCTTGTAGCTAATTATGTGTCAACCCATAGATCGTCTAAGTCCTATGTAGCCTTTGTGAATTAATTATCTGTTGTATCTCTTCTTGGTAAAGTACAGAATGTAATCAAAGAGGAGAAGTGGGCTAATACAATGGAAGTTGAGATGGATGCTCTCCACAAGAATGATGCTTGAAACTTGGTACCATTACCACCTGAAAAGAAGACTGCTGGGTGTAGATGGGTTTATACTATGAAGCATAATGCAGATGGCTTAGTTGACAGGTATAATGCGAGGTTGGTTGCAAAAGGATACACTTAGAAATATGAAGTGGATTACGATGAGATGTTTGCACCAGTGGTAAAGATCAATATTATTCGAGTCCTTATGTCTTTGGCAGCTAATCTGGATTGGCCCTTGCAACCGTTTGATGTAAATAATATCTTTCTTCATGGAGATTTAAATGGAGAAATTTACATGGATCTTCCTCCAAGATATGGTACTTCTATAGGTGAAAATGTGGTGTGCAGATTGAAGAAGTCTTTCTATGGAATGAAATAGTCTTTGAGAGCTTGGTTTGGAAGGTTCATAGCTTTTATGAAGAAGATTAGGTATAGACAGAGCCATTCAAATCACACCTTGTTCCTGAAGCATCAGCGGGGTAAGCTAACTGCTTTGATCATTTTTATGGATGACATGGTTATGATAGGTGATGACTTTGATGAAATCAAGAGGTTACAAATTCAGTTACCTTCTGAATTTGAGAAGAAGGATCTTGGGAAGTTAAAGTATTTCTTGGGAATTGAGGTAGCCCGAGACAAAATTTGTATTATGTTGAGTCAAAGGAAGTATGTTCTAGATCTGTTGGCAGAAACTAGTATGCTTGATTGTAAACCAGTTGATACATCCATTGAACAAAATCATCAGATTGTAGAGTATCCTGGTCAAGTTCCTACAGACAAGTCCCGGTATCAAAGGTTAGTTGGAAGATTAATTTACTTATCACACTAGACGTGATCTTTCTTATGTTGTTAATGTGGTGAGGCAGAATATGCATAATCCTAGTGAAGATCATATGAATGATGTGATAAGGATTTTGAGGTACTTGAAGTCTGCTCCTGGTAAAGGCCTTGTGTTTCGCAAACATGAAGATTTGGGGACTAGTGGTTACACTGATGCAGATTGGACAAGGAACATCACTGACAGGCGTTCTACTTTTGACAACTTCACATTTGTTGGAGGAAATCTGGTTACTTGGAGGAGCAAGAAGCAAAATGTGGTGGCTCGTTTTAGTGCAGAAGCTGAATATAGAGGCCGGTATGGTTCAAGGTGTTTGTGAGTTGTTATGGTTGAGATATTTGTTAAGGGATTTGAGTTTCAAGCATAAACAACCAATGCCTCTTTATTGTGACAAAACTGCTGCAGTTGAAATTGCACATAATCTTGTTCAGCATGATCAGATGAAGCATGTAGAGATTGATAGACACTTTATCAAGGAAAAATTATATGCTCGTATTATCTCATTCTCATTTGTTCATTCAGAGGAGCAATTAGTTGACATCCTTACTAAAGTTGTTTCGTCCAGAAACTCACTTGATAAGTTGAGCATTTAAGACTTGTATGCTCCAACTTGAGGAGAAGTGTTGGAGTGAGTCACACTCCTTGTATATTTAGGAGGTGTATATTATGTAATTAAGTAGGATTCTGTAATTGATTAGGTTTTCTTCTAGAACTATAAGTATGTTTGTATATATACCAAACTCGGGATTGATCAATATATCAGAAAATTCCTCAATCACTTATGTTCTATTTGACTCTATAACCGTTGGTCCATCCGTACATCCATCCATGGCATATACAACTTTACTTCACATAAAAAACAAAAAATTATGATGATCGCAACCCTAATCTACTCAAAATATATTGAACGAAGTATGTATAAAGTTCTTTGTGTTCCCTTCAAACTGAAATTCATTGTCGGCTCGATTCGAGATCATCGTCGATCTAGATTTAGAAGAGTACTAATTAAAGCATGTCATATGAACATCAAGGTAATACTAGCCATTTATTATGGGACATATATGCTTAAAATTGTTTTTCTTTTTCTGACTTCCGAAATAATTAAAGCATGTCATATGAACATGATGTAGGTTGTCGTTGTTGCGAGACCGAGTCGTGAGACAACTGGTCATGAATAATGGAAGGTTGGAAGTGGACCATGTAATTGAATCGTAAAGGTGACACTATGGAGCTGTTTGACGTGTGAGCCATTTCGTGTGCAATCAGAATCCAATGATTAGTCTACAGTGTGACCAATTGCTCGGCTCGTTTGGTTGCTTTAGGTACAAGTAATCGTTATGACAGCTAAAATGGGATTCTCTTCCTAATACCGAATATTGAGGGGGATAGATCCTAGCTAGCTAACACAATCAATCAGATGAAAAACATAAGAGTAGCGTATTTGTTATCACTATTATTGGTGTAATGGCTATGTGATATTATAAGACTAATCGGAACTAAGGATTTGAGCAATACAGGAACTAATGAGCTTAGCAATCAGATGAACAAACACATCAGGAACATGATATGCATGGTTACTTTTTCTTTTCTGCCATATTGTACGTACTTCAGTATTTTTCCTAGACTTCAGTTCCGACTGAGTAAGCTTTAAAGACTGCTCGTTTTGATAATCGAACATGAATTAGGCTAATGTCTCTCTTTTTGTTGGAAATCCGATCCTAGGCTAATGTCTTAGTTCCACATGGAAGGTACAGCTCGTGTCTCTCTGACTACTATTTTATCTGACAGTTTCAGCTCAGCACTTAAGTTCTTGTGCAAGAACTGATCCTGACCCGAATAATTCATCTTACCAAGTTGAGTTCTCAAATATGGCAGATCAAATGTGAACTGTTGAGACTGAGGAATGACTTGGTTTTGTCTCTGCACTTGGCTTGTCTGTAATGTGCTTCTGATTTCCTGACTCGGGCCTTGAGCAACTTTTGTTTTAACATCTCCTCTTACAGGTACTGGACTCAGTTTATATGTGCAGCCGTTATTACTAACACTTGCAATTTCCAGGTTTCTCCACACATTATACTGTGGAGATGATACCATAGATTGTGCTTGATTAGACTGCTTCCTTTGGCTTTGCATCATTTCTGTTGACTTGTTGCTGGTACTTTTGACCCCTGATACTACGCAGCTGAGTTCTCCAGTGCGAGATTTGAAGGGAGAAGAGTTCAATTCACTTCTAGGATGTTGATGAAATTCACCATGTAAATTGTTCTTGTCTCCACTGGATGGCAGTTGAAATGTTGCTGCAGTGCTCTTTATAACTGTAGGATGCCAATAAGAGGGGGCTGTCGCCAAAGCATTAGTACTAGGTGTTCGTTCGGTACAAGTAGATACCAATGGTAGATGACTCTTTTGCAATTGGAAACAATCAAGCATCTTCTTTGCGGCAATCAGCTTAGCAGTTGGTCCTAAATCTTTAGCAACGACATCAAGCTTTGTCTGTAATCGATGTCCTGCTGATTCACCTATGCAGCAAAATTAAACTGTTATATACATATATATATCATTGAAAATCCCAGACTAGTTGTACTTGTACACCTTGCCTACATTTGGCATTTAATGTGCATAAGGCATTCTGTGACACGACACAGATACAGGACACAATGGACACCTTAGAAGTACTTGGGATCACAATTTAAAGAAAACATTCATCAGAAAACGTACTTAAACAGAATGATGATATATGTATTAAACTACTAATTTACGTGATAACGTTTAAGACTATAATCCAAGGTCATGCAGTCATATAGATCACATAATTTACGCCAGTGTCTTAGCAATTGATGTTCTGATTCACCGAAGACATTAAACAGAAGTATGTATTGCTAGACTACACAGACACAAGCAATGAAGACTTACATGCTCAAGTTGTTTGGAAGTATTGGACATTGTCTAACAGTCAGACTCATCCTCATTGGACTTCCAAGGCTGATATGCGTTGCGTCGATCTTCTTCAAAAGATCTACAGCTGCCATCCTCTTTAGCACCTATGAAAGTGAAAAACAGTATGAAGCGAATTACACGGACAGATACCCTAGTCCAACTGAAGTGGCATTTCTTAAGAACGCATCACTGAAGTTCATCAAATGAATTGGCTATCCTGGACTAAAGATATCTAGTTTCCTCACAGGACTAGTCGTATATATAGCATTGGTTGTACTTCTTACCTTGAAAAACATTTTGATCTCTCGTCTCAATAGCAGAGGATGTAAGTATCAGTTTTGGCAAAACTTGTCACAACTCGTGTGCGTGGTTTGATTGCTCAATGTGACTGATCTTAAGGAAGGTAAGAATCTCAATTGGCTGAGATTATTGCTTACCTTATCTGGTTATGATTAGTTATTTAGGGTTCATATCAATTAATGATATGATTCCAATACTAATCTGATAAGGTAAGATTTGAAGTTACCAAAAGTTTATCACATTAGAGTCTTTAGCAATCATAATAATTGATTTGCTGAGTGACTTAAGGGATGCGAAGATTATAGTCCGAAAGAAGACCTGTTGATATAAGTATATGAAAGAAGAGGAAGAGTAGATGGTGATTTTGGAGTTTTCTTCCTTTGACTATAGGTCTGAATATTATTGATGTGGAGATCTTTTTGCTAACCCTAAACTGTTTGTTATATTGTGTTGCTTCCATTCGATCTTTGCCATGTGTACAGGATTGTCCTGCTGCAAAGAAAAGGGTAGAGACAAGTAGCTTTCTAAAGACCTGCTGTCTTGAAGAAAGGAACATGAGAGGTTTCCTAGTTCACCAAGGAGAAGTGCTTTGCTTTCAATCTGTTTAGTTAATCAGTTATAGTTAAGCATCAAGTACGTGTACTTGTGATTTGAGTGATCTTGTGTGTAAACAGTTGTGTTATAGTAAAGTTTGGTTCGATGTTTTTCCTAAAATCCCCGTAAGATTTTTCCTCTTAAGGTTTTCCAGCGTAAACACATCCTTGTGTGATTCTTAATGTCTTCCTACTTTCAGAGGACCCCATTTTTGCTTGAGATCTCCTGGTATTTGGTGAACCACTAAGTGAGTATTGCATATCTTTTAATGATTCATCACTCTTCAAGCCTCTAACATCACCTTGGGTCCTCCTACGAATTCTTTTTCTAGCCTCTGAGAATTCTGAGTCCAACTTCTGAGGATAGGTTTTCACAACATGGAATACCTTCTTAGCTAGTTCCTGTATGGAACGTGCCTGTAGAAAATTAAGAGTGAGTATATACTTGATAGAGATTTTATGTTGTTTTATATGTGTGGAATATAAGGTTTTTGTGTACAAGTATCCGGTGGACGTGCCTGTCTAAAATAAATAGTGGCCGAAGAATTGAAATACATTGCTTTTTTTTTTTACGGAAAAGAATGATTCATTAAAAGACCTTCAGGCCTAAATAGTACATACATAAACTGACAGCACATTAATTTACGGGGGTGTATTGGATTGAGATTTTAATAGACAATTTTGGAGTGTCAAGATTTTATGGATTTGTAGGATTTTAAAGACTATTAGGATTATATGGACTAGACTTTCAAGATTCTGGAATTTTTAAAAAGAGTCTTTTGACTTTATTTATAGACTATTAGGATTATCTAGACTTTATTTAAAGAATTTTTGGACTTTTTGAAATATGGGCTTTATAAATTTGCTAGCTAACACACAGACCTGAGTTGAAAAACCCAAACTAGCTAGCAGGCCTAATCTGAAAAAACCCAAACAAGTCTAACGTCATTTTAACAGGTATATAACCTTACGATCAAAAAACCATCATACAGGCCTTATCTAATTTTATTAAAACCATATTGAACTAAATACTTCATCTAATTTTACTGATAATCAAATTAGACCAGCAAAAAACAAAAGAGGAAAAGAAGAGCAAATAAACGAACATATTCAAAAGTTTTAAACCAACAAGCAAAATCAATATGCTAATATCTCTCTCTCCACATATGGTCAGCTATGTTTAGTCTCCATGCATTAGCATCCTCTCTCTGCTGCTCCTGAGTTTGTGAAACTAGTTCATCAAGTTCCTCTTCAACAATCGGGGATGATGACAATGCAGATTCTCCTTCAATAGGAAATTCATCAGATCGACATTCTTTGCGAAGAAAGTTGTGGAGCGCTACACATGCCAACACTATCTCTACTTGTGTCTTAAATGGAAATGGAGGTGCCGATTTAAAAATGGTGAACCGGGATTTAAAAATGCCAAATATTCTCTCGATCACATTTCTCAAAGACGCATGGCGGAGATTGAACAATTCTTTTCCATTTTCAGGATCATTCCCATTACCTGCAAAATCTTGGAGATGATACCGCACACCTCGATATGGAGCTAAAAATTGACGTCGATTAGCAAATCCACAATCTGTTAGGAAATATTTACCTAATTACAAATAAACGACCAGCAGTTATTACCCAACAGTACCACACAATAAAGCATTGGCTATTTAATTATATTATATTTTAAATTTTAAAAAAAACTAACATTTACCTTGTGGGACTTTAAGTCCATTCCTCCTTGATAAAACATCATTTAACACTTTGGAATCATGAGCTGAACCCTCCCACCCGGCAAGGACGTACATGAACTCCAAATCAAAGTTACATGCTGCTAATACATTTTGAGATATATTTCCATGACGATCACAAAAACTGCTATTATCACGTCCCATCACCGTTGCCGGAATATGTGTCCCATCAATAGCTCCAATGCAATCCTAAGATAACATAAAGCATGATGATGGTAATGATTTAGATACATGAAATACAAGAATAATACAAATGACAATTTACATATAATGAAATAGTATAATACTTACCTTGAAATAAGGGAAAAACTTTGTATTTTCCCTTATTTTAGCAGGCACCATTGGTCCGAGTTTGGCCATCATGTCCTTTGACAATGTATTCAAAGCCTTCAACATTTTGTGAAAATTTTCACTAGTCGCGAACTGTGATCGACGAAAATTATTGCGAATAACACAATAACGATGATTTTGGCCGACAATTTGTAGGAATTGTCCAAGCATTTCTTCAACACAAATAAACCTTGTATCTTCCAAGTGTGTTTTTTCTCTAAGGATGTTGCACAATTTGCAGAACACATCAGGGTACATCCTATATACTCTTCGGAATATTGCAGGATCATCATTCAATGCCCTATGTATATAGTTATATCCAAAAACATTGTTGATTCGTCGCGGGTTTAGTGGACGTTCAATTTGTCTACCAGCCTCAATAACCCTAAGCTCATTCACCACATGTATTACTGCTTGAACTGCCATCACCAAAATCTTGATGGCTTCATAAAACTCATGTATTTCATTATCTTCTTCTTCACTCATTTCATCATCATTCATTTCTTCATCCTCTAAATCATTACCTCTATACATCCTGTGCAAAAGAAAAATGAAATCCATCAATGTATCAAACCAAGATCTAGTTCAACTAAATTGTAGAAAATTCTAAATAACAATTATATCAGCCAAAATATAAGGTAAACTAAAACACACTTTCAAAACATTCGAACTACAACAATCCAAACTGGCATCATAGTTCATCAAACCCAACATCTAGTTCAACTAAAGTGTAGAAAATTCCAAATAACATTCCAAATAACTTTCAAAAAACACTATGTTGCCAACTTCAAGTTAAAGAGTATCCAAGCTGATCGTTCTTCTGGTGTCATCTTAAAAAACATGTCCTTCTTTGTTTTAGTGTTAAGCAACTCGACAGCCCTGAAACGAGTATTGTTGTCCAAATCTGGTATATCTTTTAAAGCATCCCATATTGTAGTTTCTTTCTCAATCTCTCTGTCTCTCTCTCTTTTCTCCATCAGATTGTAGATCCTTTCGAAGTTGGTAGAAATTGAATCAATGCCTATAGAAAGATTATCTAGAACCCTTGCATGATTGTTGGTCCCGTTAGAGCTTGAACTCCCTTCATACTCGGATCTGCTTCGCTTACTTTGACCTGTCTTTTCTTTGTTAAACATTGAGCCTAAATGGGCCTCAAAAGGAGAAGAAGGTTCGAGGGGTGATGAAGGTTGGAAGGACTCGTCAAAGGTATTATTTGGTGGTGCTATGAAAGCATTGCTAGCAGCATCATATGGAAACTTTTCCATCCCAGAAATTGTATTTTCTTCATTCCCTAATATACTTGCATCAGTATCATCAGCACCTAATGCCATTGAGCCATTCCCAGTAGCAGTTCCAACCCCAACAACAAGTTGCAAGTCGTCATAATCAACACTACATTATGTCCGAAGTTTCTTGTGGCTTGGGTGGGACTAGAAAAAAAAACATACATTTTGTTAATATATCAGCTACACATAAAATGTTATAGTAACTACAGGGTGCCAAAATTATTGAAAATCATGAACTAAGCTCACCTTCAAGTATTCTTCCCATACTCCATCACTAGCCGTGACTTTCTTTCCAATTGGGTCCCAACCAAAACCGGAGGTGTTACGCACCAGCTCGTTCAATTTGTTATATTGACTCTTGAACCATTTCATTCGGCTCAGGTAATTGTTATAGGTTTTGGGAAACCTAGTTTTCGCATTAAGATGAGGAAGTATGAAGTTTTCTACATTAAGCTTGCTTAAAGATCCATTCGCATCACGCAACCCATTTTTCATAGCTTCAGCCAACAACCCCAACAACAAGTTGCTAGCATCCATGGTCCACTGTTGATAGGTATCAGCTTTTCCCTTTCCTTTGCCATTTCCATTTTGTGAATCCCCCATTTCCATCTCAACTAGTAGTACAATATCAATTCATCCAATCATATATTTTTAGTCAATTCTGGACAACAACTAGGACCACAAGCACTAGTTTATAGACAAATTTCTTTTACAATCTCAGAAAAACAACTGCATAATTTTATAGTACATAGAACGTGACAATTGACAGTATATATGCAGGCCAAAAAACTGACAAAGTTCTATTGATATTTGGAAAAGTTGTATACTGGTAACGTGCAAATTAATATGACGAAAGGATTACCAGAAGCCATGTTGTATACTGGTAACTTGCAAATTAATATAACGTGCAAGTTGTATACTGGTCACATCCATGATAAAAAGGGATTGCCAGAAGCCATGTTAAAAGGATTAAGTAATATGTACGGTTTTTGAAAAATGACAATAGGTCAAGATAGAGTTGTTCAAATATCCTGGAGCTATACATTCTTTGATCCCCATGTACATATCAATGATTTCTGAATATTTGTTGGATGTAAATATTTGTAAAAGTTGTTCTTTCTGACAAATATCCCCTAAAATAAGGAAAACAATAATCTATTGGCAACAAAAACATGATGAGATTTTACCTTCAACGTGAATTGTCCTTTGCACCAGATTATTGAGCTTCAACGTGAACAATAGGCGCTGTTCTTCAGAAAAAAGAGTCAGTGCCTCTGCGTATGTTCAAAACCCTAATAAAAAAAGTCTTGAGTGAGTATGAAAAGTCTGATAAGAAAGGGCAAGACAATTTTGGGGTCTTGGTATTTATAGTTATCACTAAAAAGTCTGAAACAATCCATTTTGTCATGAAATCCTATAAATCTTGATCTCAATCCAATACCACCAGACAATTTATTGCCTCTTAAAAGTCTGGATCCAATACCAGAAGATATTATGGACTTTTTAAAAAAATCTTAAAAGTCCTAATCGAATACCACCAGACTTATCTAATTTATTAAAAAGTCTCAATCCAATACCACCAGACTTTTACTTTCCAAAATTGTCTATTAAAATCTCAATCCAATACACCCCCCTTAGTAGACTAGTTAGAACAAATACTACTCTCTGTATCAATTAAGCTCTTACAAATCAAGCTAATTCGTATCTCAAGAGAAGCCCGAGAGACATACAAAGAAAAATTGTCACATCCCTGAGCATGCAATTGTGGTAGATATAACAATCCTAATGAAACTCGCGATTCAAAAGCAACATAAATAAGCTGATTAAAGCAACTCCAGTTCGTTTGCATGCATACCGTACCGCCTGGATCCCATATGAAACTACCTTCTGGATCCCAAATTATGACCTTGAGAGACTGCCTTGAAGCCCAAAAAAAAAGGTCCATCATTAAGGGACCAAAATTGGTCCAACAAAGGAGGAAATGGTCCAGCAGCCCAAGACATCGTAGCCCCCCACTCTGAAACTCAGGAAATTTCAGCCCATCAACCAACGGCCCAACCCACTCCAGTCCTACTGACCCACATCCCACCGAAGCCTCACCGGAGCTGCTGCCGCCGGAAGACCCATCCCACCAGAGAATCCACTTTGAGCATCAACACCCTGAGACCAGCAACCTCGCCGGACGGAATCCAATGCCGGCTGGGACTTCCAAACTCACTCCCCACTGCCTCGAGTAGAAAGTCGCGTCGCCAAGACGACTTGACTCCATCCCTAAACGACGACACCTCCAGGGGTCTCGTCTCCACTGTAAGGCGCTTCCACCTATCACGTGTCGAACAGATTCCCTGTCGGCCGAAAGGCCCCGCCACCTCCCACCGCCTTACGATTCGGCTTAGAGAGGAACCACACGAGTTCCGGAGATCCAAGAAACACCGGGACCAATCCAGATTCTCAACATCCACAAAAGACATCCGAGGAGGAGAGACGAGGACTATGCTCATCGAATGGAGCTCGCCGTTGGGTTGTCGAGGGGCGCCGCCATAGAGCGAAGTAGGGTTTCAGACTTTCGAAGGGAGACCCTTTTAAATAATAAATACATTGCATTTTCTGTTACTAAGAATGCATCATATATTCCACCAAGCAGTAGAAGTTCCCTCTCACACACTTTAGAATGCGCCAGATAAGTTTTCCCAAAAATTTCCCAAAACTGCTCGTTCGGCAACCCGAGGTGGGTGATGGCCATCTAACCTCGCCGATATTCTGCGGGTGTGGCCGGACGGGCTATGATGTCCGGCGAGAGCCCTATGCTGCTTCTTTACGAAAGTAGTACATCAAATCATTGGGGCAGTATGGGCTCGACTTCGATTAAATCTCATCCACCATACGGTGGCCTAGGTCAACTATGGAGCTGGCTGGTGGCGGAGGTGATTAGGATTCCAGTGATGTGGTCTGTGATGGAGCCATACAGATCTGCAGTGTGTGGTTTCAGAGAATCGCGATCTCATTTTGGAGACGCGGTGCCAAATTTAGCTAGACCAGATATGATTCAGACACGACATGATTGGGGGTGGTCCTGGGGCTTTGCCAGCGGTCAGTTTACGTAACCTAGAGCAGCGAGGTTCTAGAGGCTTGAAGCAGTCATGGGACTATAGTGAACCTAGATGAGGTTGATTATTGGTGTGAGATACATATCTGTTTCATTGCTTCTGATGGTTTTTGGACATGGGGATTATCTCCAAGTCATTATCTTGCTTGTATAGCTTCAATATCACCATTGTGTAATCGTGTACCCTTTGTGATCATGTTGCTGGCTTTGTCCAGATCGGGGGGACTTTGTTCCTCATATCCATCATCCACCCAAAACGTTTCCATATCAGAATCCAATCAATCCCACAACAGATATCCTCTTTATACTGGCAATCTCTATGAAGATTCGTATGATTGCTGTTATAAGGTGCAAATCACCTCCCTCATGCAGGATTATGGGTGCTCACGCATGGGATTTACTCCCCCCATTCTCCTTTGTTATTGTTACGGTTACGGTTCTAGTTCTTGGCTCTGGATCTCGGATCCATTTCGCTGGCTGTGGGATTTTCTTGGGGTTGACAGTGAAGGGAGTGGTGGTGTTGTGGTGAGGGCCTCCGTTCTAGTTGTAATTTAGTTTCATTTTAAGGTTTAGTTTCTTGATACTGGCTCTTGTGGAGTCCAGGTAGAATCTAATGTTCCTTCTAGTTATCCTGTCGGTGTGGGCATATCCATCAGATAGGTTTGGTACTCTCTCTCGTGCCTTATGGCCAGCTAGGCCAGCTTAATTGATTTCCCCCTTCCAAAAAAAGAAGAATGCATCATGCTGCAAACAAGCACGAAATATTCCATCAGATATTGTGTTTGACAATATTATGAACATCAGATAACAATTCGGATGAAAGTTCCATTCATGTAGAGTCTCAATGCTGAGATAATTTTTTCCGTAAGAGATCCAAGGAAATCAGATATTGGCAGGTTGATCCTTCGACCTGATTCTTCAAAATTTCAGATTGTTTTAGGAAAATATAAATGTAGAGACAATAGTATGAAGCAATGAATTATATAACTTTATTAATGAAGGATCAACTCCTATATATAGGAGAGTACAAGAGGTACAAACAAGAAAGTAATCTTATTACATCTTTGGATAAGCTATACTGCCATATCCTGTGATCTCCACCATAACTAGGAACATCAAATATCCTACAACACTCCCCCTTGTGCCGGTGTATGGTGGTGATGCTTCTTCATTTACTTCATTGATGCCTTATCAAAAACCTTGTCGAGCCAAAAACCTTTGCAGGAGAAAAATCAATCTCGCCAAGTAAAAAGAGTGTAGATCGTCGTAGATGATGATATGACACATAATTATGTTGCCTCATTAAAACCTTGCTAAGTAATAAAAACCCAGTGGGATAAAAACAATCTTAGTCAAGGAAAAAGAGTACAACGTGTCCTTCACATCCATAAACGCTCATGTGTATGCCAGACTCCCCCTGATATCAACATCAAGGGTAGCTTGAGTAAGCTGAGCAACCCTATGCTCTACACATGCTTCTCAAATGTGGAATTTGGCAATGACTTAGAAAGTCTGCCACATTATCCTCAAATCAAACTTGGTCAACCATAACCTTGAGGATTTGTTATTGTTTGCTGATTATAGAATAGCTTATGCGATATGTATTTGGTGTTGTCGTCCTACATGTAATCTAGCTTCATCACCTTGATGCAAGCAACAATATCCTCATAATGCATGTAGGTTCATCAGTGGTGATTAATAAACCACTTGATCTTCGATATGTGCATTTATGGATCTCAACTATATGCACTCCATAACAACTTCATGTTAGATCAATAATCTCAACATGGTTCGAAGATGTAGCGACAAAAGTCTGCTCTCTAGACTTCAAGAGTCAGTAGTGGATTCCTATCCACAAGTCTCACGAATATGTGTAATGATGGACCTCAGCCATATACACTCCTTAATTTCCTCATGAAGAGCAATAATCTAAGAATGATTCGTGGATGTAGCGACTAGGGTCTGCTTTGTAGACCTCCAAGATATCGCGGTGTTTCCCATGGTAAAGACATAACCAACTTGGGAACAATTTTTGTATGGATCAGAGAGATATCCAACTTCAGCAAAACTTGCCAACACATCACAATAATTATTGGTTTAGGGGGTGAAGGGAAATCAACGCCACTCTCTTTGTGGTGCCCTTATTTCCAACGCCACTCACTTTATGGCCTCTTTGTAGGGATAGATTAAGCCCATATCTTTCATACTCTTTGATACTAAAAGATTGTCTTTAAACTATTCCAATGGCATTGCGTGGGCGCATAGCTACATCTAGCTATTAAGTTCAACAAGAATGAAGAGCTAAATCTTGTGTATTACACTAAGTACACTCTTGCATTTAGATTAGGCACTTTAGCCTGTAACACATCTTTGTCATCATCCCTTGGACGAAAACGGATCCCTCTAAGGGTCAAGACTATAACAGATCATGGGAGCACTCATAGACTTCACTTTATCATCATAAAGTGCAACATATCTTAGAGTATAAGCCGATGATGGAAAATCTCATCATTACGGCGCTCGAGTTCCCGTCACTAGCTGTGACTCCTTTATTCGAGACAAAACCGTGTCTTCCCAAGATCTTTCATATCAAATTCAGATTTCAAACACTTTGCAAATCCTAAACTTATCCTATAAATGAACACGCATGGGCATATCCCTTTCCAATCAAGTAGTCACTTGGTGAACGTTTCAATCTCATTGCAAATGGGCTATGTGGTCTAGAGCCACTTGATTTGGGTAAATGAAGTCCATCTGAGACATTCATATCTATCTCTTATTCTAGATCCCCATAGAGATACGTCATGGCCACGTTTATAAGCTGCATATCAAGTTTTTTGGAAACTACCAAACTGATAAGGTAGTGGAGTGCAATGACATCCATTACGAGAGAATTTATCTCATTGTAGTCGATTCCAGAGCGTTGTGAGAAGCCTTGCGCCATAAGGCGAGTATAATCTCTTTATTCTCATCATGCTTTCTAAGAAAGACTCATTTTGATAGGCTTTACACTTGGGTGTGTCGGTATCACCAATCCAACGACCTTTCTCTTTGTTAGTGAATATAATTCAATCTGGATCGCTTCTTTCCATGTAGGTCAATTGCTACTACGTGTGAGAGTTTCAACGTAGATATGTTCGATAAGTCTCAAAATTCCATAATCTCATGTACACTAGTGTAGTTTGTAGAGATCTCTATATTATGAGGAATTTGTTTTAGCATTAAGGCGTCCCTTAATGATAACCACAATCCAAATATATTCTCATGAGATAGAATAGAATATCAATGATCAATTGATCATATTGTGCCAAACTCGCTCGTTTCCTTGGATGAGTATTTATCGAACATTTGGGTCTCCTACGCTCTCCAGCGGAACCCATGGCCTGTGATGACACTATGTCACTCTGTGACATCACTATGCCACATTCTATGGTGGTAGCGCCATAACCAACTCATTTTGGTGGCGCCATGTCCTCTCAAAGGAACATAAGTCCTTACAGGCATGTTAGCAGCAAATATATGTGATCTCGTCACTTTCACGATACTAGAAAACGTATCAGGCATCGAATCTGTTACGTTCTATCGTTTGGGGATCATGATGAGACATAGTGAGAACACGACCCTTCATGTTGTTCCTATTTGAATATGTTTGTTCTTATCTCCCCCTAACGACGGGAAGACTGTCTCATCAAAGTGATATCCACAAAACTAGCGGTGAAGAGATCGCATGTCAAGGTTGTTATAGCGGATTCTAGTTGAAGACTCATGTCCAACATATGTATTCATCCGTCTCGATTGACCCATCATAATGTGCTGTGATAGAGCAATTTTTGGCACATATTTGCGTAAGTACGAGATATTATCTTCGCACACAGTCACTAACTGCGCAAAACAAGATTGTGTGATGGTGGATCATAGACGATGAAGTATGACAAGGCGGATTAACACCTCTCAAAGATACCCTATTCACAACCTGGATATATTAATGTAGTAAGATAAATAGGGGTTATCGAACACAAAGAATTGGTGAAACTAAATCCTGACACACTACTATACTGACAGACTCGACTACAGAACACTAATGGTATGCGAACCTAAGCTAGATAGACTCAAATGCTACGAAATTTTGACACAATAAACCCTAAGCTAGATAGACTCAAATGCTACGAAATTTTGACACAATAAACTAGACACAGTAGTGGACTACCACACAAAATTTGAGGGTATTCGGAGTTGATTTGGTTACCGAAATAAATCGGCTAAGCTACAGCTAATGCAGAAATCAGTAAATTGCAGAAATTAAATTGTTGTAGATAACTAATGAGATATGAATGTTAAGAACTTCTCTCCACCCTAGACATACTTACGACCTCCCCAATATAATTGATCTAACCATGGATGAATACTCCCCACACAAGAGCTTTGGTTAAGTCATCTTATGTATTACACTCTCTTACTTGGCATGAAAGAGGGAGGGACAATCCGCTCGATCTTGATCCTCACTTAACCAACTTATACATATGGTGATGTAAGCCTAGAGAACTGAAGTCATTACGTTCTAAGAATGTTTGAAGAATAACAGAGCTTCAAGGGTTGATAAGGTGGTCACCCTTACATCACTAAGGCTTGTTTCACACAAATTCATGTTGTCTCTAAAGAATATGCAATGATAAGGTGGTCATATACATAATCAAGACTATAGATCCTAAGCCATGCATCTAAGCGTGCACTCAAAGAAACATGAACATAGAAAACATACGGTGAGAGAACAGTGAAACAAAACTCATCCAAATAATTAATAGAATCAAAAGGGGTTCAAAATCGTAAGCATATCCAGGGCTTCAATCAGCCCCTAACAATGGAAATTTAGCTACTCATAGTCTTAAATAATAACATTGAAGAATTCATAAAAGATGAACAGAAGAAAGAGAAGGAATAAACTCTTGACGACGTCGAGATCGCAAGCATGCAGTTCGGTTCCTTTTTCCTTCCACTCCTTCTTCTTTCTCTATTCTCCTTTATTCCTCTTTTTGTCTTTTTCTTCTCTTGCTCTCTCGCCAGCCCTCTTCTCTTTTCTCTAGCTATCTAACTATATATATATATCTTAATTAACCTAGCTAGCTAAAGAAAAAGCCACGTGCATGCAATCCAACATGCACAAGGAATCTGTAATCTTTTTCTCGCCAAGCCACCGTACGTCAGCCCACTTGCCAGATTTCCACTCAAGTTAGACTTCTTTCTTTATTTTACTATTAGTCTCCAAGTCCACTTCAACTTCTTTTTCTCACCAACTTTGCTCGCCAAGAACCAAAACCAACGTACGTAACCTCCTATAATCCGCTCGCCAGGCATCTTTTAATTGTATATATAAATAAGCTCATCGCCAAGACTTGGCTGCTCCCCTTTGTATTCTTTTCAAATTAGGATTCCTTGACCTCGCAAGTCTTCCTCTTCCACAATAACTCCTAAAATATATTATTTAATCTCCTTTTCTCCATTAATCTCCAAAGTACCTAAAAACAAATAAACTTAATTAATTCACTCAATTAATACCAATAAACTAAATATAGGGAACAAATTAAATACCAAATAGACGCATAAATATGCGACTATCAAAGTATAGCTGCATGCAATATTGCATAACTCTAATCAGAAATTATAAGTGTGTATGACCAATACTCAGACTACAATCGTAGTCGCTAAATAGTAGTTTTCTGCAAGACCTTTTGAGTTTGTTCATGAGAGTATGATACCAATATCAAATCTCAATGATGTGCAATATAAGTCATCGAAACTCTTCGATGTAAACTTTCTAGAATTATGAAGTCGAACCGACTATAAATGGGATGATTCGGGTAGTGAGCCCGCAGTCATATGATCTGAGCTAGAAGTTTAAGCAGCATTACAAGTGGACGATGGCACGACACGTGACCAGTGTGTCTGCATTATAACCAACACCATAAAATATCATAGTAGTCCGCTAGTTGGTTGAATCGTTCAATAGAATCACCTTAGATTCTATATAGTGAGAACTTATATGTCATTTGCATAGGATGGTCTCAATCATAATCTCTTGAATGAGTGGGCTTTGCAATAACGAGTGATGAGCCTTTGAAAATAACCAATGAGGATTTTGGTTGAGGCTTGGAGTTTCCATGAACTCAGGAAGAAGGATAGGAGACTAGCACGCCATCCTCGGCGTTTAGTTTTCTCCTCTTGGGGGAAGAGGCGTCGATCACTAATCGACATTTGGACGATGGAGCCACCACTGAATGGTGCCCAACTCTAATCTCTTATGAACCATTTCTGGTTCTTTCTTCCTTTCACTCGAAAGAAGGGATGTCCGATTGACTTTCTCAAAATCCGGATCATCATATCATGACTTGGGTATCTCAATTTGTCATCTCAAAGCCTATATGTGTCTGAATCCCTTAAGTCATCTCACATGACATTATTTGATTATACAACTCTTTTAGTTGTCTTACATAGCCCATTTGGCTGACACATAAGTTTCTCTAATATTCGAATCATACTGCAATCATTAGAGATAATGCAAAGGAACTCATGTCCATTCTCACTTGAAAATTTGTTTGGTATAAATAATGAGAAAACCCATGTCCATTCTCATAATATAGAAACATAATCGACAAGACACAAAGACGATGTAAGTTGTCTATGTCATAACATAGTATATGTAATTCTCATTTCAATGAGACATTCAAAGTTCTTGGGGGAAATACTTGCAAAGACACAAGTCTTGCATGAGGAAAAATAAAAAATAACTCAAAAGTTTAGTTTTCAGGGTTGATCCCTCGATCCATCGAGGATGGATCGAAGGGTGTCCTCAGAAAATTTTTCGATCCATCGAAGGGCTTCCTTAGGAAATATTTCGATCCATCGAAGGGCCTCCTCGGGTTTTCCTCAGGTTTTGGCCTTCCTCGGGCAAACTGACCTCCAAGTACTTAAACAGGCATAACTTTGTCTACAAAATAGTTTTTGACGTTCCGGATGAAGTTCTAAAAACTAAACATCCGTAGATTTCCGAGAATATATTACTCATATGCTGAATCGTTCTAAATCAATCCCTAATTCATGTCAAAGCTAAGAAATCTAGACAGCCAAATATGTTATGTCGGTTTCAGACCTCTGTCTAGTAAAACGGGCATAACCTTTTCTAGAAAATAGATATCGATGAGCCAAACATAGTTCTCAAAACTAGAGGTCCATATCTTTTCAATCATATGTCATTTATATGTTGGTTTATTCTGGGCAAATCCCAGTTTGTCGTCGAAGTCGATTGATCTGCAGAGCAGATTTTGTTATGTCCTGTTTCTAACCTTTGTCTAGTAAAACGGGTATAACTTTTTCTAGAATTTAGATATCGACAATCCGGAGATAGTTCTGAAAACTAGACATTCGTACCTTTTCAGCCATATGAAACTAATATGCTGATTATTTCTGGAAAATTCCCAGTTTGTTGTCGAAGCTGACTGATAGTGCAGCAGATTTTATTTTTTGCGTTTTCGGGGACTTATAGCACTCTTAGCTATCCCAATTGATACATGGACGAATTTGCAAGTTTGCTAGGACATCTAAAGTCATTTGGATAGCTCTTTTCACTTATGACCAGGTGAAGAGAGGTCAATGTAGGTGGGACATGAAGTCCGCTCAAATACCTTTATCAAAAATCTCTTGTTCTAGACATCACAAGTTACTAAGGTGAGCCCTAGTAGACGATAGGTTTGTAGCAACCAAAAAACATGTATATCATACAGAAAATGCAGACAGGCATGTTATTAATAAGCCAAAATAATGCCTTTATTAATAATGCCAACATGATACATCAAAGTTTGTTAATCCAAAGTAATTGACCAACATTGTCAAACATAATACTTAGGCACACACGTCTTTTTACATGAAAAACATAAAGATCTAATCAAAATTTGGTGTCTCAGCAATTGAGTCTCTGCCAATTTTGAAGTTTTCCTTAATGAGATTAGCCTCTGTTCCATCTCTATCTTCTGCTTCGTTGTTTATTTGATCCTCAAAATTCGCAAAATCTGAGCACATTTTCTTGTTTATTTTCTGTCGAATTATTGGTGTATCGGAATGTAACGAAATTTTGCATACCTAATCTAGACACATATATGAAAACTTCTGCAAATTTTCATAATTTTTCGAGAGATGTAGCTAGGTCGAATAATTTGTACAATAGTATGCAGAAAACAGTTCCGAAAACTGATGTGTTCAAGGATCAAGTAGATTCGGATTGGGTGGTTTCAATATATCTATGATGATCTTGGAAATTCATAGATCCCTCACATCTATTTCCTATCAATGGTAATCAATACCTAGCCTATTGACCCAAAACTGTTGAAATCTATTTTCTCAAACATTTTGAGAATAAACAACTCATTTGATTTGAGAAACATCATACGTCTTATCTTGGCCTCTCTTTGCATTGGTACCTCAGCCTCCATGGCTTCCTTGGTCACCACGGCCTCTATGGCTGGCGCTTTCTCTATCATGGTCATCGATCATGACCTTCATGCGCCAACTTATGGCGTCTTTCTTTGTGTGGGCGGTTGTAAAGACCAAAAATGTCTCACCAAGATTCCCTTAACTTAAAGGTTCCGCTCCTTGTGCAATTCTCTTGATGCGTTTTCATAATTCACATAGTGAACACTCTTGATTCCAACTTGCCTTGAATTATGATTATGTAGAGGATTTTCTCGATCAAATTTTGCTCTTCAATTGCTTTCCGCATAATTGGAGCATGGATCTAAGCTTAAGCATCTCATAGTTGATTGATGCAATTTGCTTGAAGTCGGAAAACCACATGTTATTCCACTTCTCTTTTAGATTCGGGAGCATAGTGTCAATGCACTTTTGCATATCAAACACCATGAGAAAACAGAAGATGTATTAGTTTCGCAGTCGTAAGAGACTTCCTCGACAACTAATTTGTTTTCCAATATAATATTTGGATCAGACCTTTACTTTGATGTATATGGTCTTACGAACTCTCTTTGTTCATTTTAATCGATGCTTTTATGAACACTCTTCGTTCAATTAATTTTGTGAACACTCTTAGTTCACTCATGAACGCTCTTAGTTCCAAAAATGCCCACCTTCAAGAAAGGTGCGGTGTAGAAAGGAGGGATATGATGTTATCCCGAAATTCCTACGAAAAAATTCAAATTTCCCAAAAGAGTAGGTCATTTTGAATTTGAATTGAAGTTGTGTTCATAGAAAACTTACTTGAGATTATTACAGAACAATCTTCTTCTTCTCTTGTTTTCTCCAGAATAATCTTTTTCTTCTTTGAGATCTGCGCACATGGCTAGAGTCTCGTGCTAATAACGTGTTTTAGGAAAATATAAATGTAAAGAGAATAGTATGAAACAATGAATTGTGTAACTTTATTAATGAAGGAACAACTCCTATATATAAGAGAGTACATGAGGTACAAACAGGAAAATAATCCTATTACATCTCTGGTAAGCTATACTACCATATCCTATGATCTTCACCATAACTAGGAACATCAAATATCCTACGACACAGATTTAATGTATAAAGAAATGAGTGTCTTGACATAAAATTTAAATTGCAGTCTGAACTACTGTGAATTACACTCCTGTTAACTATGTTCAGTAAGAGGAGGACTGCTGAAAAGCATGGCATATATACCTAAACTGTATCGACAGAATTTTAGTAGTAAAAGACGATTTACATGCGTAAAAAGGCAACTACATTTTGAGAGAAAAGCAAACCTCAAACTGCTGAAGATTGTTATACATTCCTTCATGAAGTTTAGCCCTCATGGTCCCAAAGTCCATAGGCTCCTCAATAATATCATAGTAGTCCTGAACCTAATAAAACAACGGAAGACTTCACACCATGGCAAGAAAGGAAAAAGAAAAAAAAACATTATGGTATCAATTGTCAAAATAAAAACTGAGATACATGCACCTCATTGGGGTCAACTGGTTGAGCAAATATGTCATGTGTATCGCTTCTGTAATGTGTCAAAAACATGTATATCAGCACACATCATCCAAATCTTTATCAAACATATGTAATCACAAATGTTAATGTGTGCTACTATTTTCGCTTTTTGCTAACTCTTATCTGCCATGCCGCAATAATGAAGAAATGCTATGAAAGAATCCTCCCCACCTCTGTAATATGTCAATAACCAGCTCAAGTAAGCGCTTTTCAGGCAACCATAATGCAGACGGAGAAGTGTGATGTTGATCTATCACGAGCACTTAGTCAGCGAAAACAGAAACCAAATAAACAGCAAATTACAACAGCATTGCCACTGAAACATAAGAATAAGAGTAAAGGCGCACCAGTACTAGTTTGGTGGCCATCTTCACTGGTTTCCACTGGACCCTGCTTAACACATCAGAGAGGAATTAGAAACTCAACTCAAAACAACAAGATGTGAAATTGCAAAACAAAAAACTCAACATGGTCACAAAACCCTTCAAGGGTTTTACACATGTATCATATTAGTCTCCAACCACAAAAAGTTGGAGTCTTTTTAGGATTTTAAGTCGGTGCATTACATGATCTGTTGAGGCTTCATGAAGTCTTCTCTTCTTTCCAGCCCCTGTCCTTGAAGCATGATGTCCTGGACCAAAACCCAAATAGCTCTTCATTTGCTCTGTGCTAGAATCACCAGCAACAGCACCAAACCTTGTGCTACTAGACTTGCACTCTTCCAAAGCAGACAAACCCACTTTTGTTAAAGTCACGAAATTTACTAAACTCACTGGGACATTTTTCACAAACATGAACAAGACGTCAAGACCCACCTAGACATTTTCACAGAAACAGTGTCTACCTAACCAAAGACTCGACCTTTATGGTAGAAGAGTTTGCAGAAGAAGCTTTAGGTAGAGATGGTTGATATACAAGGCGTTTGGAAAATCTCCCAGCCAATTGCTATAATATTGATGTGATGCCCTCCATTTAAAAACAACGTAACCGAATTTTCTCATAAACCAGAACATTAGCTTCAGCTAAGATATCTTTGGAAATGAGAGGTCAAGTATACACTAAAAAGTACAAACATGGAGTTACGGGTGCTCAAAGCTCAGTACCAAATCCTAAACCCTTTGTCCAAAGCCAGCTCATTACCATCATAGCGTCCAACGCGCCCCAGCTAGCGCGTGCTCTGATCTGCACAAGAGCAGTCGGGAATTTGGACGGTAGCTGATTCGGTGTAAATCTCCTCACGCGCTCAACTCGCGAGTTGGTGAGTCACAAACGTCTCTCTCATTTGCCAATCTTCGACGACTGAAGAGGTCGTGTCCTCTATTTTCTGACCCAATATTCTCTTCTTCTTCTTCAGAAATTTTTTACTTCACCGAATTCAATACCCTAAAGATCGTAGCTTTTTGTGGAGCTGGAGTCTACATGATCGGAGCTCTTGGGGTTTAAAGATCCGAGTTTTCTGGGCCTCTTTTCAATTTTTTTTCAATCCGAGGTAACTGAACTTACTACAAACCCCTAAAAGTTTACATTTTTATTGGTTTTGGGGATGTTTTTAGTTTTTGATTGAGATATTTGATCGTGTAATGAATGTTGTGCAACGGATTTGTGGTTAATTTTTGTTTAAACTGGTGTCATTGTGATTTGGGTGTTCAATTTTTGTGGTGAAATTGGGTTTCAGATTCAAAAGGGAGATGGGTATTTCGGTTTGAGCTAGAAAGGAAGAAAAACTTTTCTTATTGAAAATGGGTGTAATATTGATCTAATAAAATGGGTGTAAATATAGTCATGGCCAGCTTGTAATTGAAGAATATTATCAGCCCAGCAGAGTGTTAGGCTCATCTTAATCTGTGTGTTGTTTTTCCTATACCAACTTTAGCCTAGGGGAATTAAATTGATTAATTTAGCTTTGGACTTTGCTTTTAGATGTAATGGTTTAAGTAGAATGCGAGATCATTGCAGTTTAGAGTTTTTTGGGCATCTGCATATTCCGTAAAACTTTTGGCCGCTTTGTTATTGATGTTGTTCATTGCATGTTATTCAGATGGATAGTGGTATATTAAGTGACCATTCTGTGGAATCTACAACTTGTGCTCTATGCCAAAGGGTTCTTTCATCTGAATATGAGGCATACGGAGATTTTGCTGCCAACATGTGTGGGGATTGTAAGTTTTTGTACCTCGAAGATCTTGGTACGCCGCCACGTGATGCTTATCGGAGGAGACTGTCTAGGAGGAGAAGAGCTAGGTACAGTAGTTCTGAGTCTCTTGAGGATATATTCTCGCAACAGTTCTCGCATATCATTAATCTGGTGCAGCATAATCAGTCCCCTGGATCTGGGCTTGAGGATTTACCTGTGGATGGTGGTGAATATGCTACCAGGATGTTACAGCGCACTACACCAAGTGGGTCTAGAAGATGGCGGCGAGTACTCTCTGATACCGAGAGTGATGGTTTTGATAATACAGATTCTCTTTATGGAGAGAGTGAATCAAATGTCAGTTTTGGGCGATTTAGGGTGTCTCATGGTGAGAATGATGTAGTTTCTTTTAGTGGCTATGGTGGTGACTCTGACGCTTCTGTAGACATGCAAGGTTTCCTGGGTACAGAGCCACTGGTTCTACCCGATGATGCTTTTGATAGTGATACTGACATTGATCCAATGCATGCTGGTCTCAACCCGTGGAACTCGGATGACCCTGAAGATGATGACGATGATGATGGTGACGATGATGAGGAGGATGAATGGGAAGAAGTTGAGTCTGTAGAAAACATGGTTGAATCTTCACAAGTCAGTCAGTCACGGAACAGTTTGATTGCAAATTCTGGCAGAAGAAACCACCCAGTCAATCAGAACCAAAGGACATACATTGCTGAATCTGAGGGTCCACTTCATTGGAGAATGAGGGAAAGGAATTCCCGTGACATCTTATCAAACTTCGAAGATTCAGATGGTCTGCCCTATGTTACAACCTCTGGTGATTATCTTGATGCGGTAGGCTTTGAAGAATTGCTGGAGCATCTTGCTGAGGCAGACAGCTTAAGACGAGGAGCCCCTCCTGCTTCTGTCTCCTTTGTGAATAATTTACCTCGTATAGTTATCACTAAGGAGCATCAGCAGCATGATGACTCAAACTGTGCAATTTGCAAGGATGTAATGACTATTGGCACGGAAGTAAATCAGCTTCCTTGCCTTCACTTGTACCACCCTTCCTGTATTTTCCCATGGTTGAGTGCACGGAATTCTTGCCCTCTTTGTCGCTATGAGCTACCAACTGATGACAGAGAATATGAAGAGGGGAAGCGGAATGCTGCTGGTAGGGCCGAAATCCGCAATGTCCGGCGGCAGAATGCAAGAGAGGACAGGTCCTCTGCTGTTTCTGGTAGAGTTGAAGGAGATGAAAATCATGCTCACGGTGAAACTAGAATGGAGCATAGGTTCCAACCAGGTGGTGAACTTGAAGATGCTAACAGGTCTACTGGAGAAAATGGTCGGGGAAGCTGGTTCTTTCTTGCTGCTACTCCCATTGTCGGTCTTGTTGGCATTGTTCTCGTGCTGTGGTTGGGGAGACCCCTGATGGATAGAAGAGGTCTGGCTGGACATGGAAACTTTGCGGACCAGGCTGGACGCCACAGTCATGTTGCTGGCATGCCAGCGCCCCACAGGGAGACAAGAAGCAGGAGATGGTGGTCTCTCTTCTGAAGGGATTCTTAAATTGTTGGTAAATAAGTTTGGTGTTGTGTCGTTCCTTTCCTGACTACTTGTGCACTGTACTTTGTATCTTTTGATATTCTTATTACCAAATGTGAGTTTCAGTTTTCGAGATTTTTTCTCCTGCAACCGAGATTTGAGTTGCTCTTAGTTTTGTTACAGTAATTCAAAACTAAGAGCAACTGAAATCTCGAAAGTTCACGTTGAGATTTCATGGCAAAGTTTTGTTACAGTATTTCAAACTTAACCTTGCCACAAATAGAAACCATAACATTAACTCGAAATTTTCAAGTGAGAATTTGATCGTAGGAGTAGAATTCGATGTAGTAAGGGTATCTCCGGGGAAGGAAGGGCGGGCTGGGGTTTGCTGCAGCACACCCCAGTTTTTACAGAATGATTGGATAAAAAACAAGAGTCAACAGCGCCACAACCAAGTCGCTCCCAAACAAAAACACTTTCTCTGATTCTCTGTTCTCAATGACAACACTTTGTCTCTCTTCTTCTTTCCAGCAAAGAAGACATGTCAACAACACACTATTGATTAAAAGCAAATTCACTAATTCAGGTACTGTAGTCCTCTTTGGCTCTTTATCATTATCTCATCATTCTCATGATATCAAATTTCAATAAATTAGGATTGCAATAAATTAGGATTGCAAATTAGCTTTTCATATTTGGGGCTTTTTGTTGAATATTGATCTAATTTTTATCAATGATTGTTGCTTTTGATTAACACACATGAATTGGACAGGGTAAACAAAGTTAAACTGGGCAAATTGAATTGGGATTAGGATATCTAATAAAAAAATTTGGGATTAAGATATGATCGTTGCTTTTGCTTGTATACTTTTGGTTTTATTTATTAAATTGATCACATGGAAACGTCCAGTAAAAGGACAAAGTTGTCCTGATCTATATTCTGATGAATTATGGTATATTGGTATTGTGTAGATGATATAAGTTGATAACTAATTAAACAGAATCAGAAGTCATGAATTGATATTCTTATGGCTTCTCTTTATATTCTTGTTGTTGTTCTTGCTAGGTTTAATGACTGATTAGCCCTAAAATCCTAAACTACCGAAAGTTCAAAAGAAAGTAAGTTCATATTTCCAGAAAAATGATACTCGCATGCCTGATGTTCCAAGCTTAAATGAGCAAAAGCCTTTTGTGTCTTCTAGAGTTGAGTCTCAACCAATTGATGATAATTACTTTGAACGTGATCCGGAGAAACGCCTTCCAATCTCATCATACCATATAAATGACCGTGATGAGGTTCGAAGGAAATACATTATTTGTGGTCTTTATCAACCCAAATTAGATGAGTAACCATCACATCTTTGTGGGGATCAAGATCGAAGGTTTAATGGGAAGTGGTTTGAAAAATATCATTGGCTTGAGTACTCGGAGAATGATAAAGCATATTGTTTTCCATGCTTTCTTTTTTACAATTATTCAACGCAAACTTTGTTCACTTCTTTTGGGTTTGATAATTGGAGAAGGGTTGGTGGAATTCGATGTGTCTTTAAGAAGCATGTAGGGAAGACCGATTCGCTGCATTATAAAGTTATGCAAGATTGGCTTAGCTTGAAACATATGTGGACATATTGATAAAGTCATCAATCTGCAACCACCAAAATTGATACAGCAAAATTAGTTGTGGCCGAAGGCTACTATAGAGGCTGTAAGATTATTAGCAAAGCTGTTGAGATACGGTATCTCATATTGTTTTTTAAGGTCTACTGTTTTGAAATGGTCTGAAGCATCAAATCGTTCATATTGAATGTCATAGCAAATTCCATGCGATTAACCAAAGGAAGATAAGCAGTGGATCAGACGATGCGAAATGACAGAAGAAGAGCGGATCGCACTATTCCAGAATAAGTAATTTTTTTTTTCACTTTACGACTAGATATGGGGCAGTGTAGCTAAAAAGTAAAACCCCCATTAATGCTTGGAGAAAGTAAACATTTACAGGCACCTCCTAATGAAGAAGACTAGACCTTCTACCTGACCTAAATATTTTTGGACGCAAAGGCCGCTGTCCACAGCACAATTCACGGTATTCACCGGTGCACGCTCGGCTCAGTTCACGGTGAAGCAGGTTGACACCCCTCTTTTTCATCACAAGAATGAATCTCCATGCTTAACTTATACTATTAGGAGTATTAGCTAGTAACATTTTTAGGCCAAAAACAAAAATAGCAGGAAGGCAAAAGGAAGGTAAGTGAGGCACAGCAACCACTTCCGATTACACATGCTTTTAGAAGAGTATGTTGAGGTACAGAATAATCCAGCCAGCCATGGAGAACACTGCAAATATATGCACCCAGAACAAGACAGCAGCAGCCTCCCTTCCACAACCTCTCAAATTTGCAACAGCGCCTACAAAAAAGGGTGATTTCTTAATCACTATCATGTATATTGCTTATGTTGTGCAGACAAATATAAGAATGTAAGGAGTTCAAGGTTTAATGTTTAGGGTTGAGTACCAGCAAGAACAGATGATGGCATTGTGTGCTGCAGCAGTAGGACAAAACGGAACATCTTATCATCAGCAGGGAGGAAACCGAGCTTATCGGCCAAAGTTACTATTCCAAGACCTGCTGGAGGGACCAAGACCAACCGTGCAAATACAATAGCAGCGGTTGTTCGAAAACCAAGTTTAGAGCTTCCTGGACCTGTAAAGATCAGACATGTCAATATTCATCTAAATCCAGGAAATGGATCAATGATGGAACATTTAATAAATACGAAACAGAAGTGTGTCTGCAAATAAAATATGTTCCAACAACTTAATGGAAACAAGATGGAGGGAGGTTAACTCACCATTGATAAGGTTGCCACCTAATGCCAAAAGAATGCATGGAATCATGGCATCCCTGGTATCAGCAAATTTGTGGGATTATATCAGAATACAGCTGAGATTGAAAAATAACGAATGCTAGCACTACCCACTTTGAAGCAGGTATTGATTTTAGACGCTAGCACGTGGCACGGAACACGGAAAACTAAAAGTGAAGGAGAGACAAATTTCAAGGAAATTGAACGAAATTCCCTTCCCACTTTGTCCCTCTTTAATTTCTTTTTCCTGCCTTTCAACTCTTGCTCTTTCTAATTTTTCCTTGCATGTTAATTGCCGGAAATTTTACAGCAAGTTCACACCTCAAATACTCTGGATTTCGAATTTGATTTTTTTTTTACTTTCATATCATCTGAGTTTACCTTCCTTGGCTTCCATATCCATTAGAGAATTGGTTTCAAATTTATCTTCTAAAATCATAATGCCATGATAGATCGTAACCAAATATGATCTAAAAAACCCAGAACAGTCCTTTCAAAAAACCACCACAGTTGAAAGATAGAAGTGAATCCCCAACAAATATGCCATGATAATTCGGAAAACAAACTCTCCAACCCAGAAAAATTTGATTTCCAAAAATCATCTATATTTAACATATATATGGGAATATTTACAAAGAAATAAGACATGTTTCATTACTATCATCGGGAAATAATGATTCAGAAGAAAGAAATTAAACCCAGGAAAAGAGAAGCAAGTCAAGCAACTGTGTAAGTTGAACGGTAGACAAAGAGAGAGAAAACGAGGAAGTGAGAGAAAAAGGAAGGGTAAAGTGGGAAGTGACTTTTTTTCAATTTCCTTGAAATCTGTTTCTCTTCTTTATATTAGTTTCTCGTACTCAGTGCCACGTGCTAGCGTCTAAAATCAATACCCGCTTCAAAGCGGGTAGTGCTAGCATTCCTCTTGAAAAATTATCTAAGGGTGCTTATCTATACTTTTAGCTACTTCTGAATGGAATACAGAAGTCATGTGTATTTCGTACAGCATACAAATCAACCCAGCCTAACCAGAAGACAGGTTCCAAGACATACCATGTTGCACAAGTACCATGACATGTCAAATTGTTAAGCCTCTATTGCCCGAAAAGGTTTTGCAAAATCTATTCAAGTTAAGGTTGCATATATTCCTGATATTCCAATACTGTCAGAGAAGAGATCAATAACCCCAGAAAAGAGAGTGACATAACTAAGTTTTAGGTGCAGTCAACATTGATTACATACAGCAACCAAATTATTATCAAACTTCCAAGTTAGAGCTACTTTTTTAGCATATGTTACGAGAGACGTTCAATAATAAACCTATTTTATCCATCAACTTAAAAAATGAAAAATAAACAAATAAGAACCTGTAACTTTCATCATAGTTGAACAAAAGAAGAAAGAAAAAATATTGAGAAAGCAACTGAGCATACCCAAGGATTGTGCAACTGTCCGTAAAGAAAAAAAAAGGACCAATTGATGTGAAGATCTGTTTCTTTAAAAATGGTATGCATCCAAGTACCATTGCTAGGACCTGCACCAAATTTGTATTAGGGTCAAATTTGAAGGTATTTTGAATATTGTCGATGGTAACATTTCAAAGTATAGAATAAATGATACAAACAGATATTGAAGCAGTTAGACAAAAGGGTTAAACTTACAGAAGCTATTATAGGGGGTTCACAAAGTTGTTTGAGCTTCAACTTCTCATAGAGAAATATAAAAAACTCTGTAATCTGCATTATACATAATGCATATCGTTAGAACCACAGTATATGCCAAAGACTAACAGACCTTAAGAGCATGGAGTAAAGGAAATTTCCATAGATTAAGTGTTATGCCTATCATTGCTATAAGATTAACATCTCGACATTCCTAACTTAACTGGTAAAGTAAAAGATGTTCGGTTTTTGTAAAAACTGAAGTATACAAGTTTCATGAGGGAGTGCAGATGTTAATTACAAGACTCATAGGATCAAAAACATTAGATGTAATTAATTCTTACCTTAGATCTTTTTGAAGTATTTGGATTGATTTCTACAACTTCTTGCTCATGTGTTTGAGCTTCCTCTTCTTCCTTATCTTCTTGTAAAAGCAATGGAACTTGTGCAGGTGTCTTCCCATCTTCTTGCTCATGTGTTTGCTCTTCCTCTTCTTCCTTATCTCCTTGTGAAAGCAATGGAACTTGTGCCGGTGACTTCCCATCTCGAGGGCTCTTTATTGGGAGAGTTTCATCGTCATTGTCATATCCCTCTGGAGGGGGGGCCAACATATTAAATACGTATGTGTAAAGGATGATTGCACCAACCTATATATGCATCAACAATATTACACATTGTTTGTGATTTATCCTTTGTATGATTAAATAACTGTGTGTGTATATATATTCAGTATTGCATCACTGCATAATAGATATGTTGCATTTTGGGCTCAAGTTACATACTATGGTCACTAAAAGTTATACTCAAAGCACCTACCCATTGCCCAAATGATATATATGCAGTCCCATTAGTGCTACAAGAGTCGCCAAAAGGGTTGGAGGAGTCTCTACATAAAGCTGCAATAAGCACAAGTGGCACATTCCCAATGTTTCCTGCACATCATTGAAAATAATCTAATTTCAATAAAAGTAGGAATCAAATCAACTTAGCTTTCATGCTACTGAAACTTACAGACCAGGAATGAAGCAACTTACCAATTCCAATTTGTACAACGGTTAATTTGAAGTATGGGTATGGCGGATGGATAATTGACGCTGTTATAAAGCCTATAATGGAGCCTGATATACTACCAATAACTACATTTGCAGGAATAAACCACCTGCAAAAAGGATAGGCCACTCAGAATACAAATCTGAAGGGTTCAGTATAATGTCATAGAAAGAAAACAGCAGAATCAATTCTTACTTACCACTCAAGCATTTTCTCCAAAGTGATGGCTTGTCCAAGCTGAGTGAATATCAAACATGGAAGCAAAAGAGAAAAAACCAGCTGCAAGATTACAAATTACAAATAAATTCAGTAACTCATTTGACATGATATTTTTATGCGATTTCCAAACACGAATGACAAGTGGAGTCTCGTCTTACCCCATTTAAAAGCTTTCTTCCATGGGCAGGCAAGATGTTAACATACTTGGAAGCCATAAGAAGGCCCAAAGAACACACTGTAAAAACCTTTGCTATCGGCAGCACTGCAATCTTGATAGTTCCGATTAACGACTCCCCTGCCACTTGATTCCCAACCTCCACCATTGACAAAATCCTCTCCATGTTTCCTCAAACTTATATTCTTATCCAAATTCACTCATGCAAACATAACTAATCATTATGAAGAAAACAGATTTCTGATACAAGAAGGAACAAGAAAAATGGAATTGGAATCATGATTAAGAAATGATGGTTAAGACTTGAGAGTTAAGAGCGTAAACGTAAAACCCAATCAAAGTGGTAAAGTAGAACATAAAACAACAGCAACCAAAGAATCTCAAATTCACCTTCTTCAAGCTCTCGGTTTAGCTGCCGCAGATCCACACCAGAATTTGCAGCAACCAAACCTAAACAAACCAATAAAAAATCACAATCCAAATTCAATCAAAAATTCACACGCACCGGAAGAAGAAAAAAAAACGTACGACGAAGAACGAACGGAGTGGAATATATCAAAGGGATTTCAGTTTTTTTTTTACCTAAATGGTTTTTAAAGAGGCTCAAAACCTCTCTTCCTTCTTCTTCTTCTTCTTCTTCCTTCTTCCTTCTTCTCTGTGCTGCTTGTCTCTGTGGGTCTGTTAGTTGGCGCTATCTCACCTCCCTCTCAAAACAATCTTATATTTTAATTTCTTAATTAATTACTCTCTTAATTTTAATTTTAACCGCTGAGAGTCCTAGTTACTCTAAACTTGGGATTCCTAGACTCGAAAACGCTCGAGCTCCTACTAATCAAACGGTCTAAAATACCCTCGTATTTTATTGGATTTGCGATTAATACCCCTTACCAACGAAGCTTCGAGGCAGGTGGAGGTGGGGTTGCTGCATATGGACTTGTTTTGTTGGCGATGGTTTCCTTTACGTCATTCAAGACAAGTTTTTATAGTAGAGAACAAATTCGATGTGTTCCCTGCTTGTAATATTTTCTCCTTTTACAAAAGGTCACGGGGGTCGTAATATGTTGTTATGAGTTGTTTACCACGTCGGATCGGGAAAGTTAATGATAGATCTCCACGTCGGATTGTGGAGAGGTACTTTTGTTTAGGGCAGTTATATGCTATCATATCGTACTGGTCTTTTGTTCCCAAAAAAAAAAGTCTCGTATTGGTATGATATTAGTGTTTGGCTCAATTTCCCATCAGAGATATATTAGGTAACACAAATTGTCTCTTTCATATGTGTTTGACGTGTCATTGTCGAAGACAAAATGTTGACTTGCATCGAGCCATTGGATTTGCTTCTACATAAGCGATTCGAACGAGAAGAGCACCAACCTTATTTGATGAGTTCTTTTTCCCTAGGTGGCCTTGTGCCTAACAAGTTAAGACTTGAGTTTGTGTTGTTGCTGAGCCATGAAAATCGATATTTTATACACCTTGTCTAGTATAAAGCAGAACAATCTTCTTGGCGTGTTGAGAATACAGGTTTGTTGTGACTTCATCTCCCGCCAGAACCTTCAAACCCTATCTGGCGAAACCTCATTTGATCGTCGTCATCTGACAAGAGCAAACCGTCGAATTTTTCATGCTCTATCTTGTGAAAACTCGTAGTTTGCCTATAATGATTGTTTCTCGTGAGAGAGAGCTTGTTTTCCGAGAACAAATTTGTGTGTGTGTAGAGGTCCAGAATTCTTCTCGAATCCTTCTATTTATACTAGCGCGTTCACAATCTGATCATAACTCTATACCAAGCAGAAAATCTAAAATATTCAGCACATCATGAATATCAAATCAAATTGATCATATATTCCTTATGTGATCAGGATTCTCGTTGGCTTTAGATTTCCTTCCAGATTCAAGAACAATTATATGTGTGGACCGCAGGAATTGGCTCTCCTGGGCTTTAATATCAACTAAATAACTAAAACATTATTTAAGGCACAAAAATTGCCCCCCAGATCTCGAGATCAGGCCCAAACGCAATCGAAGAGGTCTTTTGCTGAAACGACGTGTCACTCCCCCAGTCCAACAGTAACACTAGCCTCGCTTAGGCTTTTCAAGTACTCTTCTGAAAAGTCCTGCCTCGTGACGTAATACCTACCTAAGGCCACGTGATCGTCAGTGGTTTACACAAACCCAAAAACTCATGTTCATCTTCTCTCACTTATCTTCTTGCATATTCAAAACTTCCTATCGAAGCTTCCGACTCTCAATCCAGAACCCATAAATTGTCCCTCACAAAATCAAGCTGACCAAAGACTATGCCTAGAAATTTGCAAAGCGGGCACGTATTGTGATCGAACGAAGAAGTCCAAGTGCATATGTTTCACTTCACCTAGAGGATAACGACACTGCTCATCCCGAACCCCTGGTCAAATCACCCTTCTATACAAATCTGCTCAAAATCCTTCAGGCCCCTGTGTGCCGCCAATTGCTTATTTTTTTACAAGGAGGAGCTTCGCCGCTGACTTGGGACCATAAAGACACTGACTGCAAATTGGGTAAGTGGCCCACCACCTGAGGATGACCTCAAGTGGTATAATGTTCGTGGCAAGATGGACGTTGTTAGATAGGAGAAAGCCAGAATTGTTCCCTTGTTAAAGTTATGCTTCTCTCTCCCTGCCAGCATGAATAGAGCAACGCTCATTGCCACCATGTGTTTTTCTAGGACCTGATTAGCAACACCTTCAAATTCCCATGTGAGGAAATGAGTATTACTCTACTAAATTTGGTTGCGATCATCAGACTGCCCATCACTAACACCCTATACTCTCACAGCGACTTAGATCATCTCTCATATGACCTCAAATCTTGTCTTGACTGCAAGGCTCATGATCATTCTTACACTGCCTGACGTAACCACTATAAGAACGTGGATGGTCACGAAGGTGGCATCGCCTTCCTAGAGTACTAGCTCTGCAAATTTATCTTCTGCACCTCCTCGGAAAATATTATAGCAAGTTGGTCCAAGATAGCAGAAGCCATGTACAATGGGAACAAGATTGGTCTTACTCAACCTGTCCTTGCCTACCTCTACTGAAGCATGGCATGGATCTCTATAGAGCTGTTGAAGTACAAGGTCATTAGCTCACTATGGATATTGACTTATGGCTCTAAACCTACTTTCCAATATTTCGCCATCCAAAAGTAAGGCCGTAAGAAAACTGGCTCCTAGGGTAGGAGATGTCCCAACGGGACATGAGTCACCTCTTGACTCAACGGTACATATTTATAAGGAATTAGATTACTTGATCATCATAGCTTCCACTGATAGATTTAGGCATTTAATAGAACCCGGAGGCCTCTGCCCAGGAGACGGTAGCTCTAGATTCCTCACCCCCAACAGACCCTACCTCAGCGAACAATCCCAGTAGCGTTCCTGTTGCGAAAGCGGAAGAAGAGCCAGCAGCCCCAGCTACCGAGCCATGCTTGGTAAGTATTTCTTCTAGCCTCCCAAATTTGGTTATTGACTGCTCAATGTCTGACGCCCCTACGTCTTGATCACTTGTCACAAGATACGAATCATCCCCTCATTGCAGCGTTAGGAGAGACAATCACCGCATTTGATCGAGGTGCCCCCTCAAGCCTATTCCTTAGGGCTCCCGAGCATATCTGCTTCTTCCGCTGCCACCTAGAAACAAGCTAACTCTATGGAGTCACCCAACATGAAGAAGCTGCAAGCTCTCGCTCATCAGTATGAGAAGGTTGTTTATGCCAAAAAGGATTCGACTACCATAACTACCACCAAGGCCTCCTTTCGAGACCTTCAAGATATGGACTTTGAAGCGCCCCCATGCCATTACAGGGCTCTGCACAATCTCATAATTCTGCAAAGAACAGCTGCGCCTTCACTTTCTTCCATCCTAACTTCATTGGAGCCCGAACTTTATAAACTTGCTAAACTCGAAGAGCGAAAAGATTGGCTGAGTCAACGAACAAATACCATCAAACACGAGTGGCTAACTAAGACTCTGACTTGGCACGCCAACTATGACAAACTCATAGCTTACTTTAAGTAAGTCTCGGACCAGAATGACACCCTTGCCTAGAAGGAAGAGGAAATTGCTAAGCTGCAGGCAAAAGTAGCTCAAATGCGAGCTAACTTCAAACTAGTCAGGGATGAGGCCGTTGAGATGCTGAGGCTGAGCGCCTCATGTGTAGAATTTCTCGATGAGATTAACTCGCTTGCCGAGCAGTTTAATGCTGAAAGTACCAAAGCCTGGGTAGAGTATGAACACGCTAAGATTGAGGTTATAAAGATCTCTCGACTTATCTTCTTTTTAGGCCCCAGGCATAGGCCAATTTTGTATCAAACTCAGTATAACCTTTATCTATTAATTTAAAAGCCCACTAATGTTTCATTTAATTTACTTTACACACGATCCCTATAATCTCGGCCCATTTCTCTTCAGAGAAACGCGCTTGTTTCAACCGTCCCAAGAATAAATGGCACTTAATTGCCCTCCTCGACAAAGAAGGATTCTAGCTTTAAATGAGGATCATGTATCAGTGCGGTCGCGTCTACACCTCTTTAATAGGTGCATTGAATCGATGCAAATATGCTCCATTTTGATGAAGAGCCACTAGTGTTGGGCTCCTATAAATACCCCCGTCACCAAGCAATAGTCATCTTGTAAAACTTCAGGTCTTAGAAAATGTTCATCTTGTTTCTCTTCTTATGGCTATGCCTGAAAGCCAACCCTCATGATCCCTCTCAGTTTTGCTAACCTTCGCTAAGTAACTATACCTATGCCCAAACCTGGGCTAAATGACAATACTTATTCCCATGTACTTCCATGAGTTCTTCACTTTAGAAAACCTGAGATATTGTCAAGCTTGAAGTGAGACTTTGGGAAGAAACTTTGGAGGCGTCAATTGTCTCTGTCCTCTTCCACTCTTGTGGATGAAGATCACAGAGCGTCGCTTGGTGGGACCGACAGCTAAAAGGATGCTTGGCCACATTGCTAGTAGGCTTCGCTAAATTCCATAAGTAATTATACGCGTTTTGCAGCATGTGCCCTTCCAACGAGCATCAACAAAGCAACAATGTTGGTGACGCTAGCTCTAAGAAGCTCTTCCTGCCACAGCGTCGACGGGCATCCGGGTGGCAGAATGCTTCAAACGCTTTGGCCTCACCAAACAGATGACGGCTTCTCATTAGATGATGGATTCTTACGCTTCATCCCTTTGGAAAACACATCCAATGTCTTCGAAGTTTGCTTTACAAGCCACTGACCTGGCTTTGTGTCTTCGTCCAGTATAACAAGACCAGAAAATTCGAAAAAGATTCTCCTCATCTCTTCAGATTCAAACTTTCACCTTTTTGTTTTTGCTTTCTATTGTACATGGTATCAGAGCTCAAGGCCACACAAACTCCTTATGAATAAACATTCATTTTTTATTGTGTAATCTTGATACCTATGTTATTTCCCTCAGGGAGCAAAGTCATACTGTAATAGAAACCAGTTAACTGGTCCGAAAATTGTAAAATTGTCAAAAACAAGTGAACTAATCCAAAATGTAATACAACCTTATATTGGTCGTCAAGTTAAGTACGATTAAGGTAGAAGATTGCTTGCTCCACCTTAGCATCATTTCGTCTTGTGCTTATCAGATGCCTATTGAGGTATCTGTTGCGGATATATATAGCTTAAGAGGCACTTCAGGCAGTGGGGATACCAAAACTTGTGGATTAGCAAGATATTGCTTGATAGCATCAAAAACCTCTTGATAATCAAGCTCCCATACAAACTCATTTTGACCTTACAATTTAAGAAGCGGTGAGAAATATCGAGTTTTTCTAGCAACGTTAGCAATGAACCTACATAGGAAGTTTATTTTTCCATGCAAGCGCTGAAGCTCATTCTTATTTTGGTAGTGAAGCGTTGATTACCGTTGTCTTTTTATCTTCTGGAACTTCTATTCCTCGTTGATGAACCAAGAACCCCAAGACATCTCCTACTTATACACCAAAGACACATTTGGTTGGATTCATCTTTAGTTGATGTTTCCTCATCCTTTCAAACACCTGGCAAGGGTCATGGACGTGGTCTGCTCTCTGCTTGGATTTAACTACCACGTCATCTATGTAGACTTCCATGATTTTATCCAAAAGTTCGTAGAAGACAAAGTCCTTGACCCTCTGGTAAGTAGCCCCTGTGTTTTTTTAATCCAAACGACATATCCACGTACCCAAACATCCCTACAAACCCTGGGCATTGGAAGGTTGTCTTATGCCTATCATCATCAGCTACATGAATTTGGTGATACCCCACTGTACCATCCATGAATAAAAGCATTTCATGGTGAGCCACCGAATCCATGAGTAGGTTCGCTACTGGTATAGAATACGCATCAATTGCAGTTGCATTATTGAGGTCTCTATAGTTAACGCAGACTCTCATCTTCCCATTCTTCTTTCGAACATGCACTATATTGGATAGCCGAATGATGCCCAACTTAAGAATCTTTTCTACCTCTTCTTTCACCAGAATTGTCATCTCGGTGTTCATCCTACTCATCTCTTGCTTCACTAGTTTCTTGTCTGGCAAGATTGGCATCCTGTTACATACAAATTCTGATGATAGACCAGGAATGTCCTCATACTTCTTAGCAAAATAATCCTTATACTCATGCAATAATTCAATTAGCCTCTTCCTTTCTATAGGCTCTAAAAAAAGGTACTAATAGCCACATCCATTGGCTCATCTGTTGTTCCCAAATTGACTTTCTCAATGGGATATTTGACTTCAGGTGGAGTATCATCCAAGACTGCTAGAGCTAACTAGATAACATCCTCCTCTTCTGTTTCTTGCAGCATATCTTCATTCACGTACTCCATTGTTGCAATGGTAGAGAGGCGCTCGTAGACTTGCTTCTTTAATAAATAAGTTTGTAATTGCTCACAGAGAGACGCAAGCCTTCACTTCGGAAATTAAATAAGTCAGTGATCACCAGTTGACGAGAGCTCAAGGGAGCAAGGGCCCACTCTATCATCATCTGACTACATAAGTCCATATTAAGCTAATTCATAGGCCATTATTCTTATAGGTCATCCTTTGATGTCGACGCCACACACCTGTAATAGTCTCATGGTCCCATTAAAGTATTGGCATCTGAATCATTAGCAGACACAGAGTAAAGTCTGAGATCAGCGTTTACTAATTCAACATCTCCTCTCTCCATGTTCCAAAGTAACAGTTGTTGATGAAGCAACGAGGGGACGCAATAGCTATGATGTATCCAGTGTTGTCCCAAGATTGCACTATATGGAGCATTGCAATTGAGAATGAAGAAAGTGTGAAATCTTGTCGCATGCCCAACTTGAACCCTGAAGAAACAACAAGTCCAGAGTCTTAGATCTCGATCCTGCAAAATTCTTGATAGTCATCGTTATGGCCTAGATGGCAGACTTTGGGATGCTTAACAAGGCCATAGCTCTGGTGGCGAGGATATTAACCATTGCACCTGTGTCAACCATTATCTTGTTGACCTGCATGCCTCCCATGTTTACTGTAATATAAAGGTGTCTCATGTGCATCACCATCATCGTTATGGGTTTGGAGAACATTATGAAGGACTTCTTGATGGCTGGGTCCACTATTGGTGTTGGGCCTTCATCAACCTCAAGCTCACCCAATATAATACCCTCTACGACCTTTGAGAATATTGTTACTTCTTCTGTTGTTGCAGCCCGCTTGGCAAACCTAGCGAGGAGAACGTAAACCATATTTATCTCTATATCCTCCTCGTAGATATCCTCAATGTTGTGCTCATCCATATAATCCATGAGCTCTTTTTCCTTATCCAAGTCACCTTCAACTCCCACTGGTAACAAACTAACGGCCATCGCTTAATCAATTGGCTTTGCTGTTTCCAATGGAGTTGATTCCTCTCCGGCTAAGTGACATCAGGAATAGGTTCTGCTACGGTTGAGGCTTCCACTACTTTCTCAATTTCCTGCATCATTAAACGCGTACCACGGGTGATGCTATCTATGTTGCGAGACTCGCTTTAGATGTACTAGCGAGCTTCTTTTGCTCTTCAATTACCAACGACTTTGGCCGCCCCCGAAGACCTTTAGTCTCGCTTGACTTAACATCCATTATGCCTCTACTGGGAACTCTTTGCAACCTTTATAAAACCAAGGGCCTTGCTCCCTTTCCTAACTTATCAGCCTCAGATCCCTTTCTCTTAGGAGCCTTTTGAACCTCAGGTATAGGTTTGGGTTCACTGATTTTGGAGAACACACTGGTCACCGCTACTCTAACCTTGGGTCAAGTGGAGTTCTTATCGAACGCTATCACCAAAATAGCAGCTAGCCTGTTCATTCTCTATTGGATCTGTTCCGGTGATTCCACCAACTGATCAGGAGTAATTAAGCCTATGTCTAAGGATTTTAGCGTCCTCTTAGCTGCACTGAAGTGCCTTTGTAGATTTCTCTTCTTGGACGAAGTTATCTCTACCGTCTTCCCCATTTCCTATACATATTATACATCTTACTTGATGACGGACCTAGATGTTGGTGGTATATAAGGCTCGGTAGCCTGCTCAGATGGATCTACTCTGCTCGCAGCCGACTTCATATATTTCTTTGTTGCTCTCATCTTTTTGAAGACGTTGGAATTTTCAATGGAGGAATCATCTCCTTTGGGTTGGATGGCTGCAGTTTTCTAGTGGCGACATGATTCTTGGGGTAGCTTTTACCACCTCCGTGAACTCATCGTATGTCATCCTCAAACCTCACTCAGCTATACATCTGGTGCAGAGCACAACTTGCATCACCTCTTACAATTCCACCTTTTCCTTACCCTTGGAACCTGTATTGTGTTGATCAGCAGCCACTTCGGCTTTTCCTAAAGTAGTGAGATCCATCACTCGTCGCCTTTTTGTCTTATCGTTTCACAAAACGTCCAACATACCGACTAGGAAAGTTTCTTCATCGGCTGGTACTGCTCTTATATCAACCTTCGGGATGGTGATTTCTTCTTCATCGATCCACTTTTGGAGCTGACACTGCAAGCCAGCATACTAGTTAGTAGCATGAGTCCAAGCATGAAGAAACATGCAATATGACTTTCCTTTAATAATCTGAGGGTCTGGCTTTAGACCAAATGACACCTTGGCTATCCCTGCTTTGATAAGATTTTCCAAGATCTCGGTCGCCTTATCCTCTCAGAAGGTGCACTACCGCTTGAGCTGAGACGTTGTTGATACCATAGCCTTCAGCTAAGCCTCTTCACCTTCCTGCTGCAGAGACTCATCCATCACCATGTTTACCATTCCCGCATTTTTGTCGATGAAAGCTTGGACATCCACCAAATCTAGTGTGAGGGTGCGTCAACAGCAAGCTTGTCGTCATTAATCCACTTCTAGATAACATCCTTTAGCTCAACACAATCTTTAGTAGTATGGTTCCACATTTTATGGAACTTGCAATATTTTTCCCCTTCTGCTACTCGGCGGTTGAGAAAGGTCCGCAGTCAATTTTCGTCATCCGTTTTTCGATTAGATCGTCCAAGATCTCATGAGCTAGGTTGGCGTCATATATGTAAGTATCGAACTCTGGTTTAGTGAAAGCACCTATTGAAATCTTGATTGTCCTCTTGTTGGGCTGCACCTTCCAAGGCTTCACGGTGTTATAAGCAGTCAACTCCATTTCCAAGACGTTACCTTCCTCGCAGCCGGAACTTTTTGCTGCCGCTTCCTCCAAGTAGGCCGCTATAATTGACTTGTGCTTCTCAGGAGTGTATGGTGCTTGCGGGGTATAAGTACCCTTTGTCGCATTACGTATGTTGTCCCTCTCCTGAAAGGCATTGTATGCTCTGGCTACTGCATCAATCAAATCATTCAAAGATGAAAATATAGTACCATCAAACATGTTGTGTAGGCGATCTTCAAGTCCTCAAATGGCGATGTCCACAATCTCTGTCATGGTCAAGGACGTCTTGCTCTTGGTATAGTCTGCTCCAAACCGATGCAAATAAGCCACTGGTGATTTAGAAGGTTGTTGTACCATTTGGCACAGAGTTGAGACCTTTACTTTTGGGTGGAGTCCCCGAAATGTTCAGTGAATAACCTCTCCAATGTTGGTTAATCTGGGACTGAATTGGGTCATAGACCCATGTACCGTACCAAAGTTGGTCCGGAGAAAGATGAACCAAACACTCTGAGTTTGAGTACATCATTCCCCCCCCCCCAAGGTCCACACTGGATTTTGAGCTATGTGTGTTGTCGCACTCTCTATTCCATTGCTGCTGAAGAGGATGAAGTTAATTGGCTTATATCCCTTTAGCCAAGCCCACTCGAGGTCGAAAGGGAAATGGTCAGTATATATGCCTAGCAGATTTGGTCCTTCAAGAATTCTTTGCTCAATGATGTCAAAGACCTTTTTTTTCCAACATGTTGGAGGTTAAGGGTCATGGTTGACAAGATCCTTCTTCTCTGTTAGGCCGACGATAAACTTGTTTATGTCCTTGAGGCTCTGCTCCAACAGCTCGTTGAGGGTGGCTACATCCCCTATCAAGTTGTTATGGCCTATAGTAAGATCGTTGAGATGTTGTTGCTGGGCGGCCCGCTCTTTGCGCTCATTATCCAAACTCTTCTACATGCTCTCGACATTGTCTTAAAACCGCTCTACAATCTTGTCATTAGCCGTGACTTTCTTCACGAGTTCGGCCAACTGCCAATCGAGATGCTAGACTCGCTGGATTGCATATTCCTTGTAGCCTACGGAGTCAAGCGTTTTGATCTATGTTATAGTCTTCTGGTTAAAGGTCATTGTTTGTTGTGGTGCATTGAATTTCTCTTAGACTTGCATGTTCGATAACCCACGACAGTGCGCTGAGTTATGCTCTCGAAATTTTGGTAACCGGTGCTTAATGTAACTAGAGTAACCCTTACGGTAAGGATCACTATTGTTTGTCACGAGACACTAAAACCTCTGTCCCACTGGGCATGCCAAAATGTTTGGCTCGATTTCCCAGCAGAGATGTATTAGATAATCACAAACTGTCTCTTTTATACGTGTTTGGCGTGCCACTGTCGAAAGCAAAATACTGATTTGTGTCGGGCCGTTATATTTGCTTCTACACAAGTGATTGGAACAAGGAGATCGCCAATCTCGCTCAATGAGTTTTTTTGCCTTGGTGACCTAGGACTTGAGTTCGTGTCTCGCTGCAGAGCCACGAAAACTGATATTTCGTACACCATGTCTTGTACAAAGTAGAACAATCTTCTTGGCATATGTTGAGAACACAAGTTTGTTGTGACTTCGTCTCCCGTTGGAAAGTTCACACCCTGTTTAGTGAAACCTCCTTTGTTGATCATCGTCTGACAAGAGTAAACCATTGAATTTGTTACGCTCTATCTGATGAAAACTCGTAGTTGCCGATGTCGATT